>VZTA01027684.1:187634-204474 GCA_013398855.1 Mohoua ochrocephala | reverse complement strand
GCCCCCTCCCCATAAGAAAGAAAAAAAAAAAGCACCACCTGCTAACATTTGGAAAAGCAACAGAGGACTATTACCTCTGTCTTTAATTTTCACTCACACACTCAGATGAATGAGCAAGGAATGGGGAGACCGCAACAGCCCCTCTAGACGTGGGGCTGAATTGATGGGATTGTGATTTGTAGGATTTCTCCACTTAGTCCCTGCCTCCTACTTGCTCTCCAGCCACTCCAAAGTCTCTTCCCCTCTCTTTAAGCAGCGATTTCTTTCAATCTCTCTCTCTCCCTCCCTGTGTCTCTCTCCCTCACACTCTCCCTCTCTCTCTACATACACTCATCTCCCCGGAGAGAGAGAGAGGAGAAACTCAACTCCCAAACACCGACCAGATGTCGAAGAAACGCAAAGCCCTGGAGGGCGGCGGAGCCCCGCTCCCCCCCGAGGACCCCAGAGCCTGCTTTGGGGCCGGCGAGGAGCAAGGTAGGGCGGCGGAGGCCTGCAGGTGGCCGGGCGGCTGGCAGCTGGGAGCCCACCGCAGGGACGTGCCGGCCTGGCTGGCCTCCTGCAGCCCACCCACACTGGGGTGCCTTGGGCGCTTAGGCCAGGCTGCTCCCACCGCCGGGCGCAGAACTGCAGGGCTGCTCCCACCGCAGCGACGCTCAACTTGTGAGAGGGGAAGGGTTACGGGGGGGAAGGGGAAGGGGCGAGGGAAGGGGGCGTGGGAGGCTGGCCGAGGGGAACGCCAGGTCTGCCAAGCAGTCTAGGCTCCCTTCCCCACTGCAGTTTGTCACTGGCATGGGCATAGCCACACTGCCTCATTGATTTGTAGCTCGTGTAAATCTGTTTGCAGTGCGCTCCTAGCCCGGGCAGCGAATGAGCTATAGGCACCTAATATATACGTTGTGCCTTTGCGTGGGTCCAGTTCCCTCCAGCGAGCCCCGGTCCCTGGTACGATTTCAGTTGCGTCGCGTTGGGGCTTCGAACGCCGCTCTTTTAGCGCACTTTGCACCCAGCTAAAGTTGGTTTTGCTGTAATTTTCAAGCTCCAAGTATCTGTGGTGAAAGCTGTTCTGTACTTTTTGACAAAATAATATGAACATAGCAGCCGAGTGGTGTAAAATCAGCTGTGCACACAAGTGTGAGGGAGTTCTGCAGCCGAATTTCTTGTTGTTTATCCAGCCCAGTGGGTTCCCTTCCTTTGTGTTTATTTTAACCAAGTGGGCCCAGATGAACCAAGCTGAGCTACAGGGCTTTGGGCTTGTGGCTGTAATGCAGAGAGGAGAGGAAAATACCGGTTGGACTCAGAGCAGTGTTTCAGGCTTTTGCGAGTGGCTCTGGTGGGAGATGGTGGGTGTGTGGTGGGTTCAGATGACGATGTGAGCACGTCTCTGTGCATGCTCGAATTCGGAAACACGGTGTTTTAGCCTGGGCAGGTGTACACAGAGCAGAGAGGGATGGAATGAGTGTGTTCTCCAACATGGAGTCTGTGGCCCTTTTTGTAAATGATGTGAAGGATCCTAATGTCACAAATCACCCACATCGTGAAATTCCCTTACCACCATGGATGTTTCTGCTTTTTGCAAGGAAATGTTTCCAGCACAGTGGTTGGTGTGTTCTTCTGGTTTCATTAGAAAGGAGCACTGAAATTCACCATTTATCTCAAAAGATGTGGTTTAGGGTTTCTGTGGTTGTTGGTTTTTAATTGCTTGGCTCTCTCACAAGAAAATAACATGTTCATATTTTCTTGCCATTTCTCTG
This sequence comes from Mohoua ochrocephala, assembly GCA_013398855.1. Lineage (NCBI taxonomy): Eukaryota > Metazoa > Chordata > Aves > Passeriformes > Acanthizidae > Mohoua > Mohoua ochrocephala. Next base: position 202,723 of record VZTA01027684.1, on the reverse strand, counting down.
CTTAAGACTAATCTTGACATGGGAGGGACATTCTCAGACCCTGTCAATGACTTTATGTGCATGACAACATTCAATGTTTTTGCCATGTGGAATTTTGCTGTTACTAACCTGGAAAATCTTACCTCTTTGTCAGCAATAGAGGAGGTTAAATACAGAAAGGGCATTCAGCAGAGATTCAGCTTTCAGAAAGTTTGATATAGATTACATGTAATTTTAATTTAAATGTATGCCAGTAGTGGGTGTAGAAGCACCTTACACGTTATTGTGATGCAGTGATGCTTGCCTGGTTGGAATTTTTTTAAAATGCCTTTTTTTTTTTTTTTTTTAATCCCCAAATAATTTTTTTTTTTTTTAACTCCACAATAATATTTTCTGTAACACTTCTGGTTATGTAACAAGAAACAGAAAACATAATATAACTTCAACACAGGATTGGTTTTTTTCTTGATTTCAGTATGCACAAAACAAATGAAATGGAAAGTGAAAAAATACTTATTAAAGTATTGATGTGTGTCTAAAGGGAATAAATAAGGTATAATTTTCCTCATAAGGGGACACAATATACTTTGTAAATCAGACTGATTCAAAACTTGTGTTTTGCACCTAGATAATCCAGGCTCATGTCTTTTCTGACATAGTAAATGATGAAATTAGGTTAAAAATGTAGTTTTATTTCCGAGCTTATATATATTTTCGCAAACTTAGTATTCTGTTTATTTTCTTCCTCCTATTTTACAAGAAGGAATGTTGCTTGTTAATTACATTGTCTGTGACTATGTAACTGTAGAAACCATTAAGAGTGTGCAATGTATCACAGTCTTGTAGGGAATGTATTTTTGTGTGAGATGGTGGGTGTGAGACTTTCTCAAGGCACGAGATGGGAAGGGGTTTTTTTTTTGATTAATCTTAAGCATCTTTACTATGAAGCATTGTGCTCTCACAGCAGGTTTACTACCTCTGTGGAGAAGGCATACTTGCAAAGTTTGGAGGGCAAGTGTGTACCGTTTGCCTGGAAGTATGGAGAAACCATGTAACACCTGGGGTTTAGCATTAAAATGTATGTGCACTGGGAGCAGGGAGGCAGGGAAGGGGAAATGGGCATTAGTAAACCAAGGGAAGAAAAACAGAGAGCTCAGATTTCTGGAGGCTGCCAAATCCTGTATTCCTGCAGAAGTTGAATGCGGAAGCCCGGCTGTCCTCAGCTAACGAGGTGACTTCTTTCAGTGACAGAAGCGTGAATGCGTGATAGCCTGGATCCAGGTCTGCCATCTTATGCCGCCTCTATGTTACCTGGTCAGCTGAGAGCAGATGTTGCTAACAGAGGAGTCTCAGACCCTTTTGAGGGTCTGCACTTCTGTTTTTAAGTATTAAGAGAGTGCGGACTGATTCTTAGCTGCTCCAGACTGTGTTGGATATTTGGCCAACTGAAGTGTGCGCTTGCAGAGTTTCATTCAGCTCTTGTTTATCCTCACTTGGCAAAGCTGTGGGTGGATAGACACTATGTAGGCCACAATACAGATTTTTCAAACTTCCTTGGTGTGGCTTTGTTTTTATTCTCCTTCAAAGTATTTTACGAAGGACTCTGTGATCCATGCTGTAACCTTGCCTTTTGTTGTGGGGTCTGATGCTATACGTTTCAAGCCTCACTGGTGTGGAGAGGGATGAGACTGCTCTGTATCTCCCACCTTCTCAGCAGCAATAGCCTGAACCTGTCTGTCTAATTCAAGGCACTTCACTGCTTCAGCTTATTAAGGGGTAGGCTCATAAGTATCATTCCCACAATCTCTGAAAACACAGTGGCACTTTTGGGGGAGAATTCAGGTTTTTACACGAGCTGCATTGCCTCTCAGAGGTGCCCCTTTCTTTCCGCTGATTGTGCATGAAGCTTAGGGTAACTACACTGGTTTATTTGTACCAATTAAAGTGGCAGAAATTCCAGCAAAGCTGATAAGGTCTTAGCGGAGAAACCAGATATGGTTGTTCAGTGTGATACCCAGCATGGAGAAGGTGGGATTTGTCTGTTGAAACTCAGCTCTCTGCACTCCCTTTATAGTCAGGAAGCAGAACATTTCTAGGGATCAATTCATCTCTTCCTGAAGTGGAAGTCTACATTTAGTCAGCAGAATCAGATCTGAGAAGTGCTGTTTCTGCCAATTGCATATAAAAGTAGTCCAAACATCTAGCATGGATGTAGACAGCTGTATTTCAGCAGACGACTCCTGACTTTTGACCAGATCTATCAGGCTTCAGTGCAAGTCAAATGACAAAGATGTTTTTCAGCTGAATTTGAAGCAGAGGACTTCCCCTCTGGCAATAACCCTTTTGCTCAAAATTGTAGCACAAAAAAACTGAAGAAGGGTCCTCTTTCTGTGAATCACTGTTTTCTACGAATGTGTTGAAAGCTAGTGTAGACGATGTGAAAATGGAGGGTGTTGGTTTAAAAACAAACAAATAAAATATGGACAGTTCTCAGGACCAAATGCAATATGACCTTGTGCCTAAATTATACAGTAGTGCTGCTCACAATTTTCCAGCAGTTTCTGGATAGAGTGCAATACAGTATTTTGGAAATTTTCTTGCAGAGATTTTTGACCATGATGGATTCAAGGAAGGAGTAATCTATAAATTCTCATTGGACTGCTCTTTCTGTATTTGTATTTTGTATGAAGATAAATAAATGCATTTCTTCCACTTCCCCTGTGGTCCAGTTGTTCAGACGGTCTCCATTGTCACAAATACGAGTTATGGCTGAGAGTTTTCTGTGCTTTACAAAATTGGTCTCTGAAGAGAGAACTGTTGCAAAACTCTTCTAGAGACAAAGCTGAACTCCTGTCTGCCCACAAGTAACTTTTAAGACGTGATTACTTTTTTTGATTTCAGTGGTACTGACAATTTACATAGAAGTTAATCATGTGCATAAGGAAATGTTTTCAAGATTTTGATGGTCTTTGTTATTATTAATCAAAGCCCTCTTGAGGGTCACTTCCATGCAAGGGATACTTCCCTAGTAATTACTAGGGGGAGCAGTTTATGCTAAACTATTTTCGCTGGCTAACACTTGATGATTTGTGTGAGTGCTTAGCATTCACATATACCTTGACATTTGGTATTAAGTTCTGATTATTATTAAATCCTAATTTGGGATTGTCAGACACGGGAAACCAAGTTCTGTCCTGTTATCGAAGGCTTACATTGATATAATGAAAATCAGAATTGCACCCAACTTCTGAATTACAGGTTTCCAAATACTCATTCTTCATCGATACAATTAGTTAGAGTATTTATTCCATTTGTTGTTTTATTAAGCAGGTGAATATTGTGATTCCTTAGAGCTCTGAACACTGTAGTTGATATTCATGTTTCTCTGATACAGGTAGAAAAGCAAAGCAGTTCTTCACTTGTATGTGTGATTTGTGGCTTCGGTTTCTCGCATGCTTACTTTTCTCCATCCTCTGTGTCCTGACCATTCTTTTCTTTCCACTTAGCTTCTGATCCCTGAAACAAACAAGCCCTCTCTGTCTCTGGATCATACTCTGGAAGATCTGGCTAATCAGAGTTAAGGTGTTTAGCGACAGAGGCTTATGTGTTTGTGAGGGCATGGGAAAGGGAAGGGAATTATTGTACAGCTTGGGTTTTGTGCCGATACTGAAATAGCACAGAAAGAAGTGATCCTTTCGACTCCATTCACAGGAAGAAGTTTGTGTCACCAGAAAAAAAAAAAAAGACAAAAGAATTGCATCAACAGCTTATTAGGGGTTTTGTTAATGGAAAAGAAACCATGCTTTCTAAAGCTGATTAGCTCAATGGTTACTGATAATTTCCTGTGTTTAATTTCTTTTTTTAATCTCTTTCTTCTGAGACAGTCAAGGATCTGCCTTCCAGATGCTGTGAACAATCTATGGGGTCTAACTTTTTCAGAGGATCAGATTTAATATGCTGAAAAAGATGACAGTTTTACCAACTTACTTCAATTTATGTGAAGCTGCAAACTCAGAATGCTGGAAAAATGTAAAGCTAAGGAGAATTCAAAATGTTCGGGAAGAGAGATTAGGTGCAAGTATATATGCTGTTGATGGAACAGTGTTGTAAGCAGTCTCTGGAAAAAATACCTTCCTCAGGCATTGCTGCTGACCTGCCTTCCCGTCCACTGTGTCATAAAGACAGCTGAGGAGCTTTTCTTTTCCCACTTGTTTGAGAGAGGTGTGCTAGTGTGTGCCTCGGTATAAGTTTATGAGCCTTGTTTGAAATAAAATACAAAGGCATAATGCTTAAGCATTATGCTGAGTCGGTGTTTCCATGCAAGGGGGGCATTTTCTGCCCAGCAATGCAGTACTGCCTAGCACAGCTTGGTCTTTAGCTGCTGCTAGCCAGTCTTGAGGTCACTATCTGCATTCTAGGGGAAAAAAGCTGTCCCAGCTGACGTGAGAGGCAGAGCCATAGGGAAAGGGGCGATATTTTAAGTACCTGACATAGTTGCTTTGGTTGGAAGGTATGACTTGGGGGGAATTGCCAACTTGCCCTATAAATAAATTTATCCAAACATTTAAAAAGTGGAGATGACTTTTTAATTATTTGTGGGCACTTAGATATTTCAGCTATGCTGGTCATGTAGCATGAATGGTAATGCTATAAAAACACCCAGTGAGACAGAAATCGTAATTTCAGCAAAAAAGCAGTGAAGAAGTCTCCTGAGTAGCTATTAAAAATGGTGTTTTGGTTAAATAAACCAGAATTTCAAGGACAAACATATCTTGAAGCTTTGTGATAACTGTTTGAGACTCTGCTTTAGGCTCCATAAAGTTGTAGAGTAGTTATTATGATGACGATGCTGTAGTCTCATTTCCATCTGTCTGTAAGCGAAGGAAGTCCATCCTGGCTGGCCCCAGCCTGCAGATGGTGCTACTCCAGTGTACTAGGAAGTGTTAACTCAACGTAGCAAATGCTGTTTTATGCAATAAAGTTGTGCAGTTGGTGACTCCATACCTGGTGGTTGCTCTCTCTCTACCTAGAGAGGCAATGGGGAAAGAGCAGCTCTGAAAGCCATCTTCAATGAAGACATCCTCCTGACTGCACAATGAGCCTGAGTGGCCTTCCAAAGAGGAATAGGACTAGTCTTTGGAGAACCTGGTCCTCAGCTGGCCTCAGGTGCTCCCCTGACTGGTCAGGCGCTGCCTGGGAAATGGAGAACCCTGGCTGACAGAGGAGGAAGACCCTTGATTTGGGATGCCTCCCCACACTTGAAGAAAAAGCTAAATAGGGAGGGCAGCATAAAGGTGAGAGGATTATAAGGGACATGAAACAAAAAATGTAAAAGCTTTACAGGTTTCCTTTAACTTCTGGTAGAATGAAAATGTGTGTGAATCTCCTGGATTTACTAGGAATGCATTGCATTGTTTCTGTTTGTTTTTTCATAGCCATTTTCCTCCTTCTGCAAATAAATAAATGAATGAATGAAGCTGCTTCCCTATTCCTGGTCAGCAAAGGAATGTGCATCTACCCTTACTATGAAATGTGTGAGGGAGAGTCCTGGTCCCGTGTTACAGTGTCCACATTCACCTGATCACTCTGTGTTGACAGGAGGATGAGTTGTATTGATAACACCACCTTGCCATGTTTTCTGAACATATCTGAGTTCAGCGCTTCTATATGGGAAGGGAGGAGAGGTGCTAAAGGCCACTGACATGAAAATGCAGACGTATTTATTTTTTAAAGGCATCGTGTTGTTAATACACAAGAATAGAGACTCTAATCTCTAATGAAGCACTTGTTCATTAATGAAGTCACTTTGTGTTTTCATCCTGTGGCCTTAAAGTTTCTGTACTATTTGAGCATAATTCTGTTTTTAAGTTACTAAGGATAATGTAGAAAGCTTGGCAACTCAATGAGCAACAGTTGTGGCTTTTTGCTGGAGGAGGAGAAGAGAGATGCTGTCGGGGTGTGATGGGCTGGAGTACAGTTGGTTTGTGTGTTTATCACTTCAGTCACAGTGTGATGGCTAATAATGTTGACATTTAAGGGGTGCCCACACATTGGGCAATTGAGCTTGTGCTCCGAAGCCCATTCCTAGTATGTCTGATAACATGTGGAATGAGCAGCTGTATTTCAGGTGTCAAGCTGTATTAAAGCCATCTACGCTGTGTCTTACTTGAGTACTGTATTATAGCTGAGAGGCAGCTGGCAATGGATTGATTCTTACATTGTTTTTCGGTTTGTGTTGCGCCCAGATACAATACAGGAAAGTTGAAACCAGTTCAATATGGATCAGAGGTGGAGGAGTCATAGATGATAGCACAATGAACTAATCGGTACAACAAATGAAAGAGGAGACAATCCTCATAAAGCACTAAGAGACGTGCAGCCTTAAGGGAAGGCCTACTTAAGTTTAGAGATGAAGACAGAAAAATGATAAAGTCAAGATGTCAAGACACCTGGAGAAGGCAAACTCTGCATGAGCAGAGGCTGAATATCAGAAGAACACTATCTTCAAGAATAGCTCATTTTCATAGTCATGATTATGCATTTGCTTTAGTCTTATGTAGCTGTTAGGTTAGAGTAACAAGTCTGACTGTTCTGTTTGCCATCAGGTTGGCTTTCTAGGCTTTGCCCATGCAAAGTCTGATTTATTTTTCACTTTTACTGTTTATTCACCAGCATTTTTTTTCTGTCATATTTCCTTTAGTATAGATACAGCCAAGATCGGCTTATGCTACAATTATTATTCAGGCTTTGCGGATCTGCTCTGTATGTTGTTAATCACTTTCTAATGTTATGTTTTGGAACTAAAGATTGAAAATTAGTAAGTTCAGATGGTAGGTCTCTGTTTTAACAGTCCATGCAAGCTCTCCAGCTGTCTTTGGGGAAAAAAGCTAGTAACTTATTGATGGGCTTCAGCTTTGTGTGACCTTGCCATAAGTGGGACTAGGAGCATTCACACCTAGGGGCCGCATAGAAACAATTGAATCAGTGGTCTTCCTACTGCTTTTCAGCTCTTTTGTGTCATCTGTATAAGACTGCATGAGTACTTGTAGTCTCTTTCAAGGGCAGACCAAAAACAGGTTCCCAGAGTTGCGTCGTGGCTTGTCTGGGAAGTGATAACTAACAGCTGAACGTGCCTCCAGAGCACGAAGAGTGGCCTCAGTAGTGTGGAGTGAGCTGCGGACAGTTCTCTCTTCTTCACTGATCTTCCTTAATTTCTTAAGAACCTCAGCAATTTCTTGGAAACATGAGAAATTTTTTGCAGGCCAATTTTTGCATTCGTTAACTCCAGACCCTTGCCTACAGTATTTTGGAGATGTTGGTGGATTTTTTTTTCTTGTTTTGTTTTGCTTGGTTCTCTTCACTGTATGTGAAGAACTGCAGCATTTTCTTGCAATGAAACTTCGGATTCCAGGAGATGGTGCTGTGGCCCAGGTAGGGTTTTGAGGCAGATCATGCGGATTGCATTAGGTTCTGGTCATGATGCCTGAAAAAGGTTAATTCCTAATATCCAGATACTTTTCTGCAGAAGGTCCTATTTGAATGTTGGCTGTTATTGTATTACTTGTCCTTTGACTCGCAGAGCCTGTTCGTTTCAAACTGTATATGCTTACCTTGGCACCTGAAAATCCTTGGGATTTGCAAGTGCAAGAACCACGTGCTGAAGTTTAGGCGAGGAGTTGAAGGTGCACAGGAGACACAAGCACCTGACTAGATGAAGGGCCTGTAGCTGGCACACTGACAATGTCAGTGCACAGTCCTGCAGATTTAAAACTACACAGGAAGATAGCTGTGACCGAGCCCCACACCTTCCTTTGCCACGTCTGGGGGAAGGAGACTCACTGCAGTTAGTCTGCAGAGATAGTTAAAAAGCTACAGGTCATCATAATCTTCTCTTTACTCTGTGAAATACAAAGCCACAGTCCTGGCTGGTGGTAGCTAGTACTTCCAAAGGAACCTAAATGTACACCTCTGCTAATGCTGCACACGTAGCTTTGGAAAAGATTTTCATCAAGATGTGAAGCTGCTAAATTGAAGGCAGGGGTACATTTAACACTGCGAAGAGACCAATGTAGTTATACATATATATATGCTGTATACAACATTTTTGGGGGGTTTTGAAGGGCCCAAACATCTAGATAATCCCTTATCTCGGCCTCAGAAGCTAATGATGTAAGTAGCTTCTAGTATGCCACTGCCATATACTCACAGACACCGCTCATTGTGCGACTGCAACCCAGGCACTGGGTGTTCCCAAGATTTTCCTTGGCAGGACTGTGTCTCGTTGCCTTCTCACTCCCAGGTAGCTGGACAGTAATTAGGAAAAGGCTGTGCCTCACTGGTTTTCAAAGGCAGAAGATGTGTGACACTTAGCCTTTTTTAAATCATTAAAGAATTATAGCAGTCATTTTTGGCTGGGAAACTGCAGTATTAGCAGTGCTAATCCTATAGCGTTATATATTTTTAATTCGGGATTATAATAGGCTAGGATAGGAAGAAAAATAATTGTAAAGCTTAACATGAAGGAATATTTAATTTTATTCGGGAAACTTTTTGGCAAAAATCCCCTGGATCTGCACAGAACCTACAGATTTAAGATGTCTTTGCACAGCCAGAGGCTGAGATCATGGCTGTCTAACTACAGTTGGATAGTCTCATATCTGCCAAGTTTAGCCTTAAATAAATAAATGAAAAAAAGGTCATGCTTCATGCTTTGTTCAAACTCTTGAAATGGTTCTAACTTAATATTCTAGAGGATAGTGACCTCCCTTTGAAGATTCTGTCCTCCTGCTCAAAATCCTGCATGGAACCAAGAAAGTAGCTGTTTAAATGAAGGCATGAAATGTCTGAAGGTACTTTCTGGAGTCCCTTAAAATGACCCTGGTTCAAGAAATATGCCCTACTTACTGCCAGGAGTGCAGTAAAGTCAATCACTGGAAATCTATTAGTTGTGGGCAATTGCAAGCACGTTACCCAACATTAACCCACAAAAAAGAAAATTAACACAGTTAAGAGTAGTTCTTGCCAGAGAAAGATGAACAAATAGGAGCAGAAGCTGAGTGGGAAGCTTCTAGCAGCAGGAGGGGGGAACTGTAAAGATCATCTGTTCAGACATGCTTTTTTATTTCTCCCCCCGCAACTCCCCAGGTATCTCTCTCTCACTCATGATTTTAAAGACACAGATGCAAATATAGCTAATAGCTACTGTGAAATCTGTAATAACAATCAACTAGCCAGGAGGCAGCTTTCAAGGACCACTGTGATCGAGGGTAATGTTTTTACAATGAGGTCATGTCCAAAGGCAGCCTCAGCTGATGGCAAACTTGTACTTGAGCACTGAATAAGCACCTTGTCTTGCGTGGTCCCTGCTCCAGAGAGGCTGCAATCTCATAAATCTGGCACGCACATACAGGGCTGTATTTTTTAAATTGCTCATTTTATGGTTTTTGGGTTTGTTTTTATTGTGTGTTTGAAGTCATTGTATTCTTTCTTTACCTCCCTCTATTTACTCATCTCTTCTCTTAATACTTCAGCAAGCCAGTTTGGTCCAAAGTGCTTTTTTTAAACTCACAGAAGTACTGCCAAGTTGTGTGAAGACAAACACGAGATCAGCAGAAGGGAAGCAGCACATGGGGCAGAGTGTGTTTTCTGGTAGGTCTGCAAAGAGAGTAGGAAGTCTGGTCTGCTTGCTCTTATCTTCTCCTTTACTTACAGTTTTCTGATACAATTTCCCTTTTCCTCAGAAATGCCCCTCTCTGTGAAAGTCAGCTGCATGTGTGCTCGGTGACACTGTCGCTGTTCGAATGGCAGGGTGGAACAGAGCACGGAGAGGAAAGTACCCGAAGTCAAACAAACTCAAGTAGGATTTGGCCAGAGCGTTTTGCATGGATACCTGCAAGCCAGAAAGCCAAGGAAGAATGTCTCGCCTTGCGCTATGTCCATGGTCATGGCAAACCACGTAGTGTCTCACGTGGCATCTCCTGAGCTCCAAAGCAACGAGCTCTGTTTCCAAGTACCTGCAGGCAGTTCAGATCTTTGCGAGGTTATCGTGACTCGGCTTGAATGACACCAGATAGTTCATGTAAATTCAAATGTGAAATAGCTCATGGTTCTTTCTGGTATGGTAAGATGGTTCTTTGCACTATGTTACCATTTGAAGGTGACTCTTCACTGAGTTTAATATCCCAACTCCTTTTACTAAAACCAAAAGGCAGTATTTTTAAAAGCAATTCTATTAGACATAGACAAATTCTTGTTTGATCAATCTTTCTGTCTGAAACTAAATTTATTTAAAAGTAACCAAATGTTCTTAGTATTTTAGTCTGCTGTGAAAAGTTGTTGTATTACCCCCCAAACAAAGAAGAGAAGGTCATTCACTCATTAAAACACCTTTCTGGGGGTATTTAGAGACACCTTTTGTTTGCCATCAGAGAGTATTGTTGTAAGATGGTTGGGTTTTGTTTATTTTCTGCTGCCCACTAAATATAGTTGAGGGGAAACAAAACCCACTTGGTCATCAGGAAGAATGGTTTACTGATTTTTTTTTTTTTTTTCTTGTGTGGTTTTCTTTTTTTTTTTGGGGGGGGGGTGGGGGTGGTGTTTGTTAATTATTAAAAAAAAAAAATTAAGAAAAATTTTATAAATTTTTGTACATTCCATGCAAAAGAATTTAGAAAAGATAATGGGCTTAGGTAAGTGTTGCTGAGGAGGATGCTAGGAAGGAGGAAGGCTACAGTAGTACAAGTTTACTACAGCTTTGTGTTTGTCCAGTGGAGATCTTTGCTCCTGGTTGTGGTGATAAATAAAATGTGGAGGGGTTTTCAGCATGGCTCTTGAAACACAAGTTGAATTTTCTTCCTTGCAATAAAGAAAAAAAAAAAGATCTTTATGCACATTTATTGAGTAGAAATCCAGGAAAAAATCCAATCAGATGTGACTTTGTTTTACAGCTTCCTCCACCATATTTCTGTTTTTCCAAGTTGTATTATTCCTCTTTTAGTTTTTCTGTCTAAAATGATCCTCCAAATTCTCTTATGGAACGCTGTCTGGGCTTTCGTCCTCTCCAGTTGCTCATGATTAATTTATAAAATTGGAATAAGTGCTACAATAACATATAAGCTAATGATTTTCCTTACCACTTTCTTCCATCCTCCACATGTATCTGGAATATCACATGGTACAGAAAGTTAATTTTGAAATGAATGAGCTGGGCTGGACTATATAAATTCCTTTACTACTCGGATATCAGCTGGGGGAAAAAATCATGTCAGGTCATCACTGGAAACTGCTGGCACAGCTCTGATTTTCAGTAACTTTTAGTTCTCTTAAACTTTCTCATTTTATTAGAAAATCAGAGACATTAAGTAATTGCATTAAAGGGGATGCCATGGTGGTGCTGTTACAAGTGCTGTTGAACTGTGCAGGTGTGGTACCAGGGGTTACTAGAGATGGAATATGTCTGGAGCATGGCATTTGTAAAACTCCAAAAGTTATTTCTGAAGTCCTGTGTAAGTTTTTAATACTTGTAATGATATGCCTACACATTATTAATATCAGGTTAGGTTTCTGGGGTGGGGGGGGTTTGTGGTTTTTGTTGTTGGGGTTTTTGTGGTTTGTTGGGGTTTTTTTGTAAGTAGTTTTTTGTTCCTTAACTGTTGAGTTATGTCTCAGAAGACTCCACTTATTTTTATTTAAATTATGACCAGATATGATGGGTCTTACGTTATTATGACCAACTCTTCAGTTGAGGTCAGAAGTTATGAATGTCTTCAGCTATTTCATCAGCTCAGTGAGCTTGGAAAAAACAGATATTCTCTCTTGCAGTCTGTGAATCTCTGAAGAGCACAAAGACATCAGGGTGATGCTGAATAGCCCCAAATGCCTCTTTGTGCTGCCTACGTGTTATTGTAGTTGTACCCATCTTTGTTCATTCTGCTTTTTCAGCCTGGTAAAAACTCCTCTCCTTCCTTGTCCTCTTTCTAAATCTACCTTGCTTTCTAGAACGTGGCCATCTTTTCAGATCTGGGGCTTGGTAAGGAATGGATTAGGGAGTGAAGAAGGAAAGAGAGATGAGTTTTGGTGTCAACTCCATCTCATTCTGTAGACTGAATTCTGCTATTTCTTATACTGGTTTGTTTCATTTGGGCTGTTGTATTTTGAAATAACTTAGGAGTTTGTCAGGTAGCAGAAGATGAGATACACCAAGTCTATAAAAAATAACTGAATTACCCACGTGGAGCAGATGATGCTTAGTGCGAGTTCAAAGTTGTGTTGAAAGAATAGGGGAAATGGTTACAAGACTGGAGTGAGATATAGATATTTGTAATAATCATTTAAAAATTTGCTATGCTTGTCAAGTCTGCAACCTCTCTGTGGAAAAACTGCGTTTGTCCTTATTTGTTTTTCTTACCCCAGAATTCCTCAGCTTGAATGTTGGTATTGGTTAACTACAGGCCATAACTTCTCCAGCTGTCAGACGAGATACTCTTAGTTGCGGGAATCTGTAATATATATTTATTTAATTTTTTTACTTCTTTAAGATGATAATTTATACCATAAGTGATATAAATTTGATAATTTTAGAGATTATATTGATATTTAGCTTTCTTTTCCAAATCTAAATTGTTAAGTTCAGTACTTTGAATTTTAGCATGGCTAGGAACAGAATTTTATTTCTGCTATTGATCTCATCCTTGCTGACATGGTACAGATAATGGTACATGAAATTAAGCCACATCCCTACATAGGGAAAATTGTTAAAGTTAGAAATATTGCATTGAACAGAACAATTGGGCTCTGCTTAACTGATTTAGAGCAACAAATGGTGTTGCTTGGGAAAATAGGTTTGGGTTGAACATTTACTGTTCTCAACCTTGCTTGAGCTGGTCAGGGGCCTACTGTGAATATTCGTGATGTGATGTTTAAGGTGATTGAACTGAATCTGGCATGAGACACTATTCCTTTTGAATATAGTGTGTAATAGCCCCCTATGTTTTTCTTTAGTAAGATATTATGGCGTTTGGATGTTTTCTGTTGTCTTCTCATGAAAATTTCACATTTGAAACACATTACACGTGTTGTGAGTGTTCTTTCACTGAAGGAGGTGAACTATCCAGATTATTGTGAGTGGGCTTCTTTCTTTAGTAGGACTTGCAAGCAGCCATGTTCTCTGCTTTAACAGTTCTACCTGCACATTAGTCTGGGAGTCAATTACTGTTTGAAAATCTGGCTTTGGAGTTTTCCGAACTTTTTTTTTTTTCCTCATCTGGGGAGATTTTCTTTTGCCTCCAAAGTGGGTTGTTAATCTTACAGTAGCTTGAACAGATGCTTTATTTCAGGGTTACTGGCTTCTCCTGCTTCTTGTCTAAGTGACAGACAGTTAATATAAACAGACCCTTCCCCTTGGAAAACACTTTGGATTGCCTTGAGGTGAAAGTGAAGGGAGGGGTGGTTTTTTTGGGAGGGGAGGGAGGGGCAGGATTGTTTGGCTTTAAATAAAATGGACATTGAGACACGCTTTTATGTTTTGCTCACTGGAACTGTCTCCCAGCACTAGGATATGCTGGAGGAGGACTATCACCAATTAAAGCACTGAGCATCCCCTTCGCCCTAATAAAGTGAGTATTTAGGTAAAGCTGGAATCTGGATATATCTAAGCCATTCTTCAAGTGCATGCCAACTTAGTCGTCTTTAGAAGAAAGCAACAAAATATCCCCTATGTGTTGGTTCCTTTCTTAGGAGTGGATGTGGGCTTGGTCCACACCATGTGCACCAGAAACTCTGTGGTTTAATCCTCAATTTGGAGACTTTTCAGCAATGGAGATGCTGAGGTTTGTGTTTTGGCTCTGTCTCCAGAAAGGAATTTGCTCCAATTCTTCAGGACTGGCATAAACTCCAGTGTGGCAGTATCACCCTCAGATGTCCTGAAGGGTCTCTCTGGTACAAAACATAGATTTGAACTTCTGTTCTTATATGTGGGAAGAAAGAGCAGTGCTTTAAAGAGACATTTAATTGGGAGAGGTATTTCGTAGAGTTTAATAAACACCTTTGTGAGCAATAGCAACTTTCTGCACTGGTTGTGGGGGGTAACTGTTACATTCCCCAAAATGTTGGAAGTACTTAAGCCTTGCTTTTGATGCTGTTCCATCCAAGTCCAGCATGCTGCTTTCAGCAGCACTCTTGAGATCCCCAGAACAAGGTGGTCTTTCTTTTTGCTCCTGTGTTTTGTCTGGCCTGTCTTTTACACACCAAAGCTTCCAGGTCTCTTTTAGGCCCCTCTGTCCTGAGACTGTAGTTTGAGGAGTTTGCCCCAAACACTAAAATTGTTCCTTCCTTTTTCACCTATGGAATTAAAGCATAGTAAGTCAAGGTTTTGAAGTGTAGGTCTCTTTCTTTCCTTCTGATGATAACTACTATGTCTTACAAAAATGATTCTTTCTTTGTGTCCATTTGCCTAAACACCAATCACAGAACAGTGAAGGGTGAAGTTATGAACAAAAAGGGAAATCTGTGGTGCTCACCAATCTCAGCGGGTGGTTTGTGGTATGCTGCCTGTTGCAAAACGTGTCTTGGCCCTGGCTATGCAATATCCAACACTGGACTGCTTGAGGCCTGACTGCTGTAAAGAGCAGCAAAATAGAGCCTTCTATGGGGCATATGGCAGCAAAAGGAGAAGAGATGGAGTGGAAAACAAATTAATGTTAGGTAGGCAGCAGCAAAAACAATGGTCTATTTGTGAAGAGTGTATTGCTAGAAAGGCTGACTGGGGCGTCTGGGGTTGAGATGGGACATATTTGCTTAGCTTGGGTTGGGAGATTAAATAGTGACAGATGGTTCACATGGTTTTCTAAGGCGGGAGAAGGTATGAAGCACGTCTGTGTTTGTGTGAGAGAGCGCCAGAGCTCGGAGGATTGATTACGTGCGGGGAGCTTAACATGTGAGTGCAGTGTTTGTGTGCAGGCATGCAAAGGCAGGAGCGCCTGTGTCAAAGGACGTGTGTGTGAGAGGACTCGTCTAGTGGGGCACAGACGTACACAAGGGATATTCTCATGTTGATGTTGTAGTAAGAGAGGACCTGAACATATTTGTGTAGGCTGGTTTCGTTGCGTTTTTTT
>VZTA01027684.1:67380-187620 GCA_013398855.1 Mohoua ochrocephala | reverse complement strand
ATGTAACTCGCCTCACTGTAAAAATAGAAATGCTCCAAAGATGTATTTCCTTGCTGAAATATTCTTTTCTGCAAATATTACAACTTCTTGAAACATCATTATTTTTAATAAAGCATTCTGTCATAGGACATAAAAATTTCTTCTGTTATATTTTAAAGTATGATAAAGCCAACTTTTGCAGTACATACCTAAGTCATAACATATAGAAGGCACTTAATTTGTGGACCATTACAACATACTTTGGGTCATGTTATGGCCAAAGGCTGTGGCTTAATTTACCAAAAAAGTATTGTAATCACATTGAAATGCACTTCCTCAACTCTCTTACTGTTTTTTTTAATGGCCTTATTTTAAATTTTTTTTATTTTTTATTTTTGCAATAAGAAAGCAGTCAAGTATGTGCATTTATTGGGCACAATGGAGAAGGATCTGGAATTGCCAGCAATCTTTCAGGAGATTATGGTTCTATCCAGAATTTTCTAGTCATGTTATAAAGTATAGCTGTGTGTATTATTCTTGTTGTTGTTGTTATTGTAGTATTTAATTTAGTTAGGAAAATAAATATAAATCAAGGTTTGACCAATACTGCTATGGCTTAGAAATGATTGTGGAGAATGATCAGATTGTACCAAAGCTTTGTGACTACCTCACAGCTGTGCTGTTCAGTCTGAATATTTTGGAAGAGCAAAAGCAAACATATCAAATTTGGACAAACTAAGAGTATGTCTTAGCGAAGTCAGTTTGAGGTTATTCTATTTTCCTATAGTCTTTCTTGTGTGTTTTATCATCCTTCTCAGACCTGCTCTGTTCTTTCTCCTCATTCATGGTCAGAGCATTAAACTCATTCTGGGAAATCTTCTATGCAAGGCCCTAGATTCCTCTAGGTATAACACAACCTGTCCTTCAGAAATTGTTCTGGCTTGTGGGTTTTTTCTTTTCCTGTGGCTTGGCTTGGGATTTTAATTTTTTGGGGTTTTTTTTAATTTGTTTTTTCTTATTGTAGGGCCTTTGATGAATGTTCTTGTTTACAACAAGTTCACTGCAACAAACAATAAATCTATGAAAAATTGAAACTCCCTCCTAGTACTAAGAGTTTCGTTGCAGACATTAGTCTAGGAGCAGTTTGTTGGGAGTAGGAAACTGAACATTTTTTAAGGATGGCCTCACTTTGGCTCTCAGCTTACTGAACACATTGTAAACTTTTTTATTCTAATATATATAAAAATAGCGTGCCAAGAACAGCCAGAGAGAGAGGTGTTGAGCATGAAGTTAGGCTATTCTATTTTTTAACTTATTAGATAGTCTGACATGTTAGGAGAATGTGTTCTGCCACAGCCATACTGCTCCCCAATCAGCTTTATCCTGCAAAGCAGGGAAAACCGTTCAGTGGGAAACTGCCAGCTCAGAGCTGGCTGCAATTGAGAAGTCACCTGGAGGGGTCCATAACTACCATGTGCCTCAGGAGTGTCCTGGCATGGTGCTAGGAGCAGGCAAAACAGTTCCAGAAGGAACTGGGGAAATTATATTGTAGTTGAGAGGCAGGAGGAAAGGCCTCGACTATTCAGGGATGAAAGAGTTGATGCTCGACAGCAGATGTAACCCTGCTGTCTCAAGTGGTCTTGGATCCTCCCAAAAACCAGGCAAACAGTTCTTATGTGGGGAAAGAGAATTAGAGGGGCAGCTCCTGATGCCTGTCAGGAATTTTTACTCTGGAGCAGAATGATGTGAACCTGGCACCAGGATGTTTCCATACGTCCGTGTGAATTTGTAGTGTGTGGTTGTCGTATACTATAAACCTTCTTAGGACATGAGAGGTGTTAAAGAGCTGTTCTCATTTTACTCCTTTGGTGTGAAGTTACTTTGACCCTTAATTGCTAAATTATTCTGCATGCATCCATGCTATTGGAAAGTCAGACAGAACTGAGAGAGAATAAACTAGCTTTCTACCGTCTTTCCCTTTTTTCCCCCCCCCCAGTTCATTGTATCATCGCTAGGTTGTTTTGTACCTTTTCATTATTTTTGTCCTCTTGCTTGCAATCTCTCTGACTGTGTCTTGTTACTCTGCTGTGATTAGTGACATGTGGCCTTGGAGAGCTAAGTGATACCTCATTTGAGTAACATTTATAATGTTTCTGTCAGAAGACTGGTGCTCTGTAGGGGTCTGTCTTGTCTCCCCCCCCCACCCCGTCAGAAAGTATGCGAGTTCTTATTCTCCAAGTTTTTACGAGTAAACTTTTAAGATCAGACATCTGAAGGTTTTATCTCACTCTGTGATTCTCTGCTGCAACATTGTCCCTCTTCACATATTTGAAGACACGCTATTGTTCTGGTGTAGATCTGAATTTCTGCGAAGATTGAGTGGAAGAGTGGAGACTCGGTCTGAAAACCGCCAGAGCTTTTACTGAATGACTCTGTGTTTCCATGTTACTCTCTGGAGTCTGTGCCTTCCAGGTGCTTTCAGTGTTTTCTTATGTACATGTCAGCTGTGCTTACACACCGTGGTCGCAAATGTCAATATGCAGTTAGACTGGTTTTGACCCCGATTTTGAAAAGCTGGAAGCTTTTTTCTCCTTTACCTATAAATCCTTTTAAAAAAACATTTTAAGAAACTGAAGTCCCATTAACTCAAAGGTTTTTCTTTTTTTTTTTTTTTCCATTCTGAGATGCCTTCCTAGATTGAGGCTGGTATTTGTGTGTTTTTGATAAATGGCCGTTGTATTTACTGAGCTGTTGCTCAGTAGCGTTACCTATTTTTCATACCTCTGATGAATGAGGTTCTCTGTCACTCTTACGTTCCAAAGCTTGATAAAAAAAATGTTTTCACTTTCAAATAGAGCCAATTCTTTTTGTCACAATCAGGACTAGTAAAATTTGCTGAAGTAAATCCATGATGACTTTGATTTCAAGTTATATCACAAACTTGTCCCCACTTGAGAGCAGGTACTGGGATCTTGCCAACGTTTAGCCCTTACAAGTTATAAGGAAGCACTAAACTTTTTCTGTCGATCTGTGGAATTCTGTTGGAAAAAGTTTTGGGTAGCCAAGCCAGACAAATGGCAGTTTCTTATATACCACCTCTTCTGTTTTCACAATTATGGCTAACTGTTGTTTTCTTTTTCCTGTGTGGAGGGGGGAGATGGAGACTTCTCATAGAATGACTTAATACATGATGGTTTTACTGTAGTTACAGTGAATCAATCAGAGATTTCAAAAATTCAGTCATGCAAAATAGGATGGCATTTCAGGGTAAGACACAAAATATAATAAAGCATGAGAGCTGTCAGCACAAAGTACTAGAAACTATACAGGAAAAAAATATTTCCCCAGAACGTGTGATTAAAGCTGACTGTCTGAACATGCTTGAAGATATTTGTAAGACTAAAACTCATTCAAAATTCTAAGAGTTTGCCCCTGCAGTTTTTGATCTGGCCTTGTTATAGCAAAAGCATGGGCAAGCTTCTTTTAAAACCAGACATCTTTCGTACATTCACACACAGGATTCAGTATTTCATAGTTCCCAGTTCAAAAGAAAAAGAAGATCTGATGGTATCGGGTATGTGTCAATATAGAAATCTTAATGCCCTAAAATAAACCCCAGAATCTCAAATATTTTTGTTCACACCGAGTAATTTCCTATCTTACAATTAGCGAACCGAATGCCTTGGGAGTAAAAAAAGTTCCCAGAATAAGCATGTGTGAATTGGTCTCTGTTAATTGTAAAATAATAAAGTTTTCATATTTGCATAGCTGAAATGTTAAAAGTTTCAGTAGTGGTTCTGAAACAGCAGTGAAATGTAAAATCTTGGGTTTGGTGGTTTTGGCGAAGACTTCTATAGGATTGACTTTTCTCCTTAATCAGTGCAGGCTGTTTTTGAACCTAATACATGTTAACAGTTAAGTTTTGATTCATATTCTGCAAAGATGCTTAGAGCATTCTCTTTCTTAGTGACGGCCGTGTCACAACAGGGCGTGAGCACTCGTCTTTGAATTTGTTCCACCGTGACAGGGAAGGAGTTACAGAGAGGGGCTGGTTTCTAACCTACCAAATCGGCTGCTTTGAGAGGTGGTGCTTGGCTCAGGACTGTTTCTTAGGAGGAAATATGTTTGTGGGTTGTCTCTGTGTCCTTCCACTCCCCTCTTCTCTTGCTCAGGGATATGTAGAGTGACTTCCCTGCAGGCAGGGCTGGTTGGAGGGCCTGTGAGACAGTTTCATAGACTTTGTCAGCTGTGTGGCAAAACCAGAACTGTCTTTTTCGGAAGGTACTTGCTTTCATCTTGGCATGCCCACCTTTGTTTCTGCTCCCAAACAAAGCACATTTAGTAGAAGTCACTTGCTGCTTCTGTTCTTCCAGTTGCCTTCAACCTCAGTTTTCTGTGGTAGTGCTCTCATTTTGAGTCATTTTTTGCAGCCAGGGAACTTCCTCTCCTCTGTGCGATGTACCAAACAAATGGATGCTGGATATGGAGGAAACAACAGGGAAGTTTGCTTTGGGAGAATCTGCGGAACATGAAAAATGGAACTTAATTAGTGTATGTAGGAAAAATACCATTTCCCTTAGTAGAAAGTTACGCTGACTTTAGTAGACATGTAACCAATACAGTTCTGTAGACATTAATTGTTGTTTAGAGTGGCTTTTAAAATTAGTTTAGTACTTTTAATTATACTTCAGTGTTTCAGATAGAAGAAAACAGAGTCGTTCTGATGATGTGGAGGGCTTGACTTGATTTTTCTTCTTTATCTACCTCCTTTTTTCCTTTCCTTCCAGCTTCTGGGAAGAAAGACATGTTTTCTAGCTAAATACTGTTTCTAAGGACCAAAAAAAGCCTGCAACCTCAATGGTTTCTACTTACTGATGTTAAACATCTGGAGCTTTTCTTATCAATGAACATTTCAGACAGCTCTAAACTGTGTTCTTAAATAATTTAAAGTTAATACTAATAATAATAACAACAACAACAATAATAATAACAACAACAACAATAATTATAACGACAATTTAAAAAAATTTATATGACCTGGACACTTAAACTCATTCTCCTTTATCCACTGTGGTCTTAATATATAAGGCTGTGAAGATAGAAATATCTTCATGCTAGGGAAAAGCATCCTGTCAGCTTCTAATTTGTCAGCTGTCTTTAAAAACAAAAATATTACATATTGTAATACATACCCAATCATAAAACTCTAGCCATTGTATTATGAAGGGAAGAGCTCATATGACAACAAACTGTTTAAGGTAGCTGCGTAGCTCAATTTCTAAGTTATTCTAATTTTTCATTTTTATGTGTTATATGAGGGTTTGTCTGCCTTCTCCCACAAGTGAGATTGGTTATTAAGGAAGCGGTTCATGCCCTAAAGGGGTAATATATAAACAAGGCAAGAACTTTGTCATTTTGGGGCACAAGTCACTAGTGATGATTCTCATCTCTTCCAGTTTACGGATGTCTCACTGTAAGACATTTAATCATAGCTGGTCAGCTTAGGTTGCCTTTGTATTCAGTGGAGAATATTTTCAGTGAGACAGAGGCACCACCAGATGGTGATTCATCTAATCTATTTTAGACACCTATTTTAAGACAAGATGAATCACCCACTGAAGGAGCCTTTCTCATAGAATCACAGAAAAATTTAGACTAGCAGGGCCCTCTTAAAGTCACTGATCCAACCCCTTGCGCAAATCTTGGCTAACTTCCAAGTTAGATCAGATTGCTCAAGGCCTATCCAGTTGAGTTTTGAAAATGTCCAAGGATGAAGAGTTTGCAGCCTCTCTGAGCACCTTTATCATTGCTGAACCACTTTGATTAATTTTTTCCTTATGTCTGATTAGAATTTTCAGCATCACAATTTGTCACAAATTGTCTCTTCTTTTGTTGTGCACTGTAGAGAAGGTGGCATGGGAGTCTTCTCAAAAGACTCTCATGCCACTTTCTCTACAACTCACCTTTAGCGTGTTAAATTCAGCAATTGGCTCTTGGCCTTCTCCTTTTCAAGTAACCTAACCCAGTTCCTCCAGCCTCTCCTTGCATATCTTCTAGCACCTTCAGCTATTTAAGTAATAGTCTTAGTCATTTGGTGCTCCACGACTGTGCTTTCTCCAGTTTGTCAACACCCTGTTGTACTGACATCTGTTTTTGCAGAGCTGCTAACCTGTCCACCCAGTTGGTCCCCAGCTTGTACTGATTTTTTTTTTCTCTCTGCTGACTAAAAAGGAAGCCAGTGGTGACTAGGCTTAATGCTAAAGTTAGGTCATGTAAATAACAGTCTAAAAGCTGATTTCTATGACTAGATTAAATATTAAATTTGGATATGCTGCTATACTTGTAATATTATGCCTTGAAATCCTGCCTGCTTATTAAATGCTCAGAGTTTGGATGTACCAGATGGATGTGTTCTCAATAATGAGTCTGCTTGAACTGAGTACCACAGGGGTCTATCCTGACACCTATCAATGAATATCTTTGGCAGTGACCTGGAGGGGATGATGGAGGGCTTGCTCTTAGTTTGCAGATGACACCAAACTGCAGGAACCAGTCAAAATGCTTAAAGGCAGAGCCACCATTAAGGGACTTAGACAGGCTGGATGGATGGGCCAGCAGGAGCCTTATGAAATTTAGCAAGGACAAATGCCAAGTCCCACGCTTGGGGTGAAACCCTACCTTGGAACAATACAGGCCTGGGAGCAGCTTGTCAGAAAAGAACTAGATGGGCCTGGTAGAAGAAAAACTGCATATAAGTCAGCCCTGGCAGTGGAGACAGCAGCTAACAGCATCCTGGGCTACAGTAACAGAAGTATGGCGTGTAGGTGGAGGGATGTGGTTGTATCCCTGTGCTCGGCAACTGTTAGGCTGCACTTGGAGTGCTGTGTCCAGTTTTGGATCCCCAAATACAAGAAAGACATTGCTAAATTATAGGGAGTTTAGAGGAGGGGTCACCAAGATGGCTGGGGCCAGGGCACGTGGCAGATGAAGAGAGGCTGAAGGAATTGGGCTTGTCCAGCTTAGACAGGAGGTGACTGCAGCTGGAGCAGCTAGTAGTCCACCAGTTTGTAGAGGAGGTTATTGAGAAGATGGAGCCAGGCTGTTCAGAGCAGGGCATGGCAGAAGGACAAAAGACAGTGGACCCAAGTTGCAACAAGGGGTTTAAGTTGGTTATAATGAAAAGCTTTTTCACTCTGAAGCCAGTCAAGCAGTGAAGCAGGTTGCTCCGACAAGGTTGTTCAACTTCCAGCATTGAAGGTTTTCAAGATCCAACTGCTAAAACCCTGATCTTAGATTGACCCTGCTGTGAGCAAAAAGTTGGACTAGAAAACTCCAGAGATCTGTCCAAGCTGAATGGTTCTATGATTTCTATGAATTGCATTTAGCACCTTCATCTTGTCTTTTAAAATTATTTTTTGTACCCTTTGGGGAGAGGAGGCAGGTGCAGAGATTGTATTTCCTTTCTTAAAATACTGTGCAAGAAATGAGAAGTAATTCTGTGAGTTGGTGAAAATATGTCATTTAGGCATAAATTTCATTTGTCACATTCCATGTGTTTCCATATATTTTAATTGCTATGTTCCTTTTTTTTCTTTCCCCATATAGTAATAAGGTCTTTAAAAAACACCTCCTTAGAAAGCAGTAGTTACTGAAGGAATCTCCAGATGAACTGGTTAAGATGCTGTTCATACAATTACTAGATATAGATAGAAGTGCTGCTTTTCAGCCTAATGAGTTTGTCCTTCATGCGGTCCCAAAACACTCGTGAGTACAGTGTTTCTCCATTCTGTGCTTTTCCTTTAAACAAAAATACCACTGGGCTAAATTCAGCTCTGCAGTTACTCTGATCTCAGACAGATCTCTGCAATCTTGTTGATTCAGCTTTAGTGATATAAAAAGAAAATAGCAGTTGAATAGGTTCTTAAGACATTAATGGCTAAGGCTACGAGGGTATTTTCAGAACTAACCTAAAACACTTGAATGTGGAATTAGACAAGTATCGTGCTTTAAAAAGAAGGTCCAGAGGAAGGTATTTCTATGTTCAGTCTTGTTCCAAAGGGGACCTCTGTGTCTATGGATCTTCACTGCAAAACTACCCGGGCATCTCAAATTTGAAGTTGGGTTAGAATGAGTTGCAGGGAGGAGTGAAAAAGCACTGTTTTTACTCTTAAGCAACCTGGCTCTTTACCTTGCTCCGTGGATCTGTGAAGCTGTCTGAAAGAACTAAAATCAGCCACAGAAAGAATGTTTTGCAGCAACCACTGTCTGGGGCTTTTGGCAGACCTTGCTAAGCCATTGCAGTTTTAAAAGCACGCTCACGACTCGGGCAACAAAATGCACAAATGGGAGACAATTTCTTTACTTAGGTTCTCTTCAGGCTCAGCTGGTCTGTACTGGATGTGATTGGCTCCTTCCAAGCTGGCTAGAAACTGGAGAATGTCTTGCCTTCCCCAAACCTGTGAGGTCCATATGACATGACTCAGCAGAATTATATCTGTGTGCCTGCTCACTTGCATGCCTAAAGACCACCTGCCTTAGCGGTGTCTGTATTGTTTGTGCCCTGCAAAGCTCTGTTGTCATCAGAACAGTGTCAGCGTGCTCACATCTCTAGGCTATGGGTCATGTGTGTTTTGAGCCTTCTGACTGCTGAAACTGGGGATGTACCCCCTGCCATGTCTCCGTACATGCCTGCATTCCTTAGTTCATTTCCTCGGAGTATTGAGGTGGGGGGGTGAGGTGAGACAGGGATCAGGACTCACCCGGGCTCTATGGTCGCCTCCAAGAGGTGGGAAATTACACTGTAGGTGGGGTTTAGCTGATGTGAGCTTTTTGAGGGCAATTATGTTAGTGTGTTACTGACCATTGGGAAAATAAATGGCTTCACTAGAATGTATGGAAAATGTGTATTAATTATAGCAGGAAGTACCTTTATTTGAGGAGCAGATGGTTCACTGGGGTTTTGGGCTAGGAAACGCTATTGCTGCTGGACTCAAGGACAGATATCTCATGGGAACTGCTCTCTTATGGCAGAGTGGTAGAATGATTTTACCGTATTCAAAAAATTCCTATCCAGTTAACAAAAAATAGCTTTCCTTGCTAGCGGCTTTGACTTTTTTCCATCTCTGTAAAGAAAGAACTGGAACTGCCCTGCAAGGCTTGAAGTGACTCTCTGCCTTCGTGCTGCAGAACCTCCTGTGTGCCGTATGAGTGTGCTGGCTGCAGACTCTTTCTATGTACTTGTCAGGCTTCCATACAGGCACCCTCGACCTTTGTCCTGTGCCATCTTGTCTGGGTAACCTGTTTGAAATTCCTCCTACATTTTGTTCCTGCATGCTGACTGTTCACAACACCTTCATTCCATGTCTGGTAGCCTCGGTGTTGTGGCTCCTTTAATTGCTACCTTCTGACAAGGGCCTGTGTATCACAGAGGACGTATTTTATTTGCTGGCGTCTTTTTTTGTCCTAATAGTTTGCCAAAAGGCCTTTGAGGTAGGAGCTACATAGCATTTTAAAAAAAGAAAGATTCAAACCCATAAGCAAAATGTGCAGGTGCTTCTGGGCTTCAGGTGTGAAATGCTAAAATGTTTGCTTTGCCTCATTTGAAGGGATTTCCTCGAGTCAAGCTTAATGAAGCCCAAGCATACAGAAACCCTCTGTATGTTGACAGATACAAATTGATTGAAGTTGGATGATGATAATATGCTATTTGTAGATCTATCCTTTCTAGACATATCTAGTTACTTTGCTTTCCTGGTGAGGTAAGCCTACAACAGTGAAGGTCACATAAATGCTATCAAAATTAGCAGTTTCCCTCCTTCATGCAGGTTGATTATTGATTATACTTAACTTACATTCTGATAGCTAAATCACATCAAGATCAGTTTCATGACAAGATTTTAATACCTCTTATTGCAATGGTACCATAGACATATATAGAAAGTACAATAGTAAGAAAACTCAATCCCCCCAAGAAAGAAACCCAAACCCATTTTTCCCTTAAAATAGACAGATTTGGTCAATATCTAACATGAAAAATCAGTATCAGTATGTTACCTTTTTTTTTTCTGAGAACATATAAAGCAAATTCTTCTGTGAGTTTAAATTTGTTTAAATGAAATCTTCTTTTAAAGAATTACAAAAAATTAAGTTAACTTTTTAACCTGAATTATCTTTAATCATGAGAAAATTCTGTCCATCAATCTTGATAAATGCTACTGGTGCTTTGTACACAGCCTATACCCAAGGCTATAAACCATTTGGCATGCATGTGCCATAACTTCACCTCTCTAAAACTTCGATCAAGTTCTTCAAGCAGCTGTTTTGATTAAAAAAAACCCCAAGCACTTTTGAGGTGTCTTTATGATGAAGAAAACATAAAACATGTGAGGTGAATGTAACCAGAGCAGTGAGGGGTTACCATACAACATGCAAGAGTCAGTCCTTGAGGTGTAAATCAAAGCGAGTTGTGGATCTTCTAAAAATGTCTCTTTTGCACAGGCAAATCCAAACCATAAGAAGCGTAAGGCTGTCCTAGAAGTTTCTGCTTTGATGGGCTTTCACCATAATCCAAGTATCTTGCTGGCTTGCTGTCTGCACTGCAGACTCGAGGGCTTTCACTCTCTGTGAACTGGGCAGCTGCTCCGTGCATGCTGCTTCAGGCTGGGGGACTCTCTCACACTTCCAGCTGTGGCAGCTGCTAGGAAACCAGTAGATCATGAGATGAACATCTTGATAAAAGGAGCTGGAGGAGTTCTCGCCCACTGCCTGCTAACTCTGGTGACAGCCAGTGCACTTGGGCTTTAGGAGGCTTGTTCCTCCCTCCAGGAGCGGAGTGTATTGCAGGGTTTTTGTAGCAAATTCTGAGTCCCGACCAGCTGCCCTAGGAACTACCACATTCAGCCGAGTACATTGGATACCCCGGAAAAAACGGTTCAGATGATGACATGTGTTGACATGAACCATTCTTTGCCATACTAAAAAAAAATTTAAAAAAAATTAGAAAATGTACCCTTACTTGTGAGTTGCATCTCATTTTCATGCCTGCTATTGGGGGTGTGTTTAACAGCTGTGCTCTCTCTGTTTCTGCAGCGCAGGGGTAGGAGATCTGAGAATGTAACCTGAGATCATACAAAACTCTAGTGGAAAATTTTGGGAGCCTAGATAACCTGAAGTGACAGCATTTGAAACAAGTCACAACCAGACATAAGCAAGCACTTGTGGTGGCTTGTGTCCATCGGGTTTCCTACCGTGTCTGTTTTCTCCAGGAGGGCTCCTCCTGTCCTTGGAGAGACAGAGGTGCTGGGCACTGCTTGCAGTCTTACCTTGCTATTGGGGTCTGTCAGGAGCTGGCAGGGGTAGTTCAGTGCTTCAGCCCCAACCTCCTTGCACCTGCAAGTCCAAATGTGCTGTAGGAATGTGCTGCAGACCCCGAAGAAGTTTTGGATTATTTCTAAGTGTAGTTAAAAAAAAAAAAAATTCCCTGAGAACTGTAAAAGACACAGCTGGACTGCAGCAGCAGCTTTCCATGCAAACACAGTATCTTATTTAATGGCTGTGAGCATTCCTTGCAGTAGATGGGTGTGTGACAGGAAGAAAATTATTTAACAGTATCCTTCTGGACCAATTTTAAACAAAAAGTGAAGGCTTTTTAGCAACTAAAATATGTGTTGCCAAAGGGACAAAAACACTTCTGGCATTTATCCTGCAGACAAATGTAAAATAAAGATGTTCTTTTATGTAAGGCTGACCTCTTTCTGTATAGATAGCGGTCAATTTTGCAAAAACATCAGAAAGATTTTTAAAGTATAATTTTCAATTTGTAAGTCCTTTGAGGCATTAAAATGGGGGACCCTGATCCGTATACCCCTGAATATAAATATTATAAATAACACAGTTGTTAATACTTTAGAACTACAGGGATTTTTTAAATTTAGTTTTATTTTTTACAAGCATGCATTTCAAATTCAACTTTTCACTCTGTGTGTGTGTGTGTGTGTGTGTGTGTGTGTGTATGTCATTGCCCTCTACTGGACAGATTTAGAGTAATTTTTTGAGCAATGCTGCCAGCTTGGAGTCTGTGGCTGTTACTTCAGCACAATTGGAAGAGGGATGCCTTCACACTCCAAGTATTAAACGAATGTATGGAAATATCCCTGTAAGGTGGGTAGGTTTGTCTTTATATTTTGTGTGTTTAACCAGTAATTTTTAATTTGTAAAAAACCCTGACGTTCTGAGGTCTTTGTTTATTTTGTGGAAAGTTGTGCAAGATAAGACTGCTTGTCCTTATAAAGAGCAATTGCTTATATGGGATAGAGGTGGAAAATTCTCTTTTGTCTTGGAAAAATCTCCCAAACATTTCATAAAATACAAGGATTCAGAAAATTACATTGACAGTGAAAATATAACTGTAATGGGCAATGTACTTGTGTTGTAGTTCATGGCTAGGTCAATGTCATATATTCTAATCCTTAATTTTTTTTTTTGATTAAATGTTAAAATGAACAGGATTAGAATGGGTAAATAATTAAAACCAAATGTCTCACTGCTTTCACATTGCAGTTGGGGGACTTACTTGATCCTGCCTTGTGCCCAAAGCCCCTGTTTACTGACAGCTTGGGCAGGATCAGCTCTTTTTAGGCTGGATGTTTTTTTGCTTTATTGCTATCTGACTTTCTGCTGTTAACAGGACCTTGCCTGGAGGTGGTGTCATTTCATACTCAGCAGGGACAACTCTCTGATGGTTTGAGCGTTTGGGTTCTGGGTTTTTGGGGAAGGAGAGGTGCAAAATGATCACATACTGCACCTCCCATTTAGTGAGGGATGCTGCAACATGCAGCTTTTCATAGAGGACAGGAAGAATGGGTTCAGTAAGAGTGGAAGGAAAGTGACAGCTGCCACTAGTGAGTGGCAGGGTATCTTGTCTGGGGATGCTTTTCCCTCATCTGCTCACCCAATTGATAGCTGTCCTCTTCTGTGGCTAGCTGGACATCTGTACACAGTAAATGTAGAGGAAAACATTGCTGCTGTCTCCAAAGACAGTAAAGTTGAGCTTTTAGTACAGTGCCACATAGAGAATGTTTGGTTGAACAGAAGGAATGATGAGAAAACAGGTAATATATGATACGAAAGGTTCTAAAGTTGGGAGGGTGGCAGGCAGACACAAAGAGGGAAGCCCCAGGTTTGCTGAGTGAGGACCTACTAGTGGGATTCCACAAGGTCTTGGGCCTCCAGCAAGTAATGTTTTGATGCTGACCTCTGGTGCAAAAGCTGGGAGTAATGACCAAATGATGAATGATGGCAGAAATTTGGGAGATGCTATAAACACAGAGGAGGGTTGGGCTATCACACAAA
Source organism: Mohoua ochrocephala (assembly GCA_013398855.1). NCBI lineage: Eukaryota > Metazoa > Chordata > Aves > Passeriformes > Acanthizidae > Mohoua > Mohoua ochrocephala. The sequence goes on along the minus strand of VZTA01027684.1, from coordinate 174,291 downwards.
GAAAAATGTGCTATCTTGAGGGCTTCAGCAGCAGTAGAAACGATGTAAGAGTGTGTAAAGAGCAACATCATGTTTGGAGGTTTTTTTCTGGTCCTTTTCTCATCAAGTACATATGTAACATACAGGTCTACAGACACAACTGTCTGAGATGTGGTAGTCAGCACAGTTCATTTGAAAGCAGAACTTGATTTTAATAAATATAATGGTATGCTGCTGACAAATGATCACGACTTGGTTTGTAGCAGATTTTAGGACTAGTCTTCGGTCAGCAATGAGGTATCATCTTTTGAGTCGTGTGTGATTTTGTGCATGTCCTCTTTATTTAATTACTTTTCTTCAGTAACGAGCACCAAACACAGTAGTAAAGAAAAAGGAGATTCAACATCTCAGTGATAAAAAAAGACATATAGTAAAATGATACACAGAATGGAAACTTTACATGGACTTTGTACAATCCTCGCTATTTTCTCTGAAGTGTTTTAGAACAACAGTGTGCTCTTATGGCTGGATCACTAAGAAGCAGTAGGGAATGAGACCTTGAAGAGAAGAAAACCTGCACTGAGTCAGCTGTAAAGTGACATGCAGATATTTCCAGTTTCCTTATACACACAGTTCATTAGAACTTGTGTACATTAAGATATGTATCACTGTGCATTTAATGCTATCTAAACAGAAACATCTAGGCAGAGCTTAATCTCCTTGACATTTCAGAAACAACTTTTTTTTGCTAACATTTGAGAGTGTGATGAATTTGGATATTCAATAAAACAAATTAGCATAATGGTTTGCATACAGGATATGGATCTTTTGACAAGGCATCAGGTTATAAATGAAACTCATCTGCATCTAGCCAGGAGGCACTATGTTTGCTTATATAACCCGACTCCCTCACTGTCAGAGCTCTAGCCCTTACCACGTTATGCCATTGAGAGGGAGAATAGCTTGAATCAGTCATGAGCTATTTTTAGCTTACATTTGGCAAGGGAGATAGGGTCAAAAGGAAAGAGGAAATTAAGGGTAAGAGGAAAAGTGATGCTATCTGTCTAATTTAAATATTTGAATGCTGTATGGTGGTTATTGGAGGTAGCAAGAGCTAATAGGGAATAATTTTTACCAAAACTCCCAATGTTGTGGATATGACTGAGGTTGATGCTGGAATCTGGAAGAGATTATCTTGATTTATTATTATTATTATTATTATTATTATTATTTTAAGTCATGCCAGCATGGGATGCTGAAGTGCATAGGGAACTTGTAGACCAGTAGAATGGTTTCAGTACGCTACACTTTTCATGGTGTGTCAGACTGAAGAGACGAGTGCTCTATACATCCTGAGATTGGAAGATGCCTCTAAGAGTGAAGTGCAGATAAGGAGGGCAGGTAATGGCTAAAAATATGCTGAACAACAGAGATGGTTTCTCTAGATAGAGCTGTGATGATAAAACTGTGACAAGCTGATGGCTATTGTCATATGAACACAAAGTACATGGAAGGATCTTCTTTTTTGGTGACTCCCATTGCTGTCCCAGAAAGCCAAGCTAAATAACTCCTGCCTGTCATAAATGGGAGACAGTAAGGCTAGGAATGTTCTCAGTACATCAGAGTTAAGTTCATGAGGTGTGGGAATATTTTTTCAAAAATTTACCATCTGCATGCCTGAAAAAGTTCACTTAACATCTATTGATGAATAGAAGATATGTTAAACAATTTAAAAATAACTTACCAGTTTCACTAGAAAACATAAGTTTTCTCTTACTTCATGGACTGAGTGAACAAACATGGGACTACATCACTGCTGCTATAATTTGTGAAGGAAAAGAATTGGGATTCAGTAGAGCTTCAGAGTACATTGGAGAAGCCGCATAGCAGGATGGTTTCAGGGTACTGGACATAGTGGTATGGAGGCTGAAATATGTGCAGGTTACCATTTATGAGAGGTGACTAAACACAGAAGGCAGCTGGTTATTAAGGCACTCGGCAGTTCATTGAGCTGCAAACCCCTTGAAATGACAGGGTCTTCAAGTAAACCATGCTTTCTGTCCTTCTCACGCAACATCTTAAGTACAGCTTGAAAATATAATTCTTCCACCTAAACCTTGTGTTTCTTAGGTTCCATTCACAGAAGTCTTGTTTCTTCAGTCTGGAAAATACAGTACCCTGCCTGGTGGAGGAGGAACATAAGGAGTCAGTGTATATAAAGGAGTACAAACTCTTTAATTTTGACCAAATGGGACAGTGTCTGTTTGCTGTGAGAAATTCAGTCACGAGTACACTGGGCAAAATCTTCTGTCCATCTCCCATTTGCTAGGGAGGGACGTCACTACCTGTTTTAAACGTACACCTCTGTTTCTGTAAAAGCATTATTCTAACCAGTGTTAGTTTGTTTTCTTTTTTTCTAAATCAGTCTAGGGAAACTCCAGTTCATGGCCTGAGTAAAATCTTAATGATACACAGAAAACATGTTCAAGTGATAGGCCCATGTAATCTTCATTAAGTCTATGCTAGAAATGCCAAGAAATCAGAGTCACTTCAGATAATTTAGATTAGGGTCTCTTTGAACTGTGTGGCTTGTTTCAAAGCCAATATCCTGCTTTTGCTATGAGCAAGGAAATCCTGTTGATGTTAGTACAATTCCAGGCATGCTTGCCAGGATATCAGCAAGAAAGCCTTTTGCATTGACTTGGATTGGAGAACACTATTTATCTTTAAACATTTTATTTCTCTTTATCTGCAGTTCCAGGACTCTTGAACTTGCCCTGTTTGTTGGTACAAAATATTTGGTGATCTTGCAGTCACTCTGGGGAAGAAACTTGTTCAACAGCATTTTGGATGGGACAAACCATATATGCCACAAAGAAACGAAAAGCTGAAGTGGCAGAAAGGAGCTTTTAGTTTTTGTTTCCATAGATGAAAAGTTGGCAGAGCCATTATTTTAGATGCTGCTGGGATTCTGTTCAAATGCTGTAAAAAGACTGCCTTGAAGATTTTGTTATTGTTTTAAATGGGTGAGAAAAGCCACTCAGTTAATGCACTGGACCTGTGCATCAAAAGGAATGTGAGTGTCCTTATCCCTGCTTCACAGCTCAAGGAACTGAACCTTAGGGAAGTAAGCCTGGCTTGCCCAAGATCATGCATCATAGAGAATTGGATGGAGTGGTAGAACTGTATTTTTACTCTGAAGCAACATCCAGTCTCCTAGAGAGTAAGGCCATGGTAGCAGCCTACTGTCACTAGGTTCTTTTAAAAATATGAGAACTTCCATCACCAAAGACCTGCTCAAGTCAAGCTGTTTTGAAATGAACACTTTGAGTTTAGTTAGAATAATGTGAGAGAGTCAATCCAGACCTGCAGCTACTAGATAAGCGTATACCAGAATTTTATTTTTTTCCTAAATTGAAATGTGCTGGAAAAGACTAAAGCCAGTAGCAAATTTCCACTCTGTTCTTCCAAAATATTTAATGTATGAAAAATCTGTGAGGAAAAGAGGGAAAAGTGATAGTTGTACATGAACTTCTATTTTTTCATCTCTTGTAATTTTGGAGTGATTTTGCATAGTGTTTGACGGCAAATTCAAATTTAAAGTAAAGTTGTAGCATTGGTGTCAGCGATAGTTATTGCTATGGTCCCCCTGCTCTTAGAGATTATTTTCTCACCTATTTGGATTTGTGAGTGTTTAGGGTCTTTATGCTCTGCATCAACAGATTTCAGAGGAGGAATTGGCTGCAGTATTTTCCAGCAAAATCTGTAATGATTTCTTTTGTATGGTATTTATTTTGGTAGTATGCTTATCTATTCAAAAGTTAAGGTTCCCATAGCAATGTTAACATGGCCACACTGCACATATGCAGCATTTCCAATAACTGTTAATTTATGCTTGCTCTATATCTTGAATGTTGCTGAATTACTGTTGCTGTGGGAACCTAAACTTTTGAGCCTCCTGACTTCTTTGCCTAGCTTAATGCCCAATTATAAAAATTTGCAGTGTAAAAACGGTGCCAGCATTGAACTCCTTTCTTAATTTCTTGAGAGCTGTATGTGTTAGAAAGCGGTGGTCAAAGTCAAAACAGATTTTGAATGTACTTTCAAGTAAACAGTTTTAAATTTAAATTTCTACCTAAGGTAGTTACCTAGAACAAATAGCACAATAGCTGCACAGTCTGGGGTATGCCCCCAGTTCCTTAAGAAATCAGGTGCTGCTGCAGCTGCTGGCACATCCCTCTATCCACATTTACCTCAGCAGGCAGAGTATAGACCAGGGCCATCCTTGGCAGCAATTTCTGACCATGTGAGTGGAGAGAAGAAGGCATGCAATGCCATGGATACTAGTTCCAAATCATGCGATGAGGTTCATCTACCAGTAATAATATTTGTAGCATGCTCTGAAAATCACTTGATGTACTTGTAATTTACTTTATTGACTCCTCTGTAAATGATTTTGGGGGAACTATTAGCCAGAGTTACTGCAGGTGAATGCAGGTTCTTCTTGAAATTAAACAGTAGGGGTCTCCAGTTGTGCTATGACAACTTCTGCACTGTTCCTTTCAAAAGCACGATGATTTAAGGATTCGCCTGTATGAGGAAAATTGATTGGCAGGACTGTTCCCTTCTAACTATGAGGGTATAATTTAGCTGTTCTAGAATAACTCCCACATGTGGATGAAATATTCCAAAATAAAAATGATTTTATTCTATAACTATTATTTCACTTTGGAAGTGGAGTAATTATCCCAGAATAAAATAATCACCCTACTTCCAGAGCAGAATAATTATTACAGAATCAGAGTTGCTTATTTTGGACTAGTGCATGAGCACTGAGGAGCTGTTAGGAAGAACTTATTCTACTATATGTGCCCTCCCTAGTGTTCACAGGCAAGTGAATCCTGCTGGTCGTACTGTGCAGCTGGTGGCCTTGAAGTTGTGTTGGGGAACCTATGTGCTGCAAAGAAGGGTCTTCAGTCAGGTAACCTGAAGTTCCAGGTTAAAAAAAAATCTTAGTCCAGAAGGTCTTTCAGCTCTAAGGGTATTTTTAAAGGCTGGTTATCAGTACAGGTGATTCCAAAATAGCTGATTTAAATAACGTGTCCATTACTAACATGACACAAGGATTTGGATGATTTTTAATACTGGAAGCTTACTTGCTGGTGGGGCTTATCCAGGGCCAAAGGGTTGGAGATTGGAGCTGCGCTCAAGTGAGAATGAAATGGTGCCTGTAGCAGGTTCACAAGGCAATGGGAGGGAATACCAAGGGGATAGCTGAGTTTGCTCTTTGCTGGGGTCTTCAAATCAGAATATCTCAGACCCAACTCCCACCCTGGCCCCACTGGACTGTTCTTCTCAGGAGAGGATGAGTGCTCGGGTCCTGTGGGAGCCATGTCAGGTGGCAGGTTAGAGGTGCCGGCCTGCGGCAGGCGCAGGAAGTCTTGGGATGCCAACGTCTGAAGGAAACTTGACATATTTCCAGAGTCAGTGCAGTTCACTGGTGACGACATACAATTGCTGTCACCTAGGAAATGAAACACGTTCCCATGGCAACCCCAAGGCTGCGTTATTACTCAGCTTCAAAATGTTGACAGTTGGAAAAAGGCCTCTTCAGATATCACCCCCCGCCCACCCCAAGGGGTTTTTTTCCTCCTTAATAAATGCATTTTATTATTTAATCTGAAACAGTCAGGAGAAAGGCATATATTTAACTCAAGATACTTCATGGAAATAAACCTTTAGGAAAAAAAAAAAAAAGCAAGATGCTTTAGACACTTAAAAACTCCACTGCCTCCTAAAATAGTTCCAGATCCTGTGAAGGTAATTTTAATGAAGTGTATGGCACTTCAGTTGGCTTAAATCATCAGTCAGCTTCTGGAATTATTTTTTTTCCCTGATTCTTTTACATAGTTTGAATCACTCTGAAAGTCTCCAACTGTAAACTGTAGCTTTGTTTTGTAATCATATAAATAACTGGGAATTGAAACCTTCATTTTATGGAATTATGAATGGAGAGACACTTTCTGTATGCTGCCTTCAGCATTTCTTCAATATTTTTTTCCGTATTTTTTAACCTGGGCTGGTTACCTGTGCCCTGCCTCTGTGGGTACATTAAGCTTTTGACATGCTTGCAAAGTTTGTTTCCATATGTTACTGGTAAGGCAGACAAAGCATTCACTTGAGACCATATTTGTATTAGTTTTTGCACTGTGCCAACTGCAACGAGCCTCTTCTTAGTCTGTCTTCAGTCTCTTGTTTATATAGCAAAGTATATCTTAGCTTGATTTTTTTATTATTTTCACTTATCCTTTGCCTTCTTGATCTCTACTATTAGGAAGATCTCATTCTTTACCGTTTCACCCTGTTTTCCATTACTTGGTAGGTTTTCCGCTTACTCTTAGTATCCACCTCCAGGTAGTTATTCATCCACTAGATCTGATGCCCCTTAACACAAGTCCTCATAATTACTGAAAATACAGTTTTGGAATTTATGCCCTGGGTACTTCTGACTTGGAGAAGTTCCAGACTTACTTCACATTCAAGTCCCTGACATCCTTGATCCATCCGATTTTACTAACAGAGTTTAAGTGAGCTATCTGTTTTAATTGTAGAAATCTGTTGTGGAGTTTTTCTTTATATTTCCAGTTAATTTTAAACAGAGACCTCTTGTGATCCTTCTGTCCGAGGTCATATTCTAAATTTAGATTTTCTATAATGTCCTTACTGCTCACCGAAAGCAAATCTAAATTTACTTTTCTTAGTGCATCGAATAGCTGAAGAGGTTAGAGTAGCTGATTGTATCTGTCATCTTTAGCTCCTTAATTGTATGAGAAAAATGTTCATCATTGTTAATATTATTACTCCTTGCTAATGCTGTTGAACAAAATCTATCATTTTACTGTGATATGTTTTTATTTCACTGTAAAATACCGAAATTAAACTTCTGATGTAGTCTGGAAGAAAGCAATCCAGAATAGCTCCTGATCGTCTGCTCGCTGAAATTTTCTGTGCTCGATGCAACTATTACAGTTTACATGTAGTGCCACTTCATTCTAGTTCAACTAGGAATCAGTAACACATGAATGAAAGTAGATGGTGATTCCTCTGCATTGAGAAGCTTGCGTGGACTGTTGCAGTGTTTCACTGTTTGTGCTAAAACTAACCCCAACTAAACCTTAAACAGGTGACTTCTCTCTTGAAGTTTGAGGAATCCTTTATCTGGAAAGGTAAAGGTATTTCAGTACTTATCACAGTGTTAACTCTGCTCATAAGATTGATATTGGCAACACTCCCGTCAGCTGCTGATTTGGAAGGTGCTGACTAACCTAACCAGTGTCAGGTAATCTCTTGGCTGTGAGCTCAAGTCAGCTGAGATATTGTGAGGTTGTAGAGATGAAATGACAGATTAGTCACAAGGCACACTGAGATGGAGTAAACCTTTGCAAAGAAGGTAGAAAATCTTGCCCCAGAATCTGGTTGTGTTTCCATAGCCTAACGCTCAGAGACGATTTGAAATAGATGTTAGATTTCTAACTACCTCTGGAGATGTCCTGGTCTGCTGGTGCCTGCTAAGCTTCTCTGTCAGACACTGACCAGAACTGCCTGGGAAGGTGGAGTCATGATGCAACAAAAATAAGAACAGCACAGATGCAAGGTGTACTACCCTTTGGCAGGGATATAAATGCGGATATCGGCATCTGTTAAACACAGATTCTAGGAGGGATATTTTTTTTCTCCATTGTTCATTACACCCAATAAAGTTTAAAATATTTGAATAGAAGTCAGATATCTGAGGAGTGATTCAGGGAACAAAGCACAGGCATGCATGTAATGTGGTTTTAGATTTCCTGTGGTACCCTAGACCTCAGCAAAGAGATGGCAGCTAAGGTGTGGGGTTCATGGGAGACCCACCCTCTTCTAGGGCAGCAGCTGAAAGCCACACTGAATACCTTATGACTTCTAAAATGCTCACATGCCTAAGTTGAAGCACCTAAGTTCCTCTCCAAATAACTCTGTGGATCTAAGCTTTACCCATTGGTGTCACTGCTCTGTTGGAAGTTCATCTGCTGAGTCCATTCACACAAATGACTGTGTGTGCGAAATCCGTGCTTGCAAGCTTCATTTTCCGGTCATTTCCTCTCAAACAATGAGCTTTTCCAACCCTCAGCTGTGAGTCCTTCCTGTTCTGCCTGACAATCCTTATTCTTTCAAAGAAAGCTCCTTCTCCAGAGCTCATTGGGGAACATGAGACACTGATAAGGTCATTAATTCCTCTTTGCTGACCTTGACAGAAGGGGAAGGGATTAGAGATCTAAATTTTATTTTATTTTTGTAAGCTTCCTCAAGAGAGAGGACCTTTTTTTTTTGTTTTTCTCCCCACTTTGACTTCTCTCCCTGTCCCTCATGTTTTCCATTAGCCGTTTTTTCCCCTAGGTCAACATCCTGTCTCTGGTTACTCTATAAGGTGTATCTCCCTAAGCCTGGGTAATCATTGAAGGGCAGAGTGTCCTGCAGGCTTATCAGGCAGTGCTGTTTCTGACTAGTGAGTCGTAGTTTGCAGACTGATCATGGTGAAGACCAATAAGATATTAGAGAACAGGGAGATTAGGGGGGGAAAAAAGGTTGCTGAGCAACAATGTGACATGAGCATGGTTGCAATCTATTTTTACAGCAAGAAGGTTGCAGAAGACTGTAGGAAATGTTTATTTTTTCAGAACCTTATTCATATTCGTGGGATGAGAGTGGCCTGAAGGGAGGAAAGGCTGTACAGACTGGGCTAGTAGCTGTGCACTTGTAATTGCCTCATTGTACAGCCAGGAGTTGGCAGCAGATTAAAAAAAACCAGTCAAGTACAATGGTTATCCCACAGTTTTTGAGGGAAAAGGCCATTGCTATGACACAAGCAGATATAGTAGAGATGCACAACTGCAGGTAACATCCAGAAGTCACTTTTCCTTCATGCATCTGATAGGATTTTTTAAAAAAAATCTTTAAAAAGTTTAAAACATATGAGTATCAATTTCCTTTGACCAGCCAAAATGTCTGCCAAACAAAGTGCTCTGTGCCTGAGACAAAGGCATAAGCCTTTTTCCTAGTTTTTCTTTTCACATTCCTCCCTAATCCCCTAGGAACAATTTTGCCACACACACCCCCCACCCTCCCTCTGATTCAATGTCCAGCGACCACACAATTTATCACGCTTTTCTGAGGAGACAGCCAGGAGGGAGTGTCAAGTCTAGGTGTCACAGTGCAAAGATCACAAGTTTGATTAGCTGGAGTCCTGAAATCAGAGCGAGATATGCCAGTTTATGGCTTCCTCAAATGAGGTTCATTGATCTTTTTAGGAAGAGGTACGTTGCAAACAATTGACATAGCCTATAACTTCAAAGTATTGATGATTTACCAACTATCACAGCACGTCTCTTGACTAGTTTGGCATCAGACAGAGAAGCAAAATGGTAAGGTGGGAAGAAAGCAGAAAAATTTATAAGCAGAAGCAGATGTGGCACGAATTAAAAAGAAATATTTAATCTAAATTTACTATAAAACTTTTTAAACTCCTTGAAGGGTTAGAGAGAATAACTTTGCACAGTGGTAGCATCCCTTTATCAAGCCTTTCATCACTAGAAACTGTATGAACAAGTTCCTCTCAAACTAATTCATACTTTTTCATTAAAGGTGGTGCTACAAAAATGATATTAAAACCTTACCCTGTGGCCCATTTTAAAAATGTTTTTATTGGCTTTTGAGGTTTTCTTTATTGTTTCTTAGTCTTTAATTTTATAATAATGATAAATATAGACTTTCAAATCTCAGCTTTTGAAGCCTACAGCTCACATGAAAAGTTGAAAATGTCACTCTTAGATTATTTCGTGCTTTTTCCATATACATTGTCCTCTTTTCCTTGTCTTCTTTTTGAGCTCCTCATTACTGAGAAGGCTTTATAAAAAATGTTGAGACATCAATTGTGAACTCCATGCAAGATATATACACAATTCCCTTACTTTTAAAAAAAGTTTGCCTGTGGCAAGTGCCCTCAATCAAATGAACCTGTCTATGTAAAACATTTTGCATGCATTTTTAATGTACCTGAAGCACGAAGAGTACTTGTCTCTTGAGACAATTTTTGAATTTGTTTCCTCTGGCTTAGTTTTTATGGATGCCTTTTCAATATTAACACATTTATGCAATGTAATCCTACTCAATTGCAACTTACTGTCATTCCACACAAATCTGTACTCCATCTCAATTTTGCTGATTATTGTTTACTTTGGATCAAACAAAACATCCTGTCAATTGCAGAGTTAGTTTTTGTAATGGCATCCCATATTATTTGTTTCCCTTAAACAGTATTTTTGTAAAAGCCTTTGACCTGCTGTGATGTCGATTCACGCATTACTGTCTTTATGTGCCTGAGAACATGTGGTTTTGCATGTGCATTTGGGAACTTGGATTCAAGAACTAGTCCTTTTGTTTCAAGTAACAATAATATACATAAATCTACTGTAATACCCTTATTTTGTCTCTGGCCTAGCTGTTTTCTTTATATTCTAACATTTGCTGCCATCCTGTGGTACACAGAGAAAGGCACACACACACAAACAAATGATAGAGTAGCATAAATGGGGAGTGTTTAAATATACAGAATGAAGGAACCTGTCGAGGTCTTGAGAGGAGAAAACACAAGTGATCTTCACTTCTTGCTAGTTTGAGCAGTGTAGTGTGCATCTCTTTCTCACAGATATCAAAACGAAGGACAAAAAATCATAGCAAGAATGAAGAAAGGGTTTAGGTAGTTCCACTGAAGGCACTAAGGAAATCTGAGGTTTGGTTTTTTTAAAACTGGGAATTCTTCTTTAAGGAAGAAAAAAAAATTTCAAACACCTTTCCTCCTTACTGCTTAGCTATTACATTGAAAATTTCTTTAAGAGCTGTCAAGTGTCAGATGCTTGGAAAAATTGTTCACAATGCTACAGAGAAGGAAGCTTCATGCAAAGGCTGCTTCTCAGGAAAGCTGGGCTCTTATACTGGCTCGATCTGCAGTGATGAGGAAAACCTAGAGCCAGTTTTTGTGCCACACAGAGAAAGAAGGTAACGACATGCTTTAGATTAGCTGGTGTCTTACTGGCTCACGAACTTGCATTGATTGTGTAAGATCCAACAGATATGCCAGACACTCATCTGGATCTTTGTCTTGTAGGATTGTTAACTTTGAGAGTTAGATGGGTACTCTTAAGCAAGATAGAGAAGAGAAACGTTTTCATATTGTTCTTAACAATAAAGTTCACCCAGAATCTGAGACATGTTCCTGATGAATGGTTTGGGTCTTTCTTGTGGAGGGCCTTGGTTTCAATACATCAACATAGACTGATGACAGACCTTCAGATCAGCTGTAGAGGTAGTGTCTATATTCCTTTATAAAAACATTTCACAGTTGTATGTGGCACTTATCATCTGAAATAGAGTAAAAGCCTCGGAGAAAAAATGAAGTGGCTCTTCCTTTTCTGCCTTTGCTCACCTGCTCCCTCTTTGCACCTTCTGAGAGTCCAGCCTTCCGCCTGATAGCTGGGACCAGCCTGGACAGGACTTCCAGAGGTCTCTTGCATACTATAGAGATCAGAGGACCTCTTCATAACTCGTGGGTCATCTTATAAATCAGTCAGCATTCCCCAGTCCACTAAAGCATTTTGAAGTTAATAAATAGGTGGGTTAATATGGGCTCACACTGAATGACTTCATATACATTTATATATAAAAAGTGAGATCAAGGATTTCTGGAGGTTGATTAAAAAATCCAGAATGCACAAATACTACTGTTCTTAATTTAGGTATTGAAGGCGGCAGTTGCCTTTCCTAGGGCAGATATACTCAGTTGTGTGCAGAACAGAGAAATCTTGTTGAACTGGACGTAACAGTGTGAGGAAAGGAGGCTAAGTTTGAGCGTAGAACTGCTTGGCTCTACCTCTCCAAGTTTATGTTACTTGACATTGGTATTTTCTGATAAGATTTGTCCCTTTAAACTACTTGGCAATCTAGGTTTTTCTTATTGCTCTTTCCTTCTTGCCTTTTCAAGGAGTGAGAGATTGCGAGAGGTTTCAGGTTTTTTGCAAAGTAAGAGGCATTCGGATTTCCCCTTCTCCACCAAGAAACAAGAACTGAAAATGTAGTTATTCTCTAGTGAGGACTTTTACAGGTACTTTTTGCTTCTGAGCTCAATGGAAAGTTGGATGACATGGCTGGAAAAGGTTTGGTCTTTCCATTCTTCTAGGTGAGAAGGGCGGAGAACAGAACTGATATTAGTTCTAGCAAAGACTTGGTGATGCTGTAAATGTTAACAGTCCTGCAGAAGACCCAAGGCTGTGAGACAGTGTGCCAGCTCTCTAAGCAGAGAGATGAGTAAAAGCATTTCAGGAGCAAATTCCCCTGGAAACCATTTCAAAGCATATTAAGAATGAGAGGGTGATTGGGAGTAGCTAGCATGGATTAATGAAAGGCAAATCGTGTTTGACCAGCTGGGTAAGTTTCTATGATGAGATGACTGGCTCAGTAGATGTGGTTAGAGGAGCGGATGATGCTTATCTTGATTTTAACAAGGCTATTGAAACTGTCTCTTCCAATATCCTCATTGACAAGCTGATGAAGTACAAGCTAGATAAGTGGACAGTGAGGTGGACTGAAAACTGGCTGATTTCCTGAGCTGGTGGGTTGTGACCAGTGGGATTAAGTTCAGCTGGAGTTCAGTCACTGGGACTGACACTGAGACAAATACTATTCAACATCTTCATTAATGACCTGAATGATGGGACAGTGTATCCTCAAGAAGTTTGCAAATGACACAGAACTGGGAGGAGTGGTTGATGCATCTGATGGCTGTGCTGCAAGTCAGATAGCCTGGAGAAAGGGGCCGACAGGAAATTCATGAAGCTTGACAAAGGCAGATGCAAAGGTCTTGAGCCTGGAAGAGCTCCCATGCATCAGCACATGCTGGGAGCTGACTGGTCAGAATATGGCTTTGCAGAAACAGGCCTGTGTTTTGTGCTGAATAGCAAGAGAGACATGAGTCACCAAGGCGCGCTTGTGGCAAAGTCAGTCAACAATCTCCTGGGCTGCATCAGGGAAAGCAGTATCAGTAGCCAGGGGAAGGTGATCCTGCCCCTCTACTCAGCACTGGTGGGACACATCTGGAGTACCAAGCACAGTTCTGAGCTTGCCTCAGAGGCAAGAGGTGGGGACATGCTGGGGGTGAGTCCAGCAAAGGGTGATACAGGTGGTTAAGGACTTGCTTGGGGCATTTGACATCTGAGAAGAGGCTGAGAGCACTGAGACTGTTCAGTCTACCGAAGAGAAGACTCGAGGTATCTGATTAATGTCTATACATTCCTGATGGAGTGGAGTAAAGAAGACAGAGCCAGATTCTTCTCAGTGGTGCTCACCAACAGTATTAGATGCAATGAGCATAAACTGAAAGACAGGAACTGTTTAAACAGAAGAAAAACATTTTTTAAACTTAAGGGTGATTGAACTATGGTGTAAGTCACCCAGAGAGACTGTGGAGTCTCCATCCCCAGAGATATAAAAACCTCAACTAGACACAGCCTGGAGCAACCTGCTGTAGCTGACCCTGTTTGAGCAGTGGGGGTTGGACTGGATTATCTCCGAAGGTCCTTTCCCACCACCAAGATTCTGTGACTGCTGAGATGAGCAGTAGGAAAATGCTATTAGACTACCTTTCTCCAAGGAAGAAAAAAAAAAAAGAGTGAGGGATTTTAAGCAGTGGAAGGCACTAGATATGGGGCTATTAAGAAACAGAGACTCTTGTTTGATGGGAGAATTTGCTTTAAACAGTGTCTTTTCATCCTAAAGCACGTCTTGCTTTTTTGTACTTGCTGCAGGCTTTTCCTGCCACATTAGTAAAACAGAACCCACAGATCTCCCTCGGATCAGCAGCTCGGAGAGCTTCATGAGTTTGGTAGAAAGGGCATGAATAAAATATAAGTGTGAAGCATCCTAATATATCCTGCCACTTGTTCAAGGGTAATTTTTTTGTTTGAATTGGAATAGGCTGAAAGTGGGAAAGGCTAATGGTCTGCGTCCAGGGAATGTGTGCAAAAACTGAGGATCCCTGAAAATGGAGCGCGGGGTGTTTATTGTCAGTGGGCACCACCAGGCCTGGCTGCTCCTGCCCAGACCCCCAGAGCCATCAGTCCCTGCCCCAGCGATGCTGCAGCTGCAGCAGGGCCCATCTCCAGCTCCCCACAGCCCGGCCCAGCCTCAACCCCCGACTTGTCCCAGCCCTGGCTGCCTGCACCTGGCTGGGGTGGTGGGACAGGCCCTCGTGGGCAGACCCTGCCCTGACAGATGCCATGGGCACCGTCCACCTCCTGGCGCCCTGGTAATTGTTCCACCACCTTTCTAGAGATGTTCTGAAGATGTTTGTTAGTGTTGTGTTCATTTAAAGTTAATGCCTCCCCGGGGTTTCTCCGGGACCCGGGTCCTGGCCAGAGCTCTGGCAGGCAGGCCAATACCAGCACTCTTTGTCACAGCAGAGTCCTTGGGTGAAAACTTCTAACTTTACCCATGTTTCACTGACTTTGAAAGACACTGTGCTGGAATCAAATTAGCAAATGTAATGTGGGTACCTGGAGAACTCTGTTCCTTTTATTTCTGTGACAGAGCCTTGCTATTAAAATAGAATAATAGATGTGCACTAGGTAGTGCATTAGGAGAAAAAACAATGGGTAACTAACTTCTGAAAGGCTATAGATAGTGCATTAAATGGTGACTTTTTTCTCGCTAACTTGGGTATCTTGTCATATGTTAATTAAATGCCTGGAAAAATCTTTAGGAGATAATAAGAAGATAATAGTGCATCGACTTTAATGTAAATTGGAAGCATTACGCTGTGTATCTTCTTCTGTCTTACTTTTAAAGCTCTGTAAGAATTCTTAGCTCAAACAATTGATCTTAATGTACTAAAAAGTAAGACAATTTAAAAGTAAATTAGAGAGCTGAAAAGCAAGCTTTCTGAATTCAAGTGATTTAGTCTGTCTTCATTGTTTGAACTCCCCATTTCCCACTTGTTTATGTATCATTTCAGAGTTTATATAAAGGCAATCCTTGTCCTGGCTCATCTTGTC
This sequence comes from Mohoua ochrocephala, assembly GCA_013398855.1. Classification (NCBI taxonomy): domain Eukaryota; kingdom Metazoa; phylum Chordata; class Aves; order Passeriformes; family Acanthizidae; genus Mohoua; species Mohoua ochrocephala. The sequence continues at coordinate 159,175 of VZTA01027684.1, read as the reverse complement.
CCACTGGGAAAAATCAGATCTCTTATGTATTTCTTTGTTCCTCCTTCATGCCCCTCTTTCCTTCCCTTTTGGAAGTCTGCTTCCTGTGGTTTTGATCATGAGTGTGAAACCATAGTCTATGTGCATTCATGCAAAGGCGTTGGAAGGATGTCTGCTATGGCCATAATGAACTGAATTCTGCTATCCTTGGCAGGAAGATGAGAGAGGGACACAGCTTCTGATTATCCTCATGGCCATGCTGGCTGGAGTTTGTCATTGTAAAGGCTCATACTTGCATTCCAGCAGGGCTTGATCCTGTGAACCACACAAAGGAAACTCACCATTCATCTTTGTCCTCCTCAACACTAATTGAAGAGAGTGTGCTTTGCTCTGAGGAAGAATACTGGGCAAAGCTCTGCTGCCCCATCACTACTCTCTTATCTTCTAAGACTGGATGTTTGTTTACGTTAGATCTAGATAATAAAAAGGTATTTGGAGTGCATGCACCGTCTGGCCAATATATTCATTGTATAAGTTCCTGAACACCCTGATGCTCTTGCCATTTTAACACCTTGTGTGGTCCTCCTTCAGCAGAAGAATACATTTCTCAAAACACAGGGAGTTTCTTTTACTTAAATTCTGATGGCACGTCACTTCTTTCTTTCCCTTTCTTCCTTCTTCCTTTACTCCTGGAAAGGGAGACTTGACACTGTGTTCCCAGCTGTTCAAAGCATTAAGTTTAGAAAGCAGTCCTGGCTTTCTGTTCTAGCTGTGGTGTCCTCAGTTAGAAGGGACCCTGCCAGTGGTCTCCAGGATGCTTCTTCACAGTTAGTGGTTCATGGAGTGTGTGGAAATGGCCCACTTGAAATCCCAATCAGTTTCCATGGCAGTTCAAAGTGCTGTCATTTACTGTATCAAAAGTAAAAATTTATTTCCACGATGTCCAGAGAGTGTTGCAACTTGGATCAGAAAACAGTTTCTATCTGATAAATGTTTGCTGGTTTTGCCTGGATTTGGCTTATAAATGAAGCAAAATTGATGCTCTCTTCAATTTGGAAGATAACGCTCACAGGAGATGCTTTATTCTGTACAGCAGCAGTGGTGGCTGCACCAAAGAAAGACTTAAATTTTACCAGGTTTTCTCATTCATCTACAAATCTCTCCAAAGGTGCTGGTGCTTGTCGGAGACTTTGGGATTGTGGTTTAAAGGTATGTGCAGCTGAGCAAGAGAGGCTCATTCTATTTACAGGTTTGTGAGAAACCCATAGAAACTGCAAGTAATTATGACTTGTGTGCTCCCTTTGCAATCAAGATATTACATTGGTGGAAACACCAGCTTTGGCAAAAGAGTTCCCTTTTCTGCACCATTATCGGTGGTTTTGGTGACACTCTACACCAAGCAGGGGCTCTGTGTAGGCAGTTAAAAGCATAAATCACATCAGTTTTTCAGAAAACTGTACTTTAGGAGCTAAGAATTCTTCGTTTTGATGTACAGAGATTTTTCCCTCATTTTAAAAATATCTAACCATTAAAGTAAGAAATTAGTGTTTCCTGAAATTAATCCAGAGTGACATCCACCTTTTCCTTTCCAGCTTGGTCATCAGCCATACAGTGATACTTAAGGCAGCCTGAGCTCCCCTAGTGCTCAAATACCTGGCAATGCAGCCGGGCAGTCTCCAGTTCAGGACGTGTTTGCGTGCAAGAGTAACTGTTTTCCTAAAAAAAAATCACTGAGATTATTTATTTATTCTTCCTTTCCTGGCACCTAAATAATCTTAAGATGAATGGGCCCACTTTTTGAACTGTGAGTTTGTTATGGGTTTCATTGTTTCCAGCCAAATAGCTTTGTGATAGAAATTGTAGCAGACAGAACGGTAGGTGAGAGGGACAGCACCCCAATCCGTATTTCTCCTTTGGATCCTCTGTGCTGTTTTTACCTCACTGATGGATAACAAAATGATAGCTGAGATTATATAGTTACGTAGCATTTTTCCTAAAAACAATGGACATAAAAAGGGCAAAGTCAAATTTCACAATTTCAATTTTCAGAAAATTCTGTTTCTACCTGGATAAATTTAGCTATTTAAGTTCTTAATTTATGGCAACCACGTGAAAAGTCAATTCAGTGCAACACAGGTCTTTGGAGTACTGAAGATCCCATAGTAACGATATGTGGAAATGCTAAAAAAAACCAAACAAAACAAAAAACCCCAACTTACCCATCGAGTTGTTAGGATTATGTGGTACTTTGGCTGAGTTACAATGTGTTCAAACCATCAACCTGTCTCCTGTGTTACAGTGAATAAGCAGCACTGGCATTTATACAGAGGCAAAAAAAATAAAGTAGCACTAGGAACAAGGGTGACTTCTGGGACAGTAACTGGTTTGTGAAGAGGTGTTGTCCATCTGTGTTTTGTGACTGCAATTTGTAGCTAAACAGGCAAATTCTATATCTTGTCCTGGAGAGATGAACAGCCAGGTTCTCCTTGTATCTGTTTTGAAGATATGGACACCTGGAATATAGACATTCACAGTGGATTCCGATGGTTTGAGGAATGTGTGTACATGTGTACACTATGCGTGTACATTGTCTGTGAAAAATCAACACATAATTCACCCATAGAATGGGAATAGCTGTAAAAAAAAAAAGTTGACTTCTGCTTGATGCCAGTAAATTTCTGGTTTGACTAACAGGTTGATCCCAAGCAGTACTGAGTAGTTTTGCAACACATTCTTTTTAGAAATTATGTTTAATAGATGCAAAGAATTCTATGAGTTGTCTTCTGTCACAAGGGATGTGATTTTTATGTCTATTTTTAGCAATGTACATACAGATCTGACTTGAAGCTATTGCAGATATGAGTTTTCTTTTATTCCTGCTAACAGCAGGGTCTTCTAAATCCATTGAAACATCTTCTTTAACTTTTAAACTTGTAGCATCGCATCAACAAGTATACTTAACTATTAGTCACATTGCATGTATTCATAGAAGCAGCTTTAAATGACAGAACCAGCAGAAGGAACTTCAGAGTTATGAAATATTTGAGTGTATGTATTGTCTATAAGAGGGGACATTAGTTGCTTTATGCCGAAAGCCTCGAGGGGCCCCATATGAGATCAGGATGCTGTTGTGCTGGTGGTTTTGGAGCTGTGGAAGTCTGTTCCATTCTACAACTGTATTATGTGTTTTTATACTGTTTGAAAAACACTGAGCTAAAAAAAATCAACCGTTCCCTGAATACTCAAAACGTCCCTTTCAAATAAGGGATATTTACATCATTGTCTTTCCCATCCTTTCAGTTTACTGTGTTTTACTACTTCCTTAGAATGGAATCAATCTGCGAAGCTATGTTAAATCAGCTTTTTAGAAGTGGCCGATACTCAAAATGCATAGGTAGAAATGGCAGCAAAATCCAAGCACATAATGAGGGACATCAAGTGGCATATTACCCTATAACGAAAGAAGGGAGGCAAAGTCAGCTAGTTGGGAAAAGTATTGTTTCATCAGAGTTTGCTAGGTGTTTCCTCACTTTCTCCCCTTTGTCCTCTTTCTTTTTGGAAATAAGTTTTTATTTTCTGAAATGGGAGAAAAGAATTGACAGAGTACTTCACCTTTGTCTTTCACTCTAATTCCGCAGATGAGATGACACTTGTGGGATACAGTACATGTAAGTTATGCACAAATAAATATATTAGTTCTATTTAGTCACAATATCCTAAATGAGAGATGCTAACTCATGAAGCAGTGAATTCAGCACAGGGTTTTACCTGCCCAGTTTTAGCTCTTTCCAAAAGTAGTAGGAGTATTTATGAACACCTTAATGAACCCTGGGCTGAAAGGTGCAGCACCTTCTTCAACCAAGAGTACCATTTGCGTCAGCATGGAAATTGGACCCTAACAATGTTAATTTTGCTATTTCCTGCTGGTTTTAACGATTCCATTTGCACAAAATCCCATTCAGACTTCCTAACAGTGCTGTGAATTTCTCCAGAGGGAAAACAGGAATTGTGTTGTGGTCACTTGTACAGTAGTTTGGTTGGTTTTGCTTCCTGGACTCTTCTCCCTTACTTGGGAATTGGTCAACAGTATGTTCTCTCCTGAAATTAGATTAAGAAATTACTTTTCTAAGACAAAGTCATTTGGCACACTACAGGGCTTGTTTCTGCCAAAGGATAGCTAGATATGCCAGTTAATACAGTTTCTTTTGAGGTTTCTTTGCTACTACAGTTGATCTAGGAAGCTTTGTTCCTTTTCTGACTTTTTCTTAGCATTTAAACAAGTCCCTCCCCAAAGGACTTTGGTTATCCCAAAGGCATAGATCGTTCAGGTCAAGAAACACTCTTTCTTTTAAAGAACCTTTACTTCTTCTGTGGCTCCCTTACTTGGGTAGTAGTTCCTCTATGTTAACCTATTGTCTGAGCCGAAAGGAACACCAGTTGCTGCTGGACACAAGACAAGCCCCTTTCTGGTGGAGCTGATGGTCCTCCAAGAGTTGGAGGCCTGCTGGCAGGGTGATCCACGCTTTCAGATTGCGCTCCAAAACTCCGCACTTGCTGTTTCTTCCTCAGCTGCTGAATTCTTTGCTACTTTCAGTCTCATCTGGCAAGGAACAGGGCCACGCAAACATTTCAGTCAATGGTCATCGCCGTCCCCAACCATTATTTTGAGAGTGCAAGTATATTTAAGGAATAGCCATTGCCTAATGGCAGAGCTGAGGAGTGTGGCCCTGCAGAGGGATGAAATCTCTCCAGACTGTATGAGACACCGAGGTTTTGTGAAAGGCAGGGGAAAAACGTTTGAGTTTTGGGGAAAGACGAGGAAGAAAGATCAGCATATCTAAGAACTAAGCAGATTCTGCCCCTTTGACTGTCAGTTCAGCCATGTTCAGACAATGCTGCATCAATTGCCAATCATGTCATATCGGGATGTATTTCAGATCATAATGAGAGAAATCAAATGTGCAGCTATACTGAAATCACCAGCTGAGATTCTGGTTTAATGGGGAATCAGTACAAGGCTCACATTCTGAAATAACACATTTAAAACACCAGACAGATTCCCTGGCAGATCCTCTGGCTCTAGGAGAGTGAAATATGACTGAACCTGAGTGCTATAATTTTTTTCTTTCTGCAGGCTGCTCATCGTTTTTTGCATCACCACTGCAGTGATGACTGCATAAATATTCTTCACTCTTTGTTATCATTTCCTTCAATGCCCAAGGGGAGAATTTTATTGAAAAACTTGAAAAAATAATTTAGGTATCTGTAGAACACAGAAAATGTGCATACATGTGTGGTGAAGAAATCATTCACTAAATATTTATGCGTGCATCTCTGAGCAGTTTAAAAGCTGAAGGGATGAGGAAGACAGTGTGTGGTTTGTGGGGGTTTGGTTTGGTTTGGTTTTTTTTTGTTTGTTTGGTTCGGTTTTTGTGGAAATATGCCTTTTGGATATATCTCCACAAGTGTTTTAGAGATCTCTTATTTTGATTTGTCTGTGTTATTTCATATTTGAACCAGACAGCTATCACACTCCTTTCTATAGGTCCCTTTGGAATTAGGAGAGGTTTCATAGAGGCTATGTAGCTCGCTCAGATGAATACTGAAAAAAAAACCCCAGCTGCCTCTGAGGTGAAACTCGATAAAATCTGTAGGACTCCTCTTGTTTACTTCAATGGTCTGTGGACTGGAAACATGGTGAAGATACACAATGCAGTGAAGAAAAGCCTCAGAGGAGTCCCGCGGTCTTTATGGCATGTCCTACCATGCTAGCGATGAAAGACAAAGGCTTCTTATTTGCATGCACTAATTTGCTAGCAAAAGAGAAGCTCTGCAGCTATTTAGCATATTTAAGGACAAGCTGCCTGGAAATCTGTTTGGGGGTAGGGGGCATGTCCCACTGTTTCTTGGGAAAACAGTTACAGTTACTAAATGTCTCTGTTATCTATTAGTTACTATGTCTTTTACCCTGCTCGGTGACTACAGTAGAGCATAGCTCTATTGCCTTCCTATCTGCCAGCTGAAAATATTGCTGAGCAAACTCTTGGAAGCCCTCCTGAGGCTTTGTAACCCTCCTTTGTACCAGGAGCTGGTTAAGCAGAGCTTTCTCTTAACACCTTTCATCATGAACCCTCATTATGAGATTCACCTGATCCTTTTTTTTTCCCCCAGTGCTTCACTCAGCTGGAGAGGATGAGCCTTAGATCTCTATATCCCTTGAAAAGGGGGAGTTTAGAATGGAGAGGAATCAAGTGGGTGGGGGTAAGGAGGAGAGAGATCTACAAAATGTAACACCTGTTTTATTGCTGTGATTGAGAAACTCCTCTGGAACATCGCCTACGCGGGCATAATCAATCTGCGCTCTGAGGCACAAACCAAACTGTACAGTTGACCTGATTAATTCCACTTTTATTTTTGTATCTGGAGGCACAGACTGAGAAAAAAAAAAAACCTAAAACACGTGAGGAAAGCTAATACAAAAACCTTATTTTTCTTTGCATTTTCCTTTATTGATGACTTTTTTTCTTGTTTGCTAGCATGACGATCTGTCACTATACCTTCGCTTAGTTATTATTTGTTGATAAGCTAAATTGCATCTCTTTCAGTGATGCTGTTGCTAAGCCTCATTAGTTCACAGCCTAGCCTGTGCATCACATACTCTACAATCAGCTGACGAGACAATGGTGCCCATTCTCTGCCTCCACTGTTGTGTTCTGCGTGCCGACTGTGTGCTCGCCTCCCTGCCTTCCTGTGGGCACAGCACCAGGAAGCAAAAACTGCCAAGATGCTCAGCATAAACTCTTTGTTCTTCAGTTCCACTGAAGAACTGAACTGTTCTCCAGTTTGAACTGAGGCTGGCTTCATTGCTGGCTGTCATTAGCAGCTGTGCCCCGCTGTGAAAGTCCAGCATGTGGATGCAAGCACTTGGCTGCTGAGAAATTGCGGAGCGTGGGTAGGCCCCTTAGAAGTCACCTGGAGACACTCAGCTGACGGAGAGGACAGGGCGTAGCCCTGCGTAGCAGTGATACGTACCAGGCACAGGAGAATACAGTCACGCTTAGGCTTAGCTTCCTAAGGAAGCTGCGCTGCAGTGTGTCTGGGTCTCCTCCCTCTGCCCTTTTCCCTCTTTTCTCTCTGAGTTTTGAACTCTCAGGCTAAATTTAGTCAAAGTTTGAAAAGGGACAGAAGTTTAAAATAGAATTAGTTTCGTTACTTTCCATTGCAATGCTGATGGAAGATAAAGACCCAAATTAGTTCTCAAAGGAAAAAAAACCCAAACAATTAGGCAAACTTCAACCACGTGATATTGTATTCGAGAGCCTCCAGGTGCTCAGTCCTCCCATGTTCAGACCAGTCAGTAAACAAATTCCTAAGTCCAGTGTAACTGCAACACATGTCATCTCTCATAGGCAAGACATTAGGGGGTTTGATGTTGTTGTGGGAATGAGAAAGGTTTAAAGGATGAAGAAAACAAATTGACCGAAAACTAATCTTCCCTAGTTCATGGGACAATTTTTGCAATGGGACAATTTAGAGATGAGGAAAAGATCTTATCTTCTACAGGCAACTGCTGTATATTACCAAATATAATTTACCCCCTGGAGTAATGCAGCTTATCTGCTTTTGCCTTCATGGTGGGGACCCTCTGTGGATATTACTTATTTCATGTTGCTTTGCCAGAGTAGGAGCAGCTAGCTTGCAAGCTCTTTGGTTGTAACACTTTGCCAATGGAGTTCTGTGGGAAGCATTTTCTGTATTTCATATATAAGAGTAGAAAGAGCATATTGGGCAATTTTATGTCTTGGTTCACAGCCCATGCTACAGGTTTGCTGTGTTCCAATGCAACTAATAACAGATTATCTTGGTGGTTTACTTTTTTTTTTTTTTTTTAATAAATATGTGATTAAGAAACTGTATGGTATACTGCTTCTTCCAGACTCTTCCTGGAACAGATTTAGTTTGAAGTGTTACAGAAACAACTTCTGTCCAAACACAGCCAGAATGACAGTGGACATGGAACATCTCATGAGCTTTGGCAGTCAGGTAATGCCACGCCAAGTCACACATGTCGTTTACATGTTAGACAATTGTATATTTTCAGTTGTTAGCAATTTTTATTATTTTGGAAAAAATCTGTTGCGTATTTTCATCATTTTAACCAATAGAAAAAGATGGTAATATATGATTTTGTCTGCAAACAGAACTATTCTGAAGACACATTGTCAGTTTTGCGTGCCAGGTTAACAAAAATCTTTGCTTTTAGCAGTAAATATCATTTAGCAACATTATCCAGTTTAATAAATTCTAGTTACTCTCCAGCATTTATAATGCATTTACTTAATATTATACCTGAAATATCTGATTACAGCTTATTATATCTTATTAAATTCTGTAATACAATAAGCATTACATGCTTATTTTGAACAGTGACACAAATATTTGCTGTCAGTGTGCTCCTGCAGTATCCTGTTTTCCATGCTTCCTGCAGTCCTCATCATCAGTGTCAGAGGCAGTGTTCAGACCTGGGGAGGTTCACAGGGGAAAGGATTAAATTACCCCTGCCTGAGTCGCAGAAGGCAAAGCAAAGAGTTCCTGACCACCGGTCAGCATTGTGCTGCTTCACACAGTGCTGGGACTTCGTAGAGGACACACGCTAAGTCACAGAAATCCAGATTAGATGCTAAAGGTCAAATAAACCATCTGTGTTATTAAAGGATGAGTTTAAGCTTAAATGGAGGGGTTTTGCCAATAGTATCATTAAAGCCTTTAAACAAGCAGAAATTGAGGGAGAATGACAGAAGCTGTTACAGAGATGGTACACTGCCTCTGTAATTTCAGCCTGCGGGTTGCTCACAGGCTGCATGGGGTTGTCTTGTTTCATATTTGCTGCTACCAGCGGAGCAACTGGTCCAGGGAAGTTCTCTTTTGTGTCCTGTTTTAGACAGGTTTTAGAATATCTGGAAAGACTTCATAGTCTTGCGTGAACAAGCGTGGTTGTAACAACGCAGGAAACCGTAAGAAAATGTTCGAGAATGGCAGAGGGCATGCTGAGATCTATGAAAATCTTCTGATTTAGTAGCCAGGTAGGACCCTTGAAGCAGCCTTCTTGCTGGAGAGGGTGTGCGCCCCAGTTGATGTGAGATACTTGAAAGTTCAGTCCAGGGTAAGACCCTCCACCTTTCATGTGGGTTTCATGTGCCATCCTGGGTATGCCCAGCTGGAATAGAAAAGCCAGGGGCTGCTGAGGAAAGCCGTGTGGCTTTGACAGAAGCCACAAAACTCTGATCTGACCCAGCATCTTTGTTTTCCATGGACTGTCCAAGAAATAATGACTAATTGGCGATGGATGCTTGTTCATCGTTTCCTTTCAGATGTTTTGAGGTTAAACATAATGCTGTGATTTGAAATTCATACAGGAACCAGAAGCCTTGTTGCCATACAATCCTTCTTTTGGCTTCTTAGCTGCAAACAGGCCCTGCTGCCAACTGTTTCTACCAGATCGAGCTTTCCCCAGTTTTCCTTTCAAGTGTAAATTGCATACTGGTCAAATCAGGTGAAACATACACTCCTTTCCTCCTTTCTCGTGTCCTAGTCTTTCAGCTTAACTCACTCCTGCTTGGCAAGAGGTCTGGGCCACAGATTATTGCACTTGTTAGACTGCAGTGCTGGAATTGTGAAAATTATCGTATGACTGACAGTCATGAAAATGAATCCCACAGCACTGAAGCAAAATCTCTCCACTTTCCTTGGCAGCCGAGTATTGATTTCAGCTACGCTTTGCTTAAAAGACACAGAATTTCTCAGGGATGCAGAAGCTGATCATGATCATTCCTGAAAGCAGAGTGTCTGCACATATTCTCCTGAGTCACAGGTACAGCTTTCTTGCAGAGCCGCAGGGAGGGACAACGTTGCCGCTCTCTTTTTGCAACATCTGCTGGCACTGTGGCATTTTTTGGGGTGCAGTGTTACTCATACTGAGAGTGGAGTATACAGAGAATAATCTCTTAACATGCTGTAATTGTGATGTTTTCAGATGTGAAATATTAAGTGATCAGAGTTCACTGCTGTGAAATTCCTTAATTAAAAACAAATCTGCTGTGTTTATAAAATGTCTAAATTTGCCGTTATGGTTAGAAGAACACACAAGAGAAGGCTTTGTTGAAATGTAAACACTTTGTGAATTATTACTGCAGTGCGCTGTCTGAATGCTCTCATCTAATGACACAGTGCTCAACATTCAAGTGAATATAATTGTAGCAAAGGGCTATTAGGCTCAGATTCAGTGTTTAGGCTCCTAACTTTCCACTGAAACAGTTTATTGAATTCAGATCCTTTGTTAACTCTTGCCCTTTTTCCTTTTAAATTTTTAAAAAAATTCTGTTTTTTGGCATTTCCAGGAGCTTTTTTCTTTTTTCAGTGTGGTTTCTTACAGTGGTGAAAACTGGTAACTTACGCTCTTGAATGTCATTGTGCAAGATTCATTTGCTGAGATTCAGGCACCTTTGTAAATGAGAGCTTCGGCACTGTATTTTCCTTTAACGCCCTGAGAAGAAATGGCTCCATCGGAACACTGAGAAGGTTGTGAGAATTGGAGGAAAATGGTTCCTCCAAAAGGACAGAGAAAAGGACCTTGCTTATTTAAGTCAGAATCTGAGTTTAAACCAGCTTTATCCCTTGCCTGCAGCCAGTACAAAGAGGAGAGGAGCTGTTGTAGCAGGTTCATGGGTGCAAGCAGGGCGGAAGGGACTGAGAGGTCACAGATACAGATGCCACTGGACTCCTCAAAAAACCTCTCTTACTGTTATTCGGGTTGGAATGCTCCAAATGACAGGGAGTAGACTTCTCTGGTATCCCTATCAGTTGTAGGTGCTGAGGTGAACCGTTCTTACAAAATGAGAGCTCCTGAGCAATGGCAACACAGCAGGTGTATAGCTTAGAGAGTAGAGTGGTGGTGATTGAGGACTATGATCACGAAAATCCTTGCAAACTACCTTCAGTCTCACCACAGTGAACAACTCTACATCTGACCCTCTTTAGAATGAACTGTAGAAACTGGGTGGATTTCAGAAGGGAGAGTAAGCTCGGCTTTCCATTCAGAATTTGCCTGAAGAAATTTGTAATTGAGTCATCTCTGGCAAAGATTTAGTGTTCGTGGGCATAACTGAGTGTTAATGTTATGCCCACAAATTCGATTTTAGTTGGGATTTTGAAGAATTTACTACAGCCATGGTAACAGCAAATGTGAACCAGCCATCTGAAAACCATGCTGATGGGAGCTTCTGTATTTTAGTATAGGCTAAAGAGTATATCCTCAGCTTTGGGAGTCAGGGAATTTGGTCAATAAATGATTTGGTTTTTCTGAAGTTACACATTGTACTTTTTTGTTGATTTGAACTAACAAAAACACAAAGTCATGCCACATCCAGAGTTTTCGTCAGTTTTGGAAACTGCTGAGTTGATATAGATCTTGCTGAAATCATCCCCAAAGCTAAAATCTTGCCTGTAAAGTGTGCAAATGATCTCCAAAGGAGACTGTGATCTCTGCCCAGTGTGTTGCTGAGAATATTGCAGTGCAGCAGAGCAGGGGAGGTACTTTATCCTGTTGAGGCGGGGTGCGTTAGAGGCAGCCAGGGCTCGGCGAGGGGAGGATGCTGCGGTAGCACCGAGCCGCGGCCTTTCGGGGCTCCATTATCCAGCGCTGAACACCAGAGGGCACAAACTCTCTTACAGTCGCCTCTTCTCTCCCGGCTCCGTGAAGGCCAACATTTAAACAAGTCCAAATAAAAGCAGGCTTAGGAAAGCAGACACGAAACTTTACTGGAAAACCAAAGGGAAAGTAAATATGGTAGCAGCTTCAGAGCACAGATGAAAACTTCACGCGTGGGATGCGTACAGCTGTGTTACGAGAACTTGTGTCAAGGGCACTCGTATGATACACACGTGTGCAGGTTTGTTTTTAAATGCAAGGAGATCTGTTAGCAGTGTGTTGCTGCCACACACATGTGAGAATTGCTTTATATATGAATGGAAACATACATGGGTTAAGCAGGTCGTTCTGGACCGGTGACAACCAAAATTACTGTACAGGATGCATTTCTTTTTCTGTAGGTTGTGTTTAGTAGAAAGATCCTTTTAGAAACAAGATAGTTTCAAATGGTCCTATTTACTTACTTGATTTACCTGCCTGGCTCTCTTCACGTGTCAGACTGGGCACTTCTGCTGTCATGGGCTCAGGTACACAGCATCACTGGAAAATTCGTTGGTACTAAGTCCAAAGACTTTTCCAAGCCATATGTAAAATTATTGCTATGCTAGTCTCTCCTAGCTAAGAATACAAGTGAGAATTTGTAAGTAGATGCATGTGAGTTTTCAACAGATTTTTTAAAGCGAATCAGTAGCCAGACTGTGGTTTTGGAGCCAGCAGCTTGGGACCCTCCAGGCCTCAAAGCAAGTGTTACCTGTCCCTTTGTCAAGCTTCTGTTGTAGGAGTGTATAATACTCCTCTTTCGAGCTGCGTGATGCTGTCAGCTTCACAATGTTAGAATTAAATCTGAAAGAAATAGACTTAAGAGCTGACTGCAATTTATCATGTGATACAATCTCAGTGTATTTTATTTTAAATTTGAGTCTAAAATGGGTGAATAAAGCTGTAATCATCCTGTCAGTACATGTAACTACTTTCAAAATTAGATACTGATCAGTCTAACTGAGTAAAATTTGGTTGTAATTTCAGTAATGCCATTAAACTGCTAATTATTAGCAAGTGAGGCTGGTCCAGTGGTCTCAAAGTACATCTGTAATTTGGGAGACCCACATTTAGTCCCTAGGTGTACCATTAGCTTCCTGTTGGACACGAATCTCTTGGTGCTTTAGGTCCAAGGCCCTCAGGGAGAGGATCAACTCTCTCAGGAACCTGGGCAGAGTTCAGGATACCCAAACATATCCTGAAAGTGTAATTGAGGGTCCTTATCCTCTGGCCTGGTGCTCTCAAAAAGAGGTGAAGCCCATCTCAGCAAACTCATTTGGGTGGGAGGGAAATCCTTTACTTGGTTTTTGTGTGGCACTGGCTGGGTGTGTAAGAGTGTGTGCTAGTGTGGAAAACCTGAACTCTTCTGCCCACATGAGAACCCTTGTCTGGACATTTGGTGAGGCCTATGTGTGGGGCTTCATCCTCCTGCATCCCGCAGTGCCTTCATTTACATCACCCATAACTGGTTTCTGGAGTTGATTTTTTTCTTTTTATCTTTTTCCTGGCAAACACTTCCATTTAGGATGCTACAGGTCAGGGGTTGCATGTCAGCCTGTGGGGCAGATGTGATTAGCTCAGTGTATCATGGCAGGCAGCTGACAGATCACGGCAGACTGAAAAACCGAAATGGAGTTGCCTGGAGCAGCCCGGCTCTCAACCAAAATGACAAAAGGTGTGTTTTCCTCTATGGCAGGTGGTAGCCATAGCAGGAGTGTTTCTGTCTTATGCTCTTGGTCTTTTTTGCCCACAGCAGCCTAAATCACCAACTGTGGAAGAATATTCCACTCTGGGAAAGCTCCTGCTCTCCCTAAAGGATATAATGGTGCAGTAGTGGTAGCAAGAGGGCTGCAGGCCAGGTCTGCGCTGGGCAGGGAGATGTCTGGGGAACTTGCCTGGCAGTGCGAGACCAGCCAGAAGACCTTTCACTCAGCAGGAACACAATGTTATCCCTGGGGAGGAGCTCCCCAACAGAAGTGTCCTTTCAAGTTGGCTCTGAACCAAAATTGTCAGTCCCAGGTGGCAGGAGTGGCAGGTGCATACTGTGAGTGACAGGGACAGTCAGAAATGCCATCAGGGCTCCCTTGGTGTTAGCACCCATCTTATGCTGGTTAATATATTTCCCTTGGAGAGTCTGAGCTCCGTGACGCTCATCATTGCTGAGGCTTCCTCTAGTCCCTTGGTGCTCTCAGTCCAGTCTTTTACATTTTTTGTAACAGCATAATTAGTAAATCTGGTGATTAGCCACATCTTCCGGCTCTTGCTGAAGCCTCAGAACAGGATGATTTGGACAATGCAAGTAGAGATTGGAGAATGTTGATACAGCTGCAAAGAGTTATTTGCACTATGCCTGTCTTCAGCCTATGCAAATAGCAGAAGTGAGTCCTCGCTTCATATGACCTGACTTCAGGTGTGCATTCACCTGTGCATTTATGGAACATAAACAGACTCTGCAGCAGAAAGGAGAGGAGTCACCAACAAAGATGTTAAACAGTGCCAGTTCCTGTGCCAGCCCCTGAGGAATGCCGCTCATCGCTGGTCTCCGCTTCGGCGTTGAGCCATTGACCACAACTCCTTGAGTGCAACCATCCCGCCAATTCCTTATCCACTGAGTGGTCCATCCATCAAATCTATGCGTCTCCAGTTTGGGGACAAGGATATTTTGCAGGACAGTGTCAAATGCTTTGCACAAGTCCAGGTAGTTAATGTCTATTGCCCCTTCCTTGTCCACCATTGCTGCAACCCCATCCTAGAAGGCCACCAATACTGTCGGGCATAGTTTGCCCTCAGTGAAGTCACGGTAGTTGTCACCAATGCCCTTCTTATTTTTCATGTGCCTTAGCATACGGCATTTCCAGAAGGATCTGCTCCGTGATCTTGTCAGGCACTGAACTCTGGTTAGGACAGGGATACAAAGTTTGTAAATGTTATGTTTAGGCTTTCAGTGCTGCTCCTTCTGAGCACTTTAAAAATTGGATACCTGCCATTTCATACTTGTTGGTTTAAGAAAACCCACAAGAGGTTTATTTTGTATGGTGTTCCAAAAACCGAGCTGTCTCTAGCTCTCCGACCTTCTTCCTTGTTGGTTGGTAGCCACCTTCATCCAGAAAAAGCAATGACTACAAAACCTTTAAGGCAGACACTTGATGTCTTACACATTCCTTATAGATGCATGTTAATAGGAATAGCAATGGTGGTGCTCTAACCAAGAGTAGTGTAATTTCCTAATAAACATGTTATGAAAGGAAGGATTACAGGCCTTTCAAAATTAGATATTGGTTTTTTCTGCAATGGGCCTGTGATCTGGGAGAAAATGAACTAGATCCCTTAATGTCTAGTCATTCTAAATGAAAACATAATTCTCTGTAAGATATATAATACTTTTATTTTAACATACCTCAGCATTTTAAATGCAGCTGCATTCACTAGGATGCTTCTAGGCTTGCCTGGAGATCAAAGTTTGTTTCGCTGTGAAAGCAGTGAGTATTCTGGTAGGGGGAATTTAACAATATTTTGTTATCTGTTTTTTGGCTTCTTGCCAAAGAATAGTGCTAGTAGGGCACTCACTGCTGTTTATATGATTTTCATTGACTTCAATGGGCATTGAATCAGGCCTTATAAGCACAATTTCCTCATTGTTAGCAGCTGTTCATTGCTTAGCATTACTCGAGCCACTATTCAGCTGGCCATCTGCGATCTGGGACTTCTCAGACTGCAAGAAAATCATTATCTGTTCCATTTTGGCAGGAGAATATTGTAACTTATCTTAGGGATGTATTTGTACAAGGAGTAATAATGTTTTTCCCCAATAGCTATTGCTTGTTGCTTGCCCATCTGTGGTTCTAACACACAAATGTTAAATAATAAATACAGTAACAGAACCAGGGTTTTGTACATTCAAATTAATGGTTTTATCACCAGGATGCTGAGATATTAACTCTGTTAGCAGGAAACTGTCCGTTTTATCAGTATACATGCTTGTTGGTCAATCTCTGACACCGGTCAGTCTACAGAGAACCCAGTGAAATCTTAAAAAATGATGAAAAAGGTCTCTCTTTCCTGGAGACCTTGGTGAGTTATGACATCAAATCACGACTGAGAGTTTGGGATCAAGCTGGATTTAAGGGCTATTAAAGGAAGAATTGAATTGACATTACATTAAGTGTTTGTATGGCTGAGAGCAGCCATTTAGAGTTAGAGGTATTGTCCTATAAGAATTCTCCAGAAAGAAGTAACTGTGTAAGAGGAG
This sequence comes from Mohoua ochrocephala, assembly GCA_013398855.1. Taxonomy (NCBI): domain Eukaryota; kingdom Metazoa; phylum Chordata; class Aves; order Passeriformes; family Acanthizidae; genus Mohoua; species Mohoua ochrocephala. The sequence continues at coordinate 143,201 of VZTA01027684.1, read as the reverse complement.
GTCTGTACTGATAAATCAGCATTTCAGTTAAACTGTTGAATGCTATCCCGTATGGCTAGATTCCTTCCAAGATTCACCTGTTCCTACATTCTTGCCGGAACCATTTACAAATTCCTGATAAAAAATATTCACCATAAAACTGAGTCTCTAAGAAAGTTTAAAGGAATGTAGTAGAAGGGTCAGAAAGAAGGAAAAAAAAAGATTGTTTATGTAAGTATGCCCATTTCAAGGAAAGGATTTATTAGCCCAAGATCATAAGTGATATGTACGGAGAGCTTGCTAGGAGGGAAATGATCATTTTCTTTAAGAAATATTTTACCTGTTTATAATAATTCCTGGGCTAAAAGCCACTCTTGATTGCTCATGGGATAAAGTAAATGACAGCAACTGCTAGTTAGGCTTCTGGAGAGTAGCCCTCTGTCCTTGTACTTTCAGCCATCTTCTTGATAGGTACTGGAGATGCAGATCTCTGGGGCTGAACGGGAAAAATCTGAGCTTTTTCTGGTTTCTGAATTGAGCTTCTTTCAAGTGTTCATCTAAAACAAGGGAAATCGATTTCACTGTTGCTGATGAAGCTTAACTGCTCATTTACATGAACAAGAACTACAGAAATGAAGTGAGGGAAGGCAACTGGATTTACCTTACTTCCTAAAAACAGGATTTCCCTGTGCCCAAATTTTCCATTTCTACTTCTGACATAGAGCATTATTGCCTGGTGGCAAGAAAAAAAAAATACAGTATTTCATCAGTTTCCCAAACTATGGGAACTTACCAAGTTTCTCGCAGATTTCAAAAAGAGTTTTCTGGATGCCAAAATAAATGTCTGACTTCACTATGCCCTGGGAGGAGAACCTGCTGAGTTCTCCCACAGGGGCTGGGAGGGTCTTGCACTGTATTAGGATCTCTGTTGACTCTGAATCTATCAGCAAAGTTCTGGAGAGAGATGATATGCAGGACTGTACCTTGCTCTGGGAACTGCCAAGAGAAATATCAAGATTCCATTCTCTAAACAAGACATGAGACACAAATTCTCTTTTTAAGCCAGTTTAACAGTTAGTAGTTTAACAGGACTATTCCTCCCCATCAGGTGACAGGGAAGGCAGCGAGGAAATATTCATGCATCCTCCAAAGGTTGTATTAATAGGGTTTAAAATAACGAAATAAGTTTTCCCCATAGTCAGGCTTTGTTTGCCAAATCGAGAAGTCTACGTCGTAAGTAAACCATATGAAAATGTAATAAGTCTTCCACATATTTAGCAGATGTTCGTGGATTTATCCACTATAGGAAGTTATATATCAAACTGTACAATTTTAGTGCCTGTTTTGTGTACTCTGAGAATCCCAGACACGTTTAATATTTCTCCCTGAGGTTTAACAGTGCATAAATAATATTTAATAAACAACCTTTAACTTTAAACAAACTTATTCAGATAGATGATGTCTGCTCAGGTCTCATATTTTAAGGGCACTCATAAATGCTGGACAGAACTGATCAAATCTTGCAATATGGCTTTAATTTACATGCATTCAGTCCCTCTCCCATCAGCATCACTTTCAGTGTTCCAGTTAAGGATGCATTACTTTTGTTATGAACTGTTGTTTCAAAGGTGGGCAATTCTGCAATCCTGATTTGCAGAGAATTTAAACTTGGCACATGAAATTCCTGTCCAAGAACCATTATTTTTTTCCCCCATATGTATTCAGAGAAACAGTTTTTTCTTCATGTTGTTAGGGTGGAAAAACAATGTCTCAGTGCTTTTATTCCTCTGATTCTCAGGCCTATGAGCACGGTGTTTTAAAATGGAAACTTGTGACATGTACACTAGGATCTTAAGCTACTTTTCAACTAGAAAATTTTTTTTAAAAGTCCCCAAACAAAACAAAAATATATCCCTTTACTTCCTCCAATGACTGAGTTATTTTTGGATTTGAAGCTCCAAGGCATGCAGCAACTCTTATTTCCTAAATTTCAGGATAAAATTTTAATGATGGCAAATGGTGATCTGAGAACAAAACAAGGAAGATAAAAGAACCCAGAGGAAAAATATACATGATACAGGAAAATATGGAAGACAGATTAGAAGGTATTTAAAAAAAAACAAACCCCGAGCAATCAACCAAGGAAGTGAAAACTGCAAATTGCTGTTGATAAGCAGATTGCTCACGGGCCTTGTATTCTTCGAGTGTCCAACATCAGTGGTTTTCTCTGGGTTGCTCCAATGTCCCTCAGAATGAGACTTAACTGAGGAAGTCCATAGGATTGAGAAGCTACTTGTGGTAAGGCATGAGGAGTAAAAAAGCAGCCTTTCTCTCTCTTCTCTCTTAAACTCAACTTTGGTTCCCACCCCCTCAGTATGTTTTCTACTCTTCCATACTTCTTGATGTTTCCTAGAATGGGACTCTCACCATTGACTTCGAGAGATTTTTAGATGCTCAGCAACTGTTAACATTTGACTTTGTGTGGCACTGCTTGGTGTAAGGAGCCTGCCCTGCTCAAAATAAGTGGGGATGAAAGTGGGACTGATCAATAACGAAAACTTGAGCTACTGCAGATACTAACTCCAGCCTCTGCGAGTGTTGGATTGTGATTTCTTGACTGCAGTCATGTCTGCTGATTTTGCTGTTGCTCCCTGCAGAATGCAGACATCTTCGGCATCACTCTAACGTGCATGAAAGGACATTAGGAGTATCTGTTGCTTACCACTTGTGTTTTGTAATGTGCAGGGTTTTTTTCTGTGATCATAATGAAAACAGGTTTGTTAACATTTTGATTAGATTACCTAGAGTAAGACTGTAGTTCAAAGAGACAGACATATAGCTGATATACAGTAGCTCCCCAAAGCACAGGTTTATGATAATTTTCACAATGCAGCACACTGTGTATCTCTTACTGCTAACGAGGTCATTAATGAAAGTCTAAGCTTGAGTGCCCAGCGGGTATCGAGGCAGTCATACTTTATGTATTCTGCTTGTTAATGGTAAAGGCAAAATATCTATTACACGTTTAAAACTGCACTTTAGCTGCTCAGGAAAATGAGAGCTGTTCTCAGTTTCATTTCATATTACCCACTGCCTGCTTTTGCGCAGAGCTGAATAGGTGATTAGGTAGGGAGCGGAGATTTTTCTTGTCTCTAAACTGCCTATTCCTTGAGAAGACAATTGACGGTAATAATTCTTGGTGCATCTCAGCTGGTGAGAAGTCCTTTGCCCGGACATAGCAGGGAAGTGTTAGTAAATGCTGTACTTTTGTCTCTTGGTTGAAAACCCCAGAGGAGCTTTCTCAGATTAGTTCTCCAGAGATGCGTGAAGAAAGCAGTGCTCTAAAACAGTTTTCCCTTGGATTTGAGAGCATTTCATTGTCAGGTGCAAACATTAACACCGCTACAAGTGAAATGGGTTAACAGGCATTCACATAGGGTGAATTGGTAGACACCCCACAATTTGTTTTTCTGCTGGCTTTGTTCAAGGTGAGGTGACATTACCTCGGGGAGAGAAAAGAGCATTTTCAATTTAGAACTTCAGCAAATAGACTTGGTGCATGAATTACGGCATTCCTACAACCAGGATTTCCTGGATTAGTTGTCAAATCATAAAAATGGCATAGTGGGAATTCTAAATTTTTTGTATAAATGTGAAACCTTCAGTCTTCAGTCTATTTAATATTTTTAACTTTTCCTCATTTTAGTTTTTAGTCAGTTAAAAAATTCTGTGTTATAGCAAAACATTGACATGTGTAACAATGTGGAAATGAAGCATATCAGCACTTCTGAAATGATTACAGTTAGAAAATGTTAATATAAAACCTTACATTGTTTTAAAAATTTTTCCTATTCTTCCTGACCAAACATTTTCATTAGATGTGGCTTGACATGGGAATAGCTCTGCATTTGCCCCCGTTCCCTGCCACCCCTCTTTCCCCTGAAGTTGTAGGTTTTGGCTAATTTTAGCAGTTTATGGGAAGGAGGAAAAAAAAAATAAAAAGCCAGGTCTGGCTGTACTCTTCCTTTACTTTTATAAACTTTGTCTTCAGTGCTAAATTAAGATAAGTTTTATATGTTTCCCAATGGTGTCCTCCACTCCTCAGATTTTTAGAGATCAAGGAGCAGTACGTAGGCAGGGGAAAGCAAAACTAGTTAAGAGGAGTAAATGTAGACCGGTCGTGTGGGTTTTGTGCTCATTGTGAGAGGGCTGAAATATTTCACCCAGTGGGATATTGGCTGGGTTCAGGTGTCTCGCTGAGCTACCACAGCTGGAAGAGTTATTGCACCTGAACCGAGCTGCACAAAGTAGTCAACTGATCTGGTAGCTCGGGGCAAGCCCGAGGTGAGACAAATTTGTCTAAGTGTTTTTTGATGATGTTCTATGCTAATGGTTCTACCTCCTGTTTGTGACAAGCACACTCAGCTGACATCACCGCATCCCAATAATCAGAGAGAAGGATCTTCTCATTGGTGAAACACATCGGGGGCCTTAGATATTGTGTGAATAAAGGCCACCACGACAACACATCGGCAGGTTTTGAAATGAGCACAAAAGGGTGTGTTTTTCAAGTGTGCTTTTTGATTCAACATGCCAGCTAGTTCTAAGTACAAATCAGGCCCCACTGCAGCAGCACTGAGCAGTGCAGATCAAGAAAAGGGAGCTGAAAGAAATATTATCTTGTGGCATCAAGGATTCAAGGAGCATTTTCAGGCAGCAATCACCTTTCTTCTGTGTGTTCATAACCTGTCTCGCTGAGCACAGGTCCTAGCTTGAGCCTTAGCAGCTGTAGAAGGCAAATGGTTGTGCATGAGGCATCTTGATCAGCTCCCAGCTGGCTGCTGCTGTTCTCCCCATCCCCCTCCAAATTACCAGGGTTACCGCCTGGCTCAGATTTGCTCAGGGTTACGTCTGCAAGCGTCACCTCTGCAACTGTAATACAGATAAGAATTTACCAACAATCTTGAGAGACATTCCCTGGCCTGAAGTGCTCAGAGGCATGTGACAGCAGGATCCAGGGTTGTGCTACCAGAGAGACAAACAAACACAGTCACGTCTAAGCGGTTGTGTTGCTTCGTCAGACCTGGCAAACCGATGATATCGCCTGTCCTTCTGGACTCTACGGAGAGCTCTGTCTGGGAATGGTTTCATGCAAATATTTTCTAAATGTTTCTCTTCTCTTTTCCGAGGTTGTCCTTTGCAGATGTAAGGGAAGAAGGAAGCTGGTGTCCCAAAAGGCAGTCTTGGGAAGCTGCTAGGTCAAACTGAAAAAACAAAACTAGGCTTAACTTCAGATCTCTATATTTTCCCTTGCAAATATGCCTGTTTTATAAGTGGTGCATCCTTACCTGCAGCCTGTCTGATGGCTGCTATTTATGTTTACTTCTGGCTCTGGCTGCCACCAGGATGTGCAGAGGGGCTTAAGCTTGAAAGGAGCCCTGCCTCTGCTGTAATTGTTTTTTTCCAAAGAGTTTCTGCTAGTTTACATACCATTTTCTCCCAGTCTGATTCTACTGGGTGAAGGGCAGGAACTGAAGAAGATTAAAAGATGTCCCCCTCTATCATACCAAGAAGGAGATTATGAAAGATGTGGACCGTCAGCTCTGGCACACTCCTCCTCTGCTGAAGTGGATGATCAGGTGACCTGCGTGCAGCAGAGAATGGAGACCGAGGGCATAAAATCACATATCCACAACGATGATAATTCATGCTCAAATACTTTGTCACCTGAATACAGGTAGAAAAGAAGCTAGCTGAGAAAATCTTAGAAAGGGAGTAGGTTTGGCAATGTGGTGTTGCCAGCTGCCTTCTGCTGGGGCTCTGGCACCTCTGTGGCTAAGGAAACCCAGGGGAGTCCTTGGATCCAAATGTGGTGCGTTCTGAGGACTCCTTTTACACCAGGCTGTGAAGCCTTTATCCATTTTGTGCAGGATTGTTTTTGTTCTCCCGGCTGGTGATTCTATTCCTAAAGTAATTCAAATAAATGAATACAATATGTTTGGTGAGTATATTACTGTAACTAAGATTCCCAGTTGGGTTTCTCATTTAAGCAGCAGGATGGTTGAGGGAATTAAATTAAAAATTGGGTACTCCTCTGTCCTAATCTTGCTCTGTAGAGTGATTCATGCCACAAGCAGGGCCTGTTCACTCAGAGAGGCATTTCCAGACTCAGGTGCCTAATGATAGGCACTTGGACATGTATTTAGGCACCCACATGAACACTGTTTACTTTGCAGAGGTGCAGCTTCCTGAGAAGGGAGGGTGTTTGCAGGCATTTGACCTCTCTGGAAAAGGAGTCAGGCTTCAGGCACTGAAGCAGAGAAGAAAAACTTTACACTTTGGGTGGGCACAGTTCACTCATGCGGAAATAGCAACAAATACTTTGCTGTATCACAGGAGAGGGCTGTGAGGCTGAGCTGCTGAAGCTGGCATTGAAGCAGCACTTTGGAAATAACAAAGCTTTTTGTACATATGTGATTGATGTCAGAACTCACAGGAAAGAGAGCATACCTTTATGATGGGGAAATAATAGATAAGGGAATAGAAGCAGCAAAAATATAATTTTGACTTTTCTGACTTAATTGTGTGTTTAAATCTCAGACTTAAAAAGGGTGTAAATCTCTGTAAATTAATAAAGCTTTTCCTTTTTCTTTTCTTTTTCTTATGCAATATGGGAAGTAATGAATAGGCAAGTGCAATTTATAAGGGAGGAAAATCCACCGACAGGGTTTGCTGAAATGAGCAATTGAATGGTATTCCTGTGGAGTGGTTTTACAGTGTCACTTGAACCCCCCTTGGTTATGCAGTCTCTAGGTAACTGGAGGCAGGTCTGTTTTCCATAATATACTGACTAGCCTGGAAATAAAAACACACACATAAAAGTCCCCAAACCTTGCTGTATCCATTTCTGGCAAAAGTAATGGAGCCCATTTAAAACCTTGTGCTTTTTATCCAAGAGCTCTTTAAAGAGCTTAGTACATAAAGAAAACAGAGATTTGCTTGGCAAGTTGTTCCAAATCGTAGTTATGTCTCGATACAAGGCATCTGCAAAAGAAAATGTGTGCTTTGCTAGAAGTGCAGAATTCAGAACAAGATGCGATTTTGTTTGGCTTTGGGACAGAGCTTTGGGGGAAGCAGGCAACAAGGGAAGCATGGTATTATAGAAATAAAGCCTTACGTGGAGGGAAGAGAAATAAGCCTTGTTATGAGAGGACAGAAAGGTGGTGGGAGGACAATTAAAGTGGGTACAGCTACGGAAATGTGATGTGGGAGTCATAGGAGAGAACAAAGGAGTTGGTGGAGGGTGCGAGAAATGTTTATCAAAAGCAGAGTTTGGTGAAGGTGCAGCGAAGGGCTGGAGGGGAGTCAGAGATGGCAGCGAGACACAGAGGAAGCCCAACTAGAAACAAACCGAAAACTTTTCCTCAAAATAGTGCCAGATGCTTCTGGCAGTCTTGCTGGTTGGTGAGTGTTGGAGTTCATGACACTGTTTTCAGTGTCTGTATTCTTCCTTGGATACAGCTTGGAGGAGGAAAATGCTGCCAGTTTCAATGACTGTTTATCCTAGACTGGTTGTAGGAGACTGAGAAAGGGGGCGTTTTTACTACCTTTCGCCACAACAGCCAGGATGGGAGAGTTACAGAGAGAGACTCCCTTGAGAAAAGTGAATTTTGGACTCTGTCAGAGATACAAAAGGCACAGACTGTGTATGTGCAGTAGTTAAAACTGAAAGGGAAATGGAAGTATGTTTTTACTTCTAATTCAATCATTTCTCACTGTAGGCAGGTTGACTAAATGTTGGATAGCTGCATTTCCAACAAGGAGGGAGCTGACACTGTATCTGTTGTACCATCTGTTTACCAGTTACCAGTGTACTGGGAAGAAGCTTCAGCAAGGAGTGGGAAATCTTCCAGAGTTCGCAGTTGTGTTTAACTGCTTGAATGCCAGCGACACAAAGTCAATGTATTGGCAAGCCTCCTGTGTTCTGAGACAGAACTACTGTGTGTAGCCTCTCCTTTTCAACTAGTGAAACTCTGCCAGGTGGGCGCTTCCCTTTGCACATTGCCGTTGGTGGCAAAAGAAAACTGGCCCCTCCTAGCCAGGCTGCAGCCAGGGAGGCAGACACATTCCATACCTGTCTTTTAATTGTTCTTTGCACAGAGAGGAGGAAAAAACCCACCTCAATCTTGCTAACAGTGGTATCAGAATAAAAGCTGGAGAGGAATGTTATTTTGCTATAGCTGGTGGACTTCAGGGTGCCTCGCTGTTGCAGTGGTGCTGGGATGCCAGTTTATTAACGAACTGCTCGTCTGAAATTACCAAACACACCGTAACGAAAAGCTCAAAAGAAACTAGCAGCAGCAATTCAGCCGATCATCCTGTTCCCCCTGATTTGCAGTTACACTTTCAGACTGAGAAAAGTAAGAAAGCTCCTGAAATCCTATTTGGGCAATTCTGCTTTGGTTTCCTCTCTCAGCTTTTTCCACTCCAAAGCTGACAAAACCTGGTGACTACAAACTGGCCTGGTTGAAAGCTGCAGGCCCTCTCTAGCCCTTAAGAATAGAGGTTTCAGTTTCAAAGTGAAGTGCAGAACTAGATACAGAGCGTGAATTTCCTAAGCAAAAATTGTGATGCCGTAGGAGGAATAGCAGAATTAGCTTCAAGCTGATAACGGTTTCAAGCCCAGGAAGATGGTACTCACTACCTTTGCTTTCTGAATACTTAATTTCCTTATTAAGTCAGTGCAGCTCAATTACTCTTTGCCTCTGACTCTGAGTGTCAAAACTTGGGCAAACTGTCACAGTTGAACTTGCGGGAAAGAGTTTGGATCTTGCACAGATCAATTTCCATTGTGGTCAGTTTTGCGTTCTTTGTATCACACCTTTGTTAGGCTTGAGGCTATCTGCCTTTCCCCTCTCTCCAGCCTAAATCTCCTTAATGTTCGTTTATCTTGACCTAGAGGCATGCATCCACCCTCCAGATCAACTCTATAGATTCATAAGATCCGGCTAATTTCAGACACCTCCTCTTATCTATCATGAGACCCACAGTGAAGAGGACTCATCTGTCCTGCAGAATTTCTGGGGCAGAAATGAGCTTGTTCTTCCTGAGAGCTGCATAGTGGGGATTAATGAGCTACTGAGCACCAATTAATGCCCCCACACATGTCCCGAGAGGCAGGGCATATGGTTTGTTCGCTTGACATTAGAATAACAGAACCAAGCATCTTCTAGCAAACTCAGGACCAGGCAGAATGAAGTGATGTCTGTCTACAGAATAAATTGAGCTTCAAGTGATGGCTACATGATATAATTTATTTTAACACTGGAAATTATGTACTGTGACCAGACCTTTTAAGAAAAAAGGTGTATGTGCATAGGTGTTCCTGAGGCTCTGGTGTTCTAAGGAGATAACCTAATCAGGGTTATAGGACCTGTCATCTTTGTTTCTTTTCCTTGAGCAACTCTAACTTCTCTGCCACCTGAGAGAGACCCTTTTAAAATCACTAGAGCTCTTTGATCTCAGATGCACACTGTTGTCTTCTGCACTGTCTAAACAACATTCAAAAGCTTGCAGAGTTTTTTTCATGCCATGTTTCCTTCTTGTTTGTCTCTCTTGAAAGTGCTAGTAAACTAGTATCTATCAAGTGAACATCCCCTGGACGAGGTTTTTATGCTTGTTTATCATCACGAACCCCACTCATCTTTCAGGTGAGCACTAAACAAAGTACTGCATTCATACAGGAGAGCTCCTGTTCCCTCTTGATGACTCTGCTAGGAGAGGCTAGTAGTTAGTTACTCCTGCTCCCAAGGCACATGATTTTGATGGCCATACTGTGTGTTTCACTATGGCATTTATATAGTCAGCCCCTCTGTATCAGTCAGCAAAATGGCCTGCTTTTCTATTATTTTTTTTCTCTCCAAGAAATAAGTAAAGGAAAACCAAAAGCCTGACAGCAGCCTTTATTGAGAGCAGGTTTGCTCTGCACTATATGCCACTTCTGCAAGCCATGTGAGCCCTGAATGCATCTTCCATCAGCTTAATCTGCTTTTTCCCCTGAAGGAGCCACCTGAGTATTTGTGCTCTGAGATGGAGGCCTTTGCTCCTGCCAGTCTGGAAAGACTGCAACATTTGTTGCAAGCTCTTGGCTTTCATTCCTGGCCTACCCTGCAATAACGAGGATTTTGTGTGTGTGAAGATGTGTGTGACTGCTCCAGAGCACCTGGCATGGCCACATCAAACCCCTCACTGCCCAGCCACTGAGGCATCCGAGTTGAGAACTCAGCCAACAGGTTAGAGTTGTGAAAAAACCCTCGTTTGGTTACGGTCAGATACATATGGTTTGCTGCCTGGTATATATTATGGAGGAGGATGGTTTATGGTTCTCTTCTTTGACATGTTTTTTTATGTAAACTTAGATTTGATTATGCAAAAGAACTGGAGCCAATTCCTCAGCAGTTGTCCACCTGTCCCCTCTGAGTCTTCAGCTGACTGGAGAGGAAGGGAGTCTCTGTGCCCATGTGCTGCTGTCATGATAAATGGGTTAAGGTGTATGTACTTGTGCCATTTGCTGTTTTGCGCATCGACGAAGCTGCAACAATTATCTTTTTGGCCTGCTCTACATAGCTGGTTGCCTCTGCTCTGCTCTTCCTTACACCTGGGCACCTAATTGAACAGAATGGTGAAAGAGGCTTGCCCGCACAGTCACAGCGCTCTCTCCGGGCGCTTGCTTTCCCCATTCCCCACTCCCCAGAGGCTGCCCTGGGTAAGAGTGCTCCTCTCCTGCCGGGTGCCCGTGTGCACGGCGGGGCCGTGCCCTGCGGCGGCAGGAGGGCAGCTCTGAGGCGCTCCCGCAGCCCGTGTGCTGCCCCGGCACGGTTCTGTGTGGCAATGCCTCCGGCCAGGCCTTCGGGGCCAGGTGAGGACGCCCCAGGTCCTTCCCGGTGCCCGGCCGGCAGGGGCAGGGGCAGGGGCAGCGCGGAGGCAGCGGCTGCGGGTCTGACGCAAGCCCTGTCCTGCTCCCCTCCCCTCCCCCTGTCCGCACTGCTTCCCCTCGTTACGGCAGGGTGGTTTGATTCATGAGCTTTCTGCAGGGCCCTTTGATTCATGAGCTTTCTCTCGGCTCGCCGCTGCGCCGGGTGACTCAGAGCACGGGCTCTGTGCAGGCTTCGTTAGCGGAGATTAACGTCAGCGCGCACCTTTTGTTTGTGTGAGGTTCCTCTCCTCCCGCCGCCTCCCCTCCCCGAGCTCCGGCCTCGGAGCTGCTCGCAGAGCGAGCATCGATTGGCAGACCCACGTACGCGTCCTTGCCCTGTCTCAGGTTGCCACCAAAGCGGGCAGGTTTCCAGAGATGCGGTTCGAGTGCCACCAGCTACCTCTGATTGAATCTGGAGTGCAGGCTTAGACGTAAGCCGAAACCGTCTTCGTCGCCCGGCTATGGATCCGCAATTGCGTTCGGCCTCTGAGGGGAGCAGAAAATACTCTTGTTTGGAAAAGGAGTTTTGGGGGGCTAGTCTTGTGTTTGAAAGAGTGTGGGAGTAGGGTACCAAAGGTGTTACAATCAGCTAAGCAAAAAGCTTCAAATTATAGCACCTCGTAATGTAAGAATGCCAGTCAGCAACTTCCAGTGTCATAAGAGGAGACCTGCAGCGACCCAATATCTTTCAGGTTGGGGCCAGATGTTTAGCAAGGTTTTTGCCACTGCCTGAATCCCTTGGGTTTGCTGAAGTTGCTTCCTGGAGTGGAGAAAATAATTTTTAATGAAGCAAGGGAGAGAGGGAGGGAAGAGCTTTGGTTTTCTTTTTTCTGTGAGCAGAGTGGCACTATGAAGAAGAGAAGGGTGTACAGCTTTTGGAGCCAGCGAGGGAATATGGGGGCTGATCTCTGACTCCTGCTTTTCCAGTCACAGATGGCTTAATTTTCTAAATCTGGCCTAGCAAACTGTCACTGGATGCTGCTGTCACACCAAGGTGCTTTGGCAGTTTGTAGCCAAGGTGTTTCTTGCTTAATCCAGTCCTGATGAGCCCTTCCTCAGCAGAAGTATAGTGGCCCCTTGAGTCCTCTTGGTCCGTCTCAGCCACGGGAGGGGTGAGAGATGAAACTGGAGCTGCAGTCACTTCATCCTCCCCCCAGTGAAGCTGCTCAGGGAACCACAAGGTTCTGGAAAGGAGCAGTAGAAGGAAAATGTTACTTGGTTATTGCTTTAGCTCTCTCAGAACTGCCAATCCAACACTCCCAGTGCTGCTAACATAAAAAAAAAAAAGGCAGAAATGCAGAAATAGAAAAAATATATGCCAGTACCAAGTAAAACAGGGAATGGGATACTGCAGGAAGTAGGTGAGACGTAGTCCATGCTGTGAAGCACAACCTGCTTTGACAACCAGCGGACTGAAGTGTTACTGCATAGCAGTCCAAAAGAAGCAAGGTGAGCATACTGCAACAGCAATACAGACTGTGCTTCTGCAGCAGCTTTAGACACGAACTGAGAGCAGGCGAGAGAGCAGTAGGGCTGTGCAGCCGAAGTTCAGATATGTAAAGTAACCAGAGCTGCTTACAATGCATCAGAGAGAAATTTGGATAGAAATGCAATAAATAAACAATTAAGGCTGAATATTACACATCAAAACCAGTTCAGCAAGCTGCTTGACCACTAAGTCAAAATAAGCACAGAAGGAAATATATGGGTATATGATCATATGAAGAAATACAGACTGCCTCAAGCTGCCTCAAGATGAAATGGTACCTTTAGGTGGCCTCTGGAAGGACAAGGCAAATAAAGCTTATGTAGATAAAAAGCACAAAGAAATTCAGACTTCTGAGAAGGCTTTGAAATCAGAGTGCTGCAAAATGGCAGCTTGTGCCTTATTCCACTGGGCATGCAAACTGGACAGCAGGCTTTTGTGCTTCACAGGGACATTTAGCAAATCACCAACATTATGAGAAGGCTGTATTCATTCTCTAATAGATGGCAAACAAACAGAATAGCTTCTTGAATCTTTTGTCCCCTAAATGCAGGGTGAGGTAGTTAAAGTACAAGGCTTTTCTGGTAAGTGTTTATGTAGTTGCCTGGTTCTGATGCTATATTTCAGTTATAAGTGTTCGTTCCTTAGCAGTATCAAATTCTTTAATAACTAAGAATTTGCTCTTTCAGTCTGAAAATTGAAAGGGTAGGAAAGAGCAGGGAGAATAAATACACAGAAGCCTGCTATTCTATTTTTGTTTTCATTGAACTTTTCAAATCAATTTGCAAACAAATTTCCCAGCAATTTTTTGGTGGAAGCTTTAGCCTGTTCTTCTGAAAAGCAGTATAGATGTAATCATAGGGATGGGACAAAACCTGCCTCTAGATTTCTTGGCAGGGATATTTTACCTGCTGCAGAGGTTTCTTCTTCAAGATTTTTGATAACCTGACTTTTCTGAAGACTTCCTGGAAACAAGAATTTCCATGAGGCTTTCTGTCCCATTCTTTAAAAAAAATGAAAAAAAAAAAAAACAACCCAAACCCAAACCACTTTTTGTAGCATCATGGGATACTTCACATGGGAAGGAACTTCAGTACATCCCTGGTCCAGCTTCCTGCTCAAAGCAGGACCAGCTCTGAAATGAAACCAGGTTGTCCTGGGCTCTATCCAGTGACTGCACAACCCCTCTGGACAACTTGTTCCCATGGTAAGATGTTGCCTGTACAGCTATCTTGTTCAAAGTCGGCTTTTTCTTCTGGGTGGGGAAATAAAAAAGCATGTTTATGTATTCTAATGAAAATGCATCAGTCACCCCTGGAAAAACTCTCGGGGAACAACACAACACAGGCACGTAGCTCTTCTGAGCTCAATGGGTGGCTGCGGCATTGGTGTAACGTGGGAGCAGACCTGTTGATCCTGGTACTGGATGCCAGATCTCTGAGCTGTGAAAACATGAGGGTTATGCAGTCTCGTGGAAAAATGTGCATCTGATTACTATAGCTGTAGTCGGTGGCTTTCAAATATTTTTTATTTTGGACCTCTATGGATATTCAAGTAGTGCTTCAGATTCCTTGATCATGGTATTTGAACCAACCTTTCCATGACTTGCTTTTGTGGGCCTCTTCAAATTGGTCTGTGGATCCACGCACCACAGTTCAAAACTGCTGCTAGGAGTCTTCACCAGTTTTTATGTATTTCTTCTCCTGATGTGTGACTCATTTGTACATACAGGGAAATACTTGTACTGTCATCCCTCATTGTTAACACTAAATGGAGGGGGTGATACCTTAATGCAATTTTTTGCAATAAGACAAAGAATTTTCTGACCCTTGACCCAAGTCAGTGACTTCCATTTCTGCTACTGCAATTCTTCAGAAAGACATTCAGAACTGGCTTGCAGTCATCATGTGGTCCTTCACATGTATTGGCAGGATTTAGTACTGCAAAATTGTCTTTGCTGTGAAAATTTAAGTCAAAGATTGAATTTTCAGTTCTGTAAATACAGTTGGTCTTTGCAGGATAATTTGCTAATTCCAAATATCTATTTTCTGTGGAAAATAAGGTGATTTTGAAAATTCTGATGAAAATTTGTTTTGTATTGTCTTGTTTTTTTCTCTGGCTTTTGTTTTGACAAAATGCTGCATGAACTATTTAATAATATTAAAACCTAAAAGGAATGAGTAATGAATTCAAAATTCTGTGTTTATTAGAATGAAACATTTAATTTTTACTAAATGCAAACAAGGTAGCTGTAAAATGTTTCAATCTTCAGTTTCCTGGTAGGAAAAGCTTCTGCACCAAGAGAATAAAATGCTGCCAAATTTGTTCTAGATTTTACTGGGACATGCACAGAGGTGCCTGAAGTGTGGTAGAAGCAGCAGAGAATGAAACGAGTTAATGCTTGTAGGGTTTCATTGGTATCTTTACTTGTAAGCTAAAATTATTTTCTCTGGTTTTCCAGTCGTTTCTCACTCTCTGGTATATATGTTTTCTCTCTCTCAGATGCTTACTGTATTTTTCTGGAAAGGAAGCAAGAACAGGAAGCAAATGCCTGAAAATTATGATTAATAGTGAGTGTCAGGCGAAGAAAATATGGATGACGTGGAATTATTTAGGAGCATATTTCTTTAGTAATTATGAAAATCAGATGGCAGAGCCAATCCATCTGATTGGGAATAGGAGAATATGCCTAACGGTAGAAAACAAGTACTGTATCAGTACTTGTATTGCCCTTCTCCACTCATTGCTCAGTAGAAGAAATTTGATGACAGTAAGGTTAATAAAAGCATTTAGTCTTTCTTCTGGATTTTATAGCATGACTGCTTGAACGTTGGTAACAGCATAATTTTTTTATCTAATGAAAGCTTACAGTCAAATTCATACCAAATTGTGAAGCAATGTGCAGTGACATTTGGCTCTGGGACAAGAATTCAAAAATTAAAAGATATCATAGTCTGAGAATTTATATAACCTGAAAATATAAGAAGAAAAACATATAATATCGGAATATAATATTTAATTGTAGGAGGGGAGTTCTGTAATGGGGATCAAGACGTCGCTCTTTGTCCAAATGTATTAAGACAACGTGTTTGTAAACTGGCTCATCCACATGCAAAGTGAAGAAGTAAGGGTAGCTTTTGCAAAAGTTTATCTGTTCATCTATTGCCCAGCCTCTATGAAAAGGTTGTACTCTCCAGAGCTGTCTTTTGTAGGTATCACATTCTTTGACAAGCATGAAAGTCTTTGGAAACTCCATTTATGGTGTGGTCTTCAATGTCCTACATAGATGAGCATTCCCAGGTACCGAGCATCACATCTAATACTTCTGGAGTGGAGAGCTTATGAATGCTTAGTAAATGTTTTGTAGCAGCAGTCTGGGTACATGCTGCTGAGAGGAGATCATTGGCTTTTTCCAAAGGAAAGCTGTTTTCTAAAGTTGTTTATGAAGAGTGGCCTCTCTGCAAAATAACATAGTACAAAATTTGTCTCAGTCTGACATAGTTACTCCTCGATTAAATTCTTCTTTGCTATTTCAGAAGAATTAGAAGAAAGTTTTCGTAAATATCTTGTTTTAATCATAGATATATAGGAAGTTAGAAATTATTTGGGAAACTTGTCAGTAAACTTCCCTGGACAGGAGATTGCTCTGAAATCTGAACATTTCATTTGAGAAATGGGAAAATGTGAATGTACGTGACAGCAGGTTGCAGGAGAGGAGTAGGCAGACAGGAAATGAAAAAAACAGCTGGTGGAGTCACTTGGAAAGCATCCAAACCATCTTGATTTTGAGTCTGGAGCAGATGTAAGTGCAGTTGTAGCATATAGTGATTGGCAGAAGGAGCTGCAAGTGGGGCTTTTACTTTGAGGGACTGAGAATATCAGTGAGCTGTTCCATGATGTATAAAAGCCACATTTTTCTTTTTGTCTTTATTTCTGCTTCTCTATTATTCTTTTTACTGCAGAAACACTAGATTTTGGTTTTTTTCTATTTTTAGTAGAGGCCTAGTTGGAGAGTGTGGGCAGTAGAAACCTGATTTGAAGGGGCTGCATGGTTGAAGAAAGGTATATTCAAGAGTGTCAGAGGTATAAAGAGATTGATTAAAGCCCTTCTCTGAGTTTCTAAAGTACAGCTTTTATGTAATCTCATCATAAAAACTTTTGAACAGAAAATGGGGGAAGTAATGTTCAATAGTATTCTTTATTCCATCTTGTTCCTTCGACATCAAATAGCTCAGTTACACTGGCTTAATAAAAGTTGTGGGGTATTTTTTTTGCTTATAACAAAGGTGCTAAACTTTTGAGAAAGGACTCAAAATCCCACCTCATTTTGCAAATATGTTAAAAGGAATGACATTTGGAGATGTGATATTATCTCGTCAGAGCTTATGTGCCACTGAGTACATTTTACTCAGATTTTATTTTGTAATTGTTGTCATTAGACCAGGGGTTTAAGCAGCAGGCTCTTTTTCCCACTTGAAGAAACTTGTAGTCCTGGTTAGGTAAATATTTATTTTTTCCGTAGTTTGTTTTGTTATATTTGCAGATCCAACTCTTAAGTATCTATTTCTGGCATAAAACTGCCTATTCAACACAATTTTCTGTATGTAGGAGGTATAACTGAATATCCCAAAGTTTATTATTAAATCAACACACAATTAATTTAATTGTACCCTAAAATTGATTTAATAGCATGCTTTGGCATAAGGAAATGCAAATTCAGGATTTTAAAATGCATTTTCTTTCATTGAACTTTGTAAGTTGGGAAGAAAAGTGTGCTGATGCTTTTAAAGTATTAATAAAGTCTGAAAAAATATTTTTCAGATGTTCGTCTTTGAATTGTATTCATAGAATATGGGATCTTAGCTATTTGGATTTGTCTCCAAAAATTATTTTTGAGCTACACCTGATCTTTGCAGACATATTCCTCTTTGAAAACAGCTCCCAGCTAGACTTTCTAGTTATTTGACATATTCAACATTAAAGATATGGGTATGGGTTGCTGTTCTCTCTCTGCTTTCGTGGAACTTAATAGTTGCATGTGCACACACAAAATTGTTGTTGCTTTCCTGCCCATCTTCAGCAGAATTATGGAAAGTAATTGTGTCCTTTTTCTATGTTAGATAATTGTGTTATTAGTTGGTGCTGTTCTCAATGCACATACCAGGGTAAAAATGCTTTTTTATGTCTTCTAAGTGTAGAATCACAGGTTGGAAGAAACTTGCTTTCTGACAGTAAAACAGATTAATTTTGAGTATGAACATATGCACTAAAAAGATGTAATTTTACGCAATATTTTTACACAGTCACTTTCTGGACCATTGAACAACAAAAGCTACAAAAGATGCTTGCCTAAATGAGTTCAAGTGGATTGGACTAACAGATGTTAGTAAAGATCATTTATCTTTCATATTGCAGATGAATGCATCGAGTTTCAGAAAAGCAGGTTTTGGTTTTCTTTTATTTAGGTTTTTGCATTGGAACAGACTGGTACAGCAAAAGAAAATGTACTTTGATATCTAATATAAAATTTGATATTTCATCTGCAAATACTTACTGAACAGAAACCTTATGTCTTAATTAGATTTTTAACTCTCTAGACTTGTAGATCTAGGAAATAAAAATTTTCTCTCCTTCAGCTTCTAATCATCATCAGTCCAAGTTAATTATTGCAGTTTTGTCTATTTCCAGATGGTTTTGGTATCTTCTTCCTCCACTAATACTGACAGCTTAGGTATTGTCAATTTTAACTATATCTAGACCATAAGAAGGGGCTTATCCTTTCTGAGGGCAGTTTTATCATTATTGCTAGCATTCAGTGAAAGCATTAGATTGCTTTGCTTACAGTTAATAATCAGTGCATTTTTTTTTCCATCCAGCCTGTATTTGTTGCCTCTGTTCTTTACTGCTCATTTAAATGCCGTGAAATCTTTTGCAAAGCTTTGTAGGCAGTGGGATAATTGGGCTCAGCTTTTGAAATTTTTTCTCTCTGGATGTCAGAAAAACTTAGCAAAAGACATCAAACTATAGCAATGAGTTTATATGATGAATAGATATATTTATTTTTACTTATATATATATATATGTATATACACACGCACACACACTGAAGTTACTTGCTGGCAGAGCAGTCCCATGAAGGCAAGGCAAGCAAGGCATACTGTAAACAACGCTACCTCTACTGCACTGTATTTCAAAAGTTCCTTGGAGAGGCATAAATTAATGAAAAGTATCTCGGATGCTTTCAAGAATTGTAATTCTCCCTGTCTAGAAACTGGTGAATTGTTTGAATGTTTTCTGACATAGAGACAGGTGGTGGTTAGAGGACCATTAGACTGGACAATTTAAGGGAAACATTCTGCCTCCCGAAATGTTTTTCCAAGTAGCAAAAAAAAAAAAACAAACAAAAAACCAAACCAAAAAAAACCCTGAGATAAAAGGAAAAATCTGCAGTAATTATTTGCTTATTCAGATGAAATTTTAATTATCGAAATTATAATGTCAAAGGACTCCTGAAGTCCAGCTGGTCTAACCCCTACTCAATAAGGCACAACTTGGAAATGAAGTTGTGTTGCTCAGAGTTCTGTGCGTCATTATTTCCGCATAGAAGATGCTGCTTGTTTTACTCACAAAATAATGTGCTATAAATTGTTAACTTTCAAATAATGACAGATATTTCTAGTATTGGAGCTCTGATGCATCTGGAGGTTCTTCAGTGCTTTTCTGTCATTTGACAGACTTTGGAAATTTGGGTAATAATAATGCTGAAGACAGAAAGTATCGAAGGTGTCGATTAGTAAGCGAGAAGAAAGGCTATAGCTTTAGCTTACAGGAGTAGTATTTTAACAAATAAAGAAAAAACAAACAATACTCTTCAACTCTTATTATAATGTGGTTCATGCAGCATATTATTTAACTACAGGATAAAGGTCCAAAAGAAAGGGAAGGTAAGAAAAAGAAGTAACTGCACAATGCAATTGTTTTTGAAATAAAATTACTTCATTTGAAATAGATATCTATTACAGAAAAAGATCTGAAAGATTGACGTGTAGAAGTAATATAATTTTTTAAAGCCTAAAAATATATTGCTCTTTGTTATGAAAGAGAATATTTGGTTCTCCTGAAAATGTTTTTTTTCTTTTCCTACCAGACCTGCAGTAAATGTGATGGGGGTAAAATGTTGTCCTCCCACAAGTCTGTCAATTAATATCCCGATTAAGTTCATAGCAGTGACTGCTTTGGAAAAGATCCAAGGTGATCACCACAGTGAGAGATGCTTGGACCTACTTCTGTACTGTCATGGTTTACCAAGGCAGAATATTTGGGCTGAGGCTGTGAGTGTTGTTCTCCTCAACCGCTGGGCTGGACTTACTATCTGGTACAGGCTCTGGCCAGCTCCTCTGGAATCCTGTCTATGGGAAGCACAGTTAGTCTAACTCACTTATTTGCTTGCAGTGGTCCTTCAACGACCTCTTTACTGCTTCTAAGGGAGCCTGGAAAGTGAAAGCCGATGTAAGAACCTGAGGCTTCCACAGCTGTTCCTTGACTTCCCTTTTTCTGGTCCTAGAAAGGAGTAGGCAAATGTGATGGTAAAAATGGCCAGACTCCTCCCTGGATCTGCAGTGTTCCTGCTGGAGCAGAAGAAGCTGTCATTACTATCTGTTTAGACTTTTTTCTAGCAGGGAAGAAAAGGAGATCACTCATCTCAGTGGACTGTGGAGAAGAATAGAAAGAAAGGTGAGGTCTCAGATATGTATTGCTAGAGAAAGAGAGAAGGCTTCGACTTGTCAGGTGCAGCACCTCAGCCGCAAACTTCACCCGTGATTTTGGTAAATCACATAATCTTGGGTGTCTTGAGACTCTGTCTATGAAATGTGGCAGACATACCTGCTTCACTGAAGCACAGTGTGGGTAAAGATCATTCATGTGAAGGATTCACTTGTTCATATGGCATTGATGGTGTTGACAGAATTCATGTAGTGAGAGTCCCATTGCTTTCTGGAGTACGAGCTCTATATTCTAAACCTTTGGAGGGAGAAGGAAAACTGCTTGAAGGAGTAGTGCCTGACTGTAAATGGAAAATAATTTACTGGATGGTGAGAAAAAGTTAAAGAAACTAATTTAAACTCGTAATCTTTTTAGGCTTCTCATTGGCTGGTTTTCTTTAATGTGTTAGAAGCATACCTTCCCTTCTCCTTGCAACTCTGAAATAGAGGCATAACAATACATGAAAGAAGGTAAAGACAGGTCTTTTCACAGCAAAGCTTCTACAGTTACAGCATCAGATATTTTGTGGCCTGTGATTTCTGGAATGTGTTGCGAAATCATTGATGCTTTTTTCCTTGTAGATCACAGGAATCTTTTGTCCATCCCTTGGGAAAGTTTTGGTCGGTGCAAAGCTCAGCATAAGCTCGAGTCCTCTTGAGTCTTTATGAAAGCAAGCAAGTTTCATTTTAGTGAATGCTGGCGCTGTGTACTACTCTGTACTGCCATACGTGAAAGCTGGCTGTTTGCCCAGAAATACGATACTCGTGTAAGGATACACAGTGGCTGGTGCAAGGGAGAAAAACAAGGTCGACAGCCTCTGCCGCTACTCCAGAAGGTCAGCTTTATTCACAGGAACAGCGGCAGGTTGCTTCAGCTTACTTATGTTAACCACCTTTTCAGTCCTTTCCTTAGTGAATAGGACTATTTAAAACTTCAATAGAAATCTGCATTCAAAGAAGACAGCTAACTTTTTATTGCATAACTTAAAGATATCACTGATCTTTCTCCCTCCCCCACACAGACAGAGCTGTCAAATTGAAAACGTTTTCAGCGTGGAGCACAAGCCTACTCCTTTCAAACCTCATCAAAATTAACTTCAGAACACTTTTAGAGGGAGAGAAATGCTGCAGAGAAACAGCTGCAGCATGTTTGATCCTCCTTTCTTTTGGGGGGCCCATGGAACTGTCAAAGCTTAGATCTCTGAAAGGTAGTGATTATTAAAAAGCAAAATTGAGCACAGCTAATTGTGAAATAACTCTTTCTTGATTGGGCTCTTTTCAGTAGTCACTTGATGGAGGTAAGCAGATTTACAAAGGAGGTTGCTTTACTGCTGGCATGGAGTCTTGGAATGTTCATATTACGTGTGTTCTCCAAGAAGAGACAAGTTAGAGAAAAAGTTTCATCCATGATAACAGAGGTGCTGAGAAAAAAACGTTTAGCTGCATTGGTCAATAGGTTACATATTCAGCTCCCTTGCTCAAGTCCTAACAGCTCAGGTCAAGGTTCAGAGAGGTTGCTGAATGATGAAGGATTGATGTTAAACTACAAAAGGGAGAACATTCTGGATGCCTTGGATCTCGGCTTAGGCAACATCCTGAGGCTTCGCTCCTCCAGTTTAGTCTCTCGCTCTGAATTGCCCTCTAGGGTATATTTTCCTTCTCACGTGTACAGCATACAGAGTCTAATAACTGTCCTTCCTAAATCAGTCACTTGTGTTTATTCAGCAATAGTGCTTCTCTTTTTGGAATGCTTCTTGCCCTTTCCTCTTCCAAGGAGCTCTCCAGCCAAGAGATGCCCCCTTGTTCGTGTCTTGTTTGTGTCTTACTTGTCTGTGTCTCCTCACATTATTTGAAACAGCACAGTGCATAGTGTTTGCAGTTTCTCATGCTGTCTTATGGTGATTTTCTGCAGGTTGTCTGATCAAGAAGGGCTATTAATGGTGCAACCAAAAATTCTCCAGAAGGATGCGTTCTAGACATGAAAGATTTTACTTTTCAAACGACACCCTTGTTAATCCATAGTAAGTACTGTGTGAGAGAAAATTCACTCTTTTAAAGATTGCAGCAGTTTGATTTGGGCTTAGAAGAGGACAGCAGTATGGGTTAAGATGGGGAGAGCTAGAAACAGGTGTTTATTTTGAAACAGATCCCTCTTCTATGAATTAAGCTGTGACACCTCTGAGTTATAATCTTAACTTTTGGTAGAACGAGTGATTCTATGATTTTTTTCTTTAATGGTAACCGCTGGATTAATAGCTAAGAACTTAAGGCATATTTACATAGCTGGTATCTATAAGAAAACATCAACAGCTGGGTGTATAGCACAGCTGTTCTTTAGCTTTCCGAGCCCAAACACTTTTGGTGAGTGGAAGCTTGCCCAGGATACATGACTAAACATATATTGGGAGATGAGGAACACTTTTCTCTTTCTCCTGTTATTTTAAATCCATCCAGGTGAGTGGGCAGCCATTAGGGTCAGGATGGGGAGTCCTGCATGAAAGGTTTGGTGTCTTACAGGGCAGTAATTAATTTCATTACAGGCTACATGTTCAAGGACAATGTCTACAGCTCAGCAGTGACCTGGAACAAATTCTCCACCATGAGGGGAAAAGAACGCTGCCCAAATGCCTTCCTAATGAGAGCAAAACAGAGGGAACCTGAGACAAATTCAGAACCTGAGTTACAAAGCAGGAGAAGCAGTGGGGAAAGTGAAGCAATGGGAACTTGGCAAGAGGTGGCAGAAACCCTCCCTGAGTGCATTTGCCGCACAAAGCTGTTGAAATGTTGCTCCCTTTCCAGGGATAATGCAGCGGCCTTTTTAATGATGGTCGTTGCAGATAATGTGGCAGCTGTAATGAAATATAACCCAGGCAGTGAACCAGAGAGAGCTTCAGACTTGCCGGAGTCTAAGAGAGGAGGGACAAGCACCAGAAATGACTGAGAGGATAATTGGCGTGCTGAAAGGAGCTGAAGGACATCCAGTAATGAGACAGGTAGAAAATGATACAGAAAAATGGAAGTAAACAATGGGCCCCAAAAACATTTTGAGAAATTTTTCCTAAGAAAACTTTCCAGACTCACAAGAAGTTTTGTGAACCAGAGTGTTCCATGTGCCAATTAATTCAGGAATAGTGTAATATGTTATGACTCAAGAGTCACCAAAGAATTTTTAAATAATTGGGATTATATCAATCAATGGACATTTCAGGGAAAGAAATAGTTTTCTCTTCTAATAGGGTACAAGATTTATGCTTGTAGGTCTCATGTCTTACGGTCTCATGTCGTTCAGAAGATCTCTCTGACACCTTGGACAAAGTTCTCAGGGCTTCCTCCACTGCCATCCCAGCAATGCCAGAGCTTCTTGCAGTCTGGAGTATAGTTTTCCATACAATGTGCCCATTTTTCATGCCTTCTGGTAGAAAACTGGACTTGCCATCCGAATGCATGGAAAATTTGTGATGGGATTGGAAACGGGCTTGAAGGTTTAAGATCTTAAGATCTTACGAGTGTTTGTGCTTCTGTTGTTCTTACTTTGCATAAAATAGAATGAACATGCTCCAGCTCACAAAGTGGTAAACAATTTTACTCTATTAATGTGTATATACAGAAGTAGCAGAACTGAACAGGTCGTAAAATATTCTGTTTGATTTTCTAAATATTGCATTAATTTTAAAATCATAAAGAGCATGGATATAATGTCACAATGCTTTTCCTTTTTATGCATAGCAAATAGTGGATTTCACTTCAGCTATTCCAGGCACCCTGAAATCTTGGTAGTTTTATTTATTATTATTTATTATTTTATTATTTTTATTATTCTCAGCTATACACTGAATTCCTTTTCCTGTCCTGAGAGGCTATGAAAATTGGCAGGGCTTTCAGGTAGATATGAAAGTAGGTCTCAGGATCAGGCCAAGGTTGAAAGAATATCAAAAGCAAAGTATTTCCAATCACCAGCATTATAGTATGACTATTAGAGTATTTATATTTTGTTTTACTGTATAGAATAAATTTTAGTAACATAACCTGCATTCAAGATGGAGAACTGGACTATGGGTTTAAATTTCAGCGTACATGATCTTGGTCAGATGAACTTTGTTGAGAGTTGGCGTGACGCTGAATTCGCCCTTCTGCTCAATCCAAATGCTATTCATCATTTCCATAGCATGTAAATGTTCATCTGGATGATGACATTTCATTCCCGTCTTATCCCAGCTCACGTTACTGCTTTGGGAATATCTATTGTAACTCTTATCCTTCCGCACACTGTGCTGTCGTCACCACTGCTGTGGCTAATCCACTACTATTTGGCAAGAAAACTGTTTATCCATTCTGTGTTAGGGTAGATAGCTGAAGTAGAAGCTGGAGGAGGAGGAGGAGGAGGAGGCAACCAGCGCAGTACATTGTGTTTGTTCTGCAGCACATTAACATGATAGCTGAGCTAACAAGGAGAAGATGACCAAATGTTTTGGTCATTAGACTAATTTTGTCATGGGGTTTGATGACATACTCCTAGATGAGCTACGGAGATATTGTGACCAGAAGTAGCAGGAAAATAGTAAAGACTATGTCTGCGTAGATTTTATAACTATCCTGCACTTTTTCTATACTTTGCCATGTGGAGAATCACTCACATCCCGAATACTAACCTTGATCAACTTGAGTTGCTGCATTAAAGTAGGAATGTTTATGCCTCAGTGTCTCCATTTCCTCCATTTTTGGCTATCTTTGTGTTTGTTCTGGCTGCTAATGGCTCAGGCAGCCATTTTTTTGATACCACAAGCCCCAATACTGCATAGGGAAAGAAATGAGCCAAGGGCCGTCCATCTGAGGAACAACACAGTATTTACCCCACACCCTTACTTTTTTAGAGTTTGAGGTTGTTTGGGTTTTTCACTCTGTTTTTTTCAGAGTATATTAGTTTATTTCATTAGCTATTTATGCGAGGAAAAAAACAAACCAAAACTAATTGCTGTATCCACCCTCAGGAAAAAGAACGAAAAGAAAATTATCAAGGGAAACTTAATCCATCTGTCTCTCTAAAAGCTAAATTAGCAAGTACGAAAGAATGGACTAAAGCTTGTTGCAACTCATGTAACCATTTACTACTTTAAATGCATTGCTTCCATTTGATTCTTCTTAACTAAGAGTCGCTCGCCATACTCTACCACCTTGTGTTCTTGCTCATTAGCAAGAAATCATAAAGCTGTGACCTTGTTCAATACTGGTGCACTTGCCAATTTTTGAATGAGTTTTCTAGACTAAAGTAGACACTAGACTAAGTAGTGTCTCTCTTGTCCAGCTCAGCCCTGTGATGACAGTGGTTTTCATTCTGCAGTCTTCCAGGGAGTTCTCGGGATGATGCACTGTATTCCTTCCACCTGAGCGTTTCTTATTTCAAACAGAAGGAAAGGCGAGGAAAGCCAAAAAACCCCAAACCATCAAGGTCTTTGATGGTGAAGGCATAGTTAATATTAAAAAATTTAGGAGAGACTACTTCTTGCAGCTTCAGTTCTGCCATCGTGTCCGTCTGTGTGCTTGTCAGTAGCCTTCATGTCGATGAGCACACATGCTGTTTTCCCGCTCCTGCCTCACAGGGATCTCCCATCCCTGGGCACACTGTCCTGCCTGCACAGGAGCCCACCAGCCGACCCTGCCTCTGTGCTGCCGGTGTGCAGCCAGCCTGGGAGTTCATGGTTGAGAGCAGGCAGTGACTGACTGCACCCAGGAGGCACTGAAAGTTAAACAGCAGGAAGAAGCAGAGTTTTATCTTATTTTATTTTTGTTTGGCTTAGTTTTTTGGTCCTAACTCTGATAAAGAAAACTGAAATAATCATAGTTTGGGGAAGGATATAGTCCTTATATTTTATTCCTGTGTTACTGCTTGGGAATGGTGCAGAGAATGATGCATGATTATGACGAGGGAATGTCTAGAGGTTTTACTAAGGACTTTCACAAGGTTCACTGAGCTTATTGCTGTGGTCAACAAATGGTTATTTACTACTGCTCCTAATATATTCCTTTCTGAATGAATGTTCTTTGTGGCAGCAAGCAGCTGTGGATATAAAAGGAGCTTCTGTCTAGATTCAGGTTTCTGTTGCAAGCCATGCTGCAACTTTTTCTCCTAAAAGAAGTTTCACCTTTTCAAAGCAATGAAAAATGCAAGGCTAGCTTAAGAGTCAACATTTTAGTTCAAGCGAGATCTCAGGTATTTATTAGCATTAAACAGGAGTATTAGGTTCTTCCTTCATTCTGAATTTCTCATGGCCACAGTATGCTCTCTAAGGCCTTACATTTGGGAATATTCTGCTTGTGAAATTCAAATACAAAAAAGGAATTAATTATTCTGTAATTCTTTTTCCCAATAGCAAATATTGCCTTACTCCATCACCTTATTTATGGAACTAAATGTTCTCTAGCATTTTTCAAGCTTCCAGTATATTTAAAAAACCCTTATTGTTAGTCTTAATATTCCTAGCTATTGGCGCTTCATTATTCCTTCGTGTGCTTCAAGTACCATCATTACATTCCTTTGATTTTTCTTTTTAGAAGTAACAATGCTGTAGTTTTATGCTCCCTGTAATTTTTAGAGCTCCATTTTTGCTCGCAATTAACTTAACCAACTTGTCACTCAGACTTACTGGCTTTGAAATTTTGTGCTTAATTTTGCATAATGGTACACACTCCCCCTGAGCCACCTTCATCATGTCTTTAAAGTTTAGCCGAACTTTAACAACTTATCAGCGTTATCACTAATAAGCTTTGCCAGTTTATTTCATTCTTAATTCTCAGATTGCACAGTTTATTTTATTCAAATTTCTAGCTGAATGCCCTTCAAGAACTGCATTAGGTGGTAAATTGCAATCCTCAAGCAGTCCCTAACTCTGAGCTCATCTCTGCTGTGTAAAATGTTTTTAAAACTCTTTTGCTTTCTGTCATCTGCAGCTCAGAGTGCTGTGAAAGCAGAGCTTCTGCAGGACTTGGAGCAGTGCTCCTCATGGGATCTTTGTTCTTCTGAGGTAAATTTAAATTATTTAGGTGCGTTTTTTCTAACCTCACAACAGTCATTTGTTCAGCAGTCCCTGCTGAGGCTCCTTCCTTCATTCAGCAGTTTCTGCACAACCATGGGGGCTGAACTGCAGCGGCATGAGGGTCTGCTCTGAAGGTGGTTATAATAGTCAAAATCAGCTGAAGGCATACCCAAAGGTTTGCCTGGAGTTCACTTCTGTTGTGGTTTAACCCCAGCCGGCAGCCAGGCCTCAGCCAGCTGCTCACTCACTCCCCCACCAGCAGGACTGGGGAGAGAATCAGAAGGGTAAAAGCTGGAAAAATCATGGCTTGAGATAATAGGGAAAGCAAAGGCTGCACACACAAGCAAAGCAAAACAAGGAATTAATTCAGTGCTTCCCGTGGGCAGGCAGGTGTTCAGCCATCTCCAGGGCCTCGTCATGTGCAGTGGCTCCTTGGCACTGCACATCACAAACGCCATCACTCCAAACGTCCCCCTCTTCCTCCTTCTTCTCCCCACTTTATATGCTGAGCATGATGCCATATGGTCTGGAATATCCCTTTGGTCAGTTTGGGTCACCTGTCCTGGCTGTGTCTCCTCCCAATCTCCCATTCACCTCCAATTTCCTTGCCAGCGTGGCTGTAGGAAAAGCAGAAAAGGCCTCGGCTCTGTGTAAGCCCTGCTCAGCAATAACAAAAACATCTCAATATTTTTAACCCTGTGTTCAGCACAAATCCAAAACACAGCCCCATACCAGCCACTGCGAAGAAAGTTAACTCTACCCCAGAAAAAATCAGCACAAATTCACTGGCCTGAAATAGGCCTCCACTCTCTTGTGGTGATTTACAAAACAAGTTTAGTTTATGTTAAACGTGATAGATCAGGGACATTATTTGTCAGCTGAGGACTAAGCGGAATCATCTTGGAGTTGCTTCACATGTGCTCGTCTTTAACTTGAAGACTATTCCTCTCTCTCCAAGTTGTTGCCTGAAATATATGTATTCAGGGTCACTACTAGGGTTCTGCAGGGCTCCATCCTCAGGCCTGTGCTCTTCAACATCTTCATAAATGACCTGGATGCAGGACTGGAAGGGATACAGAGCAAGTTCACAGAGGATACAAAACTGGGAGGAGCTGTTGACTCCCTTGAAGGGAGGGAGAACCTGGAGAGAGACCTGGCCAAATTAGCGAGATGGGCATTTAACAACTACGAAATTCAACAAGGGAAAGTGCCGGATTCTGCACCTGGGATGGCACAACCCTGGATGTACAGACAGGCTGGGGAATGAGATGCTGGAAAGCAGTGCTGAGGAAAGGGGCGTGTGTATCCTGGCCGGCAGNGAGAGCGGTGCCACAGAAAGGGCCCTGGGGGTCCTGTCGATGGCGAGTTGAACATGAGTCAGCAGTGCCCTGGCAGCCAGGAGGGCCATCTGTGTCCTGGGGGGCATCACCAGCCAGGCAAGGGAGGGGATTGTCCCGCTCTGCTCTGCACTGGGGCGGCCTCACCTCAAGCGTTGTGCACAGTTTTGGGCACCACAGTATAAGAAAGACATTAAACTATTAAAAAATGTCCAAAAGACGGCCACAAGGATGATGCAGGGCCTTCCTGTGAACACATATGAGGAGCAGCTGAGGTCACTTGCTCTGTTCAGCCTGGAGGTGACTGAGGGGAGACTCCATTGCAGTTGACAACGTCCTCATGAGGGGGAGAGGAGGGACAGATGCTGATCTCTTCTCTGTGGTGACCAGTGACAGGACATGAGGGAATGGCCTGAAGTTGTGTCAGGGGAGGTTTAGACTGGATATTAGGAAAAGTTTCTTCACACAGAGGATGGTCAGTCACTGGAACAGGCTTCCCAGGGCAGTGGTCACAGCATCAGCCTGGCAGAGTTCAAGAAGGGTTTGGAGAATACCCTTGGACACATGGTGTGACTCTTGGGGATGGGGCTGTGCAGGAGTCGGACTCGAGGATCCTTGTGGGTCCTTTCCAACTCAACATACCCTTTGATTCTGTAATCATATTCTGTCTGTTTCTTTCCTGTAGAGCTAAATAAGCTGAACTCTCTTTAGTCTCCTCTTGGGATGTAAGCTTTCCGGTTCCTCTGCTTTTTGTAGCATCATTCTCCTGTTTGACTCTTTCCTTCTTATATGCAAGTAACCAGAATTACACACAACATTGCAGATGATAAATAAATGCATGTCAGATGTCTCATTCGGCACACTGTTAAATCACATTTACCTCTTTCAGGCTGCTTGATCCATGGTGGCTCACTGTTATCTCCAAATAGATCCTGGGATTAAACCTCTCCCCACCTTCTCCTCTGTCATTTATAAAGAATAAATTTCTGCTTTTGAGTTCTGAAGTTTATTACTTCGGTTTTATGTTACTGCATTTCATACTGCCTCTGAACACTTCAGTTTTTCCTGCATGATCCCTCAGTCACATCAGTATTGGTCTTTTAGGCAGATTTCATCCTCTTGTGCATATTTTCATGCCAAAGTTATTATAAAAAAATGTTGCTGTCTAGATTAAGTCTGCAGGAACTGTATTAGACCTTCTGCAGCTTGGAGTAAGGCTTTCATGGTATCTGCTACAGCTATCTTCCCCCGTGTAATATTACAGTATCAATCTCCATTTTACCAACTTCCTCTCATGGCATGCTACCAAATGCTTTGTTAAAATCTGATCTACTCCATTTTATTTCTCAGAAAATTAGCTATCCTCTGAGAGAAATAGGCTATTCTGACACTACCTGCTTTTGATAAATCATAATGTATTAATTCCCCTTTTGTCTATGCCTTTAATTGTATGTTATGTTAGTTTTAAAGATTTTTGTACTACTGGGAATGAGCTAATAGTATTTTAGGCCTTAAGTTCAATTTGCAGTGACCTCGCTCACATATTTTTCTTTTTTAAATGCAGATGCTATGCTTGTTGTTCCCCAGTGATACATGAAGTACAATGTCTTTCTATAAAGGGAATTCTAGGGGGAATCGCTATAGAAAGAACTGATTGTATTAAAAATATATCCTTCTGGATTTACAATTTCTTATGTCAGGTGTTTTAGTGTTCTGAAATGCAGATTCCTTGTTCCCTACTTTGCAAATTGCAGCAAGCACACTTAGGTTTCTTTCCATCTCAGATGTGGCATTCTCACTTTTATGTTCTTTCCATTTCTATAAAAAAATACTGTATTTTAGTTCAGATCTGCATTACATTTAAACTTCTCATTAGTCTATGAAATCTTATAGATTATCTGCCATTTTAAGCAGGTGTAGGCATTAGCTTGTAATGGCAAAAATTAAGACTATAAGTATGGTCATCCGCCTGTCTGCTGATGACAGCAAAACTATCTATATTAGACCTCATGTAATATTTCCTATTGATTGTGGTAGTAATTGTGGAATTTTTAGTTGGATTGATACTGGTAAGAAACTGATGGACTCCTCATGGCGTTAGCTTTTTGGCTATGAACATGTTCAGTTGTTACTAATTCACTGTTTTGCATGTAAACATTAATGTGTCGTTACTTTGAGGTATTCATAGGAAAGGAAATTAAAATCTTGCGGCGATAAATCTGACTCCCATGTATCTGGGAAGTAGCAAGAATTGTTGCTCATTGGTTTGCCTTCTGAGAGTGAATGGTGTTCAGGCCTTTTTCTGGTCAATCTTTTGTCTTTTCCTTATTGGCCACTAATTGTGTATTTCAGTAATATGTAGGTGGCAGACATGGGTCTGGATCAAACGATGATTTGTTTGGCCAGATTCCCTGAAGGTCTTTGAATGTCATCACTCTGGTGGGATTAAATAATTCAGTGAGAGCATAAAGATGATATGTTCAGTGTTATCTGTATTTCTGAACAGGCTGTCACCTCTTATGCCGGATGGGAGGGGTTTTAAGGATGTATGTTTTCACTTCCAGATATGAATTACAATAATCAACTTAGCTGTGCTCTGCAAGGCTTTCCCTTTTGTTGCATGATTTTAACTTTCACCACAGCTGTTAAGACCCTCTGTGATAATAAATATATATCGCTCTTTTATAATGGAGGAATTACTACTTTCAGTGAGCAGTCTTTGGCAAGTTAGCTTTTTAAAAATTTAATGTGCTTCTTTTGATGCGACAGTTCAGGTCTTTGAGATCCAGCGAGTACCATGTGGCCATCAATTAGAGCCATTCTCACATGCAGCATCCGTGCTAGAGCCAAGAATTAATGTAAATTATGTTTGGATATTATGTTCTTGCTGACTTCTCAAGTGATTTGCATGGAACCCCCTGGAATTTCCCCTGGAATTTCTGTCAAGGACTGTCTTTGATTGCCCTTGTGTAAATGAGGTTTATGACTCAGTTTCTGTGGTAATTTTTCAACAATACATAAATACCTCTGCAATGCACTGAAACCAACTTTATTTAACACTTAGGGGCTGAAACATCTTTTACTGTCACTTTCTTTTTGCCTAATGCAGTTATTGTTCAATGAAGTAACTTTAAAAATATGCAGTGACCACATTTGAGTCAAATACCAATCTTGTTGGATTTCAAATCCCTAACTAAAGGAAGAAACATCTGGTATGTGGGTGGGAAGCCAATACCTAAAGTAGTTCTTCCAGGAGTTCAGGGAAATAGGCAAGATGAATGCACTTAATTTTCAAACCCTTCTGATACAGGAATTTCTCAGGAGCATTACTTCTGTCAGAAGTAGTTGTTGTAGTAATTGTAGCTGTTCGATTTGTTACAAGTCGCAAAGACCTTTGTTTTCTAATTTTTTTTCTGCACGTTTATTTAAACATCTAGAGAAATGATAGGATTATATGTTATAAGTTATTAGTTATAAGTAGAAATTATTACTTATAAGCATTTCTCTGCTTTACAGAAATTTCATTTGTGTATTGACAAGAATCTCCTGGGTTTTGGGAGATCCACTTGGGAATTAGGCTGAAGGCCATGTGCCTGTTTGCCATTGTCCAAGAGCTTGTAACTAAGTAGAAGGATCTTCAAAATTACCTAAGAGTAACACAGTGTGTGTGATAATGTATTTTGGAGTTTTGAGTCATTAGGACGTAACAGAACCAGACTTCTGGATTTTTTTTTTTTTTTTCTGCAACTACTGGAACTAGAAATTACTATTTTCTTAAGGGACTGTTCAATCTTATGCAATGACCTGACTCACCTGACTTTGAGAGCTGGGACTTGATGATAAAGTTATAATGGCTATGATAAAAATGCAGCACTGTGTACCAATACGTTGAGAGAAGGATATTAAAGCAGAGTATTTAAAACTTACTTCTATTAAGAAATTTAAGACATATAGATTATTGTCCCCAGCAGGGGAAAATTACTTTGCAATTGCAGTGCTTTTAGCTATTTTCTCCTTTTAATCTGTTTGGCTTTTAACTTTTCTCACTGGCTGGCAGAGAAAGTTAAATCTTCTGTTTTAAATTAGACTGCTTTCCTCAAAATCAAGGATGCTATACATATTTATGCATAGCATAAACAAAATAAAGAAACAAAATGAGAACAAAATAAAAAAAAGATTCTAAATGGTATATTTTGCAGTTAGTTAATAGAAAAAGAAACTGAATCTACAAGGCAACAATATGAAGCCCTTTCCACTGCCAAAGAGGCAGCAATCCTCTTTGAAAACTTGCAAATAAAATTTTAAAATTCTTGATTTCTTTTGGGTTTTGAAGAAAGCAGACAAGTATTTTTGTATTTTCTTTCCTACCATTGCAAATTTATGTGTTTATCATACTGACTTCAGTTCACAGTGGTGCACCATTAAGTTATTTCAATTTTTTGAAGCGATTTAGAAACAAATCTTTAAACAAAAGAACATACTGTTTTTTGTGGCTGTTCCGTTACAAAATCTTGAACTATTTAAAAGAAACATTTGTAATATGCTGCACAACTGTTGTGGATCATTACTAGTCTGTTTTAAATTCTTCAGCCTCTTTAAAGACAGATGTTTACCTAACTTGTCCATGTTTTGAGGTATACTATGTAGGGATATATTCCATTCTCCAGAATTTGTTGTGATAAATTCAAGACTTGTTATTCTCTTGCTTTTTTTTTTCTGCAATGCATTTTTCCTTTGGCTTTTGAAGCATGTGTGGATTGGTGGTGTATGCAATTACTTGGAGTTTGTAGTGTCTTAAAGGAACTAGCATGACTTATATGTGCAAAGGAAAAATATTGATGGAGAAAAATGACTTTCCTGTCATGTTCCAGTACAGTTTGTACACCTTTCATGAGGTCTGTTTTATGCTCTTCCTGAACCTTGGCTTTGCCAAAAGTCTAAAATAAGAGTATAAACTTCAGCCTAAAGGTTTTTTCTTTTTCCTTCCCTGTTGCTTTTTGTCCATCCCTCCTTCAGTCTGCAGACTGAAACTGTAAAGCCGACTATTTATGTAAAAAGCTTGTTAGGAAGGTTTACTTCTACTTCTGCTTCAGTACAGCTAAGCCAGAGTTCAAAGAATTTAATCCCTCCATTTCGACAAATGGGTTGGAGAACCCACGCCCCAAAGTAAGTGTAAGTTTAAATGTTACTGAAATGGGAGTTGGATTAGGATGTCCAAGCGGCATCTGGAGAAAAAAATGAGGCAGGCAGGCGATAGCAAGAAGTAAATCAGAACCTTGAGGGTTCCAGATGTGTATGTATTTAAAAATATCGAAATTTTCAGCAATTCTGTGTTAAAGCTGAAAAAACTTTTTATTTTTTAAATTGACAAAGGGAGGTTTTCCTTCTGCTTTTTATACACCGACTTCTTTCCTTCAAAGATTAATTTCTGTGAAATTAAACTACTTTCTTCCAAGTTCTTGGCCTGAGACAACTTGAAAATTTGAGTCAAATGTTGGACTTAGTTTTCAATGGAACTGAGGAGGGGAAGGAGATGGGGTAGAATAATGAGGACTAATTAAGAATTTCCTTTCTATCTCTTAAGTCTAGTGGGAGACTTACATTCTCTGCTGCGAAGGTTTGAAAATTTGTGTTTTCCAAACTAGTGGAGGATGCTCTGGGGGAGGGATATGCACACTCCTGTGTAGAAGCTGTCCTAGTTTGACAGAGGTCTGAAAGCCGTAGATCCCAGCTCCCATGCCTGAGTGATATAATATGGTCATTTTCCCATGTGTATTTAATTTTTTTAGAATAGCTCTAGTCGGGGACTTTTTCATGGATATTCCATGACTAGAGGCTTGGACATTTTTTCTGAAGAAGAAAATAAATTCATTAAATTCCCCTTGGGAAGTAAAAAAGAATTTGAACTAGGTATTGAGATTGAAGCACAATGTGTATGTGTGAGTGCTCTGGCCAGTCTCTGAGCAGTTTGATATTGAGTGAAGAGGTGGGTGACAACTTCTCACAAGTTGTGAGTCTAGCCCTTGATTGCCTTTCACTCTTGTAATGGTTCAAAACAAATTACATCATATGTGTGAGTGGCATATTTTTTGTTTCAATACAAGGACAGACTAGAAATGAGAGAGAGGGTTTCTTGTACTGGCAACGTCCTTGTCTTTCATCATCTCTCTCACAAAAGATAAATAAACTTCAAAGTTGGTTTAATCCAAGCACAAAATTTTTTGTTATTATTCAACAAATGAATTAAGGATTCAGGATTAAGTTCTTAATTGTAACATTATGAGAAAAGCCCAACCTGCCAAGAGAAGTGACTGGAGATGATTATTGACTAAATTCTGGGAAGAAAGAAAAGATTTCTATAGTAGGAGAGTATCTAAAGATTTTAAGAGAGGAGCCTTTTGGTAGACGAGGAAGGTAGGTTTTTTGTGCTGAAAAGGGCCATGTGAAGCCCCAATTCGTAAGGCCAATGTCGGAAGATAGGTTTGCCAAGCCTTTAGAATTTAGATACATCGAGTTTTGCCTAGAAGGCTTAAAATTGTATCATATGTAAGCACTACAAAACCAGAGGTATGGAAATATCTGTGTAGCTTTTACTAGTTGAAGTAATTTAAAGTTTTGTAGTAAAATAAACTTTTTAATAGTGTTATGTGTAAATAGAGATCATTAATTTTAAGTGAAATTGTAGAATTGAGAAAAGTAATCTTCCCCTGAGTTATCTAAACCCATGGGGTTTTTTTTCCAATATGCTTCTTAAAAGTCAGAGAAAAACTAAATAGATTAATCATGTTTTTCCATAATGGCCGTGGAAATTAAGTTTTTTACGTATTTCATGTTTATGCATGTAGTGTGTTACAAATAAATATGAAAGTATTTCTCTTTTCATGAATAATGTGCAGTCCAAGGTCCTGAGCCTATGGAGATGCTTACGCGTGACTCACGGAATCATCCAGGACGTAAGGCCAGGAGGGACATTGGATCGCCTTGCATGATTTGTTTTGTAATACAAGGCTGTCATGTGACCCATCTCAGCTGTCCTGTACCGAGAAACATTTGTTTGGCTAAGCAGATCTTCCAGAGAAGTGCTCAGACATGATTCAAGGATCTCAAGGGGTGGAGAGTCTGCAGCTTCTCTTGGTAGCTCATTCCAGTGATTAATCATCTCCTCTGTTTAGAGTTTGCACCTTATTTTCAACTTGCATCTGGCTTCAGCTTTCAGGCTCAGGGCTGGTTCTCTGCTGCCCAAGCTGTCCTGCTTGAACTCTGAGCATCATGAACCCTCTCAGTGGTTCTGGTGAAACATCTCCTGCTCTTGCATACCTACAAAACTCCTGGTGGGGTGTGTTTACGCCTGTGTGTGCTTTGGGATAGAGAAAATGTTGCTGTCCTTTAAAGCAGGAATTAAAATCAAATGTTCCTTGCAGTAGGTTAGGAGAAAGACCTGTATTTTTTCTGTTTCCTACCTACTGTATATTTGTGCAAAGACCAGCTGTTACCTAGCTTTCAGTTTATTTTATTATGGAAAAATAATGTAATAGGCTTTTCTTTAATCTGTGATAATTAAAAGCAGCATTTGCTTTTTATTTCTAGAAAAAGGGTTAAGGGGAAACATTTTTTCTGGTTTTGCTGTTGAGTGTTTCATACATATGCTTGGTGAAATATGAATCTGACCCAAATGTATCTTAATGGTATTGCTTGTGTGTGTTACAAAACCTGTAGGACATGCCCTTGGCTGACTTGCACTGCATGTATAATTTCTTGCAGTTGATGTCTGTATTGACTCATCAGAAGAGTCATTCTTTGTTTGCTTTCCAGATGCACACAAAGACTTTACATTTTATATTTGCATGGTCTTGGTTACTACTTGCAGTCCTGTCTTTTTTATACATTCTAGGTGTCAGGAAGGCATTGCTTCCACACATCCTGCATGAGAATGTCCTTTAAAGAGTGAGGGGCTTTTGACTCTTGAATTAAAGGAATTTAGTTTTGCTTTAAAAACTTCCCTTGAAGTCTAATAATTTCTTTTGAGCTGAAGATATTAATCTGTCAAGGATCGAGTCACCTCTAATCTGTGTCAAAGAGAGGCATGGCTGCACCTGCATCAGACACGAGGCATGCACTCCTTGCATGCTTCTGCTAGTGGTAGCACAAATATGCTGAAACCTCCTGGGAAATCGTCTCTTGTCTATACTTTCATTGTAAGAGAGTAAAATTCTGCTTTTTTGCTAGTAACTAATGGCACATATGGTTCATAATGTACAGCCCAAGTAAAACAGACACTGAGTGATAGATAAGTCATCTGTGACACTTCACTATTGTGTTGAGGTGTTACTGAACTTATAATCTTGTGTGTATAATTAGTTTCTTTTAAGAAAGCCTGATCATGAGATATATTGCTTAATATAATTAATGCTATTTTAGAATGGATGAGAAGTTTTTAATGGTTCTCAGTTATATCTTAGCCATGACACTACAAGTGATTCGCAGAGGTATAGATATGAAGCAGAATTTTGTGGGGCAGCTGCTTGTGCCTGCAGTTTTTAGTAGACTTGAGGTAGTTTTACCTTATGGGACCTATGCTGTCTATACAAAAAAAAAGCCTCACTGTGCCACCCATGCCAAGGTATTCCTGAGCCCAGCCTGAGGCAGTGTCAAGTGAAAGAGATCAAAAGAACGCTATTCAGCAGAAGTTTACCACAGGAGTCTTTAAGGATATAAGCTCCTAGTAGTGGTTTGGTTGTCTCGTATGACAACTTGTTTCCTCTTCCTCTTCTGGCCTCGTTGTTAGGAGGAGCCAGAACAGGCATGTGGTGAAGTGGATCTTATGGCTTCCCTAGTCTGCCCTCCTAGAATGCCATCCCAGGAGCAGATGTTTTAGTAGTCCTTTGCTGGTTTAATATCTCCTCAGCTAACCTGCCAAGGATGTGGAACAACCATGAGTTCCTTTTAGCCCCCTTGTGCATCCCACTACAGTTTGCATGTACCAAGAATTAAGGATCAGTTGTTGTTATGTTCTTTAAAGAAAGGATCTAGTCTTAAATCTTGATGTTCATAATTCACATGAAGCTGTAGTGCTGCACCTGACATACACCGTTCCAGTATGGGAGCATAAGGTATTGCCAAATCCCTGATCAGCCTGTGGATTGATCAGATGGGAACTGGTTGTTCAGAATTCCTTCTGCCAGTGTCTAACCTGCACATTGTTGTCCAGGGCACCCGAGTGTGTGCTTACTGAAGTGTCTGAATTAATTTGGCATACCTGATGTTTAAGAACGTGATGCTCAGGCAAGCTGGGAAGCTGAAGTTTTCAGGCAGGTAGGTAGGCAGATTCTGTTCTAAGTTGTGGTTCATAAATTGGGACCCCGAATCCAACAGGCACAGAACAATTACTATTAAAATATTACATTCATGTGATGTTCCGCTATCTAAACTCCAGTACAAGGTTGAGTCCTTTTGTGCTCTGAATTGCACAGAACATAATTCAAATGTCAGTTTGTATTTCAAAGAGTATACACTGAGGCACTTACTAACAATTTGCTTTCAACTCCATTGTGTTGAAGGCCTGCCTGGAGAGAGAGGTGTTATTAATTAATCGTTTGTAACAAACTCGTGGATTTAGGCTGTGCCACATTGAAACTTCTCCAGCAAGGGCAGGCATCTTTACGAAAACTCACTGAGAACATTGCTGAAAGTCTTAAAGACTGTACTTAAAAAAGACAAAGAAGTGCATATTACTTGAAATGAGACATCTTGTCAATGTATTTAACATGCTGCTTACAGTTGGCATTTGAAATTAATTGAAACACAGAGAAGTATGGTACGCATCAAAGCAGTTTGTGTGTAAAATGAATATTTTAATAACTATTTGGTTTTGTCCTTTCTGACAATCCTACAGTCTTACCTGTTTTATTTTGGGGTTTTTTGTGTTTTGTTGGGATTTTTTTTTTAAACTTCTTCATCTTCTACCTTAGTCACTGACAGTTGAAAGCAAATAATGACCAAATGTCATCCGTTTTCAGTATTATGTGATTAGTATGCAAACAAACACCTCAGAGCAATGTAATTCTCTCTGTCTGTGATAGTCTCCTGGCTTTCATTTCAGAAGTGTTTACATCTCTGTTATAAAGAAAACTACCTGTCTGTATATCCATGTTAGGGCTTGGAAATGCATAAGAAGGGTGGAGTTGACTGAATTATTTGCATAGAGTGTGGGGAAATGGAGTCTTGAAGTTGGAACCTGAATGTTATTGTTTCTGTTTGCTTCTGTGCATTTTAACTGGAGAAATGCTACTGCTTTCTGATGGTGTTTCTCTTCCTAAAAGTTGTTCAGAATTTTAACTCAGTACATCGCATGTTGTATAGTCAGTGGTAGAGGTCCTTAAAACCAAGTCTGTTGCCTTTCAATAAGACTTCTGTTTAAATCGACATGCTTTGGGCAAAATCCTTGTATAGATTTCCTTGGGTTTTCCTTTCGCCGTCACACCCTTACGTGTTGTTAGCCGAAACATCATTTAAGTTGCTCAAGCTATGAGGTGGCATAAAAGTTATGTTCCACCGTAGAGCAGCATGTAACAGCGCAACCCAGCCCAAAGCAAAACCAGCTGATGGCCACCTTGGTTCTTGCTAGAGACATGGCCATGGCCGGATCTGTAGCTGGGATGCGGGGCAGCAGGAGGAGCAGGAGAACTGCAGAAACTGAATGTGGGTTCTAAACCTGTGTCTCTTAATTATGCACCTGGGTGAAACGTCTGTGGAAAGGTGGTGTTGGATCTCTCACGGTGCAGCAAAAAATGGTCTCCTGCTTGCTTCTTGTTCCTCAGTTCCACAGAAGGCCAAGCTTGGATATTACTGGAATTCATCAGGATTTTGTCCTGGTGGCCTGCTTTCTATTAGTTCTTCCCTTGAGGACTGCAAGCTGTAGCACCCAAGGGAGGCTGACAGGACTGTGTGCTCAGACTGCTAATGATCCGACTGATTAGTGACTACTAATGAGATGACCAATCCTTGTCAGGGCCATATTCTGCTGTTATTTTGACATTAGAAGGTATGAGATAGCACTTCTGCAGATCAGGATACTTCTGATACTTGACAACCACTGAAGCTGTTTTAGAAAGGAGTTCTCGCTGTTGAAAAATAGGATGGGTGGAGATACCTCCTTTAGCAACCCTGGGCTTTACAGAAAGTATTATTTTCTGCCCATAGAGAAATTTCTCATCCAACCTTGCTAGATAGCACACTCTGTCAGAGAAATAGTTTCTGAAAGCAGGAAGCTTAAACTGGAGGTGAAGTAAGAGGGAGAGCCATGCCAAAGAAAACAAACGAAGAAGGCGTTCCTGTTTGAGGTACAGGCCAGAAGGTCATATGGATTATCTGAGACGTGCCAGGACACTGTCTTGGGAGTGATTACGTATTTCAGAGAACATGTTCTTGCTCTTGCGTTCACAGACACACACAAGAATAATTATACTGCTCACCACTTGTTTTTCCTTGCTGGAAATGAGATGAGGACAATCTCAGTAGAATTACTTTTTCTTCAGAGGCAGCTGAACTTCACAGATCGGACACACGGCCATAAATCAATTTTGCCTGAATTTGAGGAGATTACCAGTAGTATTTAATTGGTTCAGCCCATCCTTGATGTTGCTATTGTTATTCCATTTTTTAATATTTTTAAGAAAGAAAGAGTGAAGGACCCACTCTTGTCAGTTTGCCTTACAGTAACTTCACTGTAAGGACAATTGCAGTTTTCCTATTTCTGTTCATTTACCAGACCTGTATCTCACACAGTGTGAGCTCATGTCTTTCCTGTTCTGCAGGCACTATTGTGGGAGCTATCGTGTCCATTGTCACTAGCCATTTGATCCAGATTTTCAACAGTTCATACAGCACTGTAAGCTATATGGATGTTTTGAAACCTAGGTTTCCAGATGAAACATGCTTACCTGAGAAATTCAGGGCTGAACCTACGTTTCCAATGTGCACCTTATGTATTTGGAAAACAAAAGAAAGTGTTTTGAAAGAAAATTGTCTCCCACTCCTGCTGTTAATTAAGAATTGCCTAGGCAAAGAACATACCTCCATGGTAAAAGGTGACTCACCGTGGGTAATGAGCTCTGCCGTGCTTTTCCCTCTTAGATGGTTAAGACTTTTCATATGAGGCTGTGTTAGCTTCCAGCTTTCTTGTCCAGAGCTCCCTTGTAATCTAAGTGGGATTTGCGTGCATGTATTCAGGAAGAACATGGTGCACCTTTAAATATGGGTATTTTATTTTGTAGCAAACATATGTTTTCCAGTCTGGAGATGATTCCCTTTTCATTCTCTTGAAAGGGTTGTATACATCTTGGGTGATGTAAGTCGCAGAGCACCTCTGCTTTTCTTGAGTGACTGTTGAGTAGCAGTCAGTAGTGTGGATAGGATATGGAAGTGTGGGCTTTAGGTTTGCTTTTCGCTGCTGAGCATCTCAGCATGTTTGAATCCACTGCATTGAACTTCGTTGGATTGCTGGGGTTTAAATTGTCTGTAATAAGTATGGATTCTAGGAGCTACTGTTATTTGAGAAGTGTAAGAAAAAAGCTCAGGTAACATCGTTTAATTCCCATTTATTCTTAAGATGATTCTGGTTAATGGATCCCACATGCTCGCTTGTTAAGATCTGTGTTTTGTATGTAGTTATGTGGGGTTTAATTATGCTATTCACAAATTCCTCCAGTCGGTAAGCAGAGTTCACACATACAAAAATAATATGCTGGCCTTCTTTCAAATTGTGATGAGAACACAGAGATGGTTTCATTTGACAGTGATGAGGATACAGTCTTTGAAGCAGGCGTTGTTTCTGATCTGTTTTCCTGTATTTGTAGGTTGATAAGCTGAAGAAGGAGGAGACTATGGATTTGTACCAGAGCAACAGAAACTAAATCATGAAAATGGTTTTGTCAGAACTGGGAATATGTAGTGTTTGAAATGTTTGAAATGAAACAGTTTTAAGGATTGAATTTGTAAAGGAATGTGTATTGTGAACATAGCATGGAAGAGCCTTCTGAAAACCAGATACATTCAAGGCAGGCTTTCCTTTCCATTGGTAACTTAACTTGGAGGTGTTTTACAAGAGAGGAGTTGGTATTAGCCCCTGAAAGAGGTTTGAGTGTGTCTCCACTGGATGTCAGTAAAAGTCAAGGAACAGAAAACAAAATGAGGTATTGCAAATATGTTGATCTCATTTTCAAAAATGTCAGTCAACTGTTATCCACAAATTTTCAGGCAGATGAATGACATTGTACCAGGTACTCGAATTATGGGGTACTGAACACTTTGCCCTTGTCTTTTCAATGACAGACAAATCCTTCCTTTTCTTAGAAAAAGTCTCAAGGTTTTTTCAGACTGTAGCCAAAACTGAACCATAAAAGTTGTGCAACTGTGGCGTTCTTCACCTGAAAGGGTCACCATTTGTTTCAAGCTGATATAAAATACCGCTTCCAAAGAAGCCTGAAAAAATAGCTAACATGCTATTTCCTGTTGCACTTTTTTGTACTTCAGTAGGATTCTTTACCTAGAGATGCTAAGAAATCTCAATGCTGGCTTTTCTGCAAAGACATCATCTGATTTATCATAAATTACGTAAGTAATAAAAAGGCTTAAAACCAGGGCGTCTACAATGCTGGTGCTATTATTTCACTCTGCAGAAAAATCAGGAAGTGCAGTGCTCACTTTTGAGGATCTGAGATCTTAATGGAATAAGGTTTGAAGATCTCTCATCCCCAGAACTTTGAACTGTCGGGTTAATTGCCACTGATGGCAGTATTCATTTAACTTGGCAAAAGAGCAGATTGTGGCCTACAGAGCTTTAGTTTTAAAAAGCTGTCCCTGTTCTGTGCCACATGCATTCATGCAAAGTAATTTTATCGTAAAAAATAGCTCCTGGCCTGAATATGTTAACAAGCTAAAGTTTTTTTTCCAGGAGAGCTCTAGGATAGATGAGATGAATCTAGCACTGGATTTTATACCTGCTCTGCCTCTTGCAATGTGTGGGTTCTCCCAGTACTGTTCATATAAAGGTTTTCAAAAATGTCTGTGAAGTTTGCTGCATTTGGGCAAAAGGAGCTCTCACCTGATGGTGCTCCATTTTAGAGCAAGATTTCCTAAAGCTCTCCCATCTTGAGACCTAAAGGTTACATTGATCAGAGCTCATTTAGCCTATAAGTTGAATATTAACTTTCTGGATTCTTAGCTGAATATCTGGTAGTCTAAAGTGTAGTGTGGGTGGCTGAATCAGTAGGTGCAGCAGTTCGTAAATGGGAGAAATAACTTTTTGAAGGTCTTAAATTCAACTCTTGATGAGGATGACAAACTCGCAGAAGCTGATTAAATTGTCAGTGATTCATGTGATGACTTAAAGCTCTGTGTTTTACAGAAACTTCACTAAGGAAATGTAGTGTCATAAAATCTCTTTGGGTTTTTGTGAGTTTTTTGTTGTTGATTTTTGGCGTTTTTTTAATTTTTAGTTTGAAAAGATTCAAAGGTTGTAAGAAACTCTTCCCACTGAGGATTAATCCAAAGTCCATTTTTAACAAGGCTAATGTAGTATTTGTCTTTATGTTTGCCTTTCAGTTCCTTCACTTATCTACAGATAACTTTTCTATTTGCTTTAAGCCCTTTTCCACATATTTGAGTGGATGGCTAGCAGAAATAGAGATGACAGAAAAAGAAAAAAAGAAGACAGATAGCTACAGAGAGTCAAAAGAATTGCAAAGGAGGTTCTAATCGTGCACTTTCTGGTTTTCCCAGGAGTAGTGGTCATCTGGTCAGCAGCAGTGTGCACAGGTAGCTGCAGACTGGACAAAGCATGTGCTGTCACTTGCCTAGTCCAGCATGGAGTGCTGGGGGAAACGCAAGGAGAAGGAAAGCCACCTGGCACACAGGAGAGAAAGTCAACTGAGCAGAGAAGCATTAGGAGTTGTAGGCTAGGAATCCATTGATAATGTTGTTGCAGTAATTCTATTCGTAAAACTGTTTCTTGGGGTCATCGCTTCGCAGGAAGATTGGCTCACAGAAAGCAGCAGGAGCTGCTGGAGCCCATCAGGGCCCTCTCTTTGAATGCAGCTGATCGCTGAGAACAATGAATCCTGCCGGGGATTTGTCTTCACTGCCTCCTGTGACAAATATCCAATGACCTTTGCAGGCAATCTACCCTGGTGTTTCACTAGCCTAAGCTTTGGAGTTTTTCCTGATGTCAAGACCAAATCTTTCTTGCTAAAATTTAAGCTTATTACCATTCAGATTGCCCATTGGGGATACGCTGAACTCTTTTCAAGTGTGTAGAAAGCTGTCTTGTCTTCAAAAATAATCCGTATTACTTCATCAAGAATTGGATCAAGTTCTGATTTAATTTCTGAAGAGATTCTGGTAAACATTGAGTATAGAAATTGTAGTAGACTGTAACACCCATCATACCATATAAAAAGCATTCACGATACCACATGAAAAATTTTGAAACTATTTATGTCGTAGCCCATGGCTGTTGCTTTTTACAACTTTCTCTTTGAAAAAAAAGAGTATTCTTCCTGACTCTCATATAAAGTTGTTTTTTCTTTGGAATTTTATAGTAAAACTTACAATTTGGCAGGAATAAAAATGTAACTTGCATAGAAGAGCTACATCTTATTGGCTGGTATTGGAA
Source organism: Mohoua ochrocephala (assembly GCA_013398855.1). Taxonomy (NCBI): domain Eukaryota; kingdom Metazoa; phylum Chordata; class Aves; order Passeriformes; family Acanthizidae; genus Mohoua; species Mohoua ochrocephala. The sequence continues at coordinate 98,960 of VZTA01027684.1, read as the reverse complement.
ATGTGAGTTAAAGACCACATTAAATTATAGAAGTTAATAACAGCTTAAATATTAAATAACAGTGAATAAAGTTAATATATTAAAACTATTTGTTAAACTGTGGTAGGGAGGAGGGCTGGGTTAACTAATAATTTTTCTTCTAGTCTAGAACATATGTGAAGTTTGAATACCTGAAATATATAGGACATATCATGTGGCAAATTTAAAGTTGCTTCTGAGTTCACCTGAAAGGTTAAATTTCAGAAGGAGATTTTGAATACTTCCTGCTCCTTTATAATTTTTTCCATGTAATAAGAATAACACAGTCTGTAAACGAATAAGTGCATTTTTGTTAGCACATTTTGGAACAATGCACCCATCCTCAACATGAGCTGAGCATGCTCCTCTGCTAAGGAGGGAAGTGTAAAGTGCTGTTCAGAAAATTCTCCATGGTCCTTTCCTCAAAGCTTGCTTTTTCATCCAGAGCACAGACTTAAAACAGAATAAATCGATGCTTAACTACTAGGTGCTAACCACGAGGCCTTTCTAACACAGACTGGCTTCATGAGCCACGTGTCAGCTGGATCAGTGCAGGACTTTTTGCTACATTCTCGTGTTCCCAAATGCATTAGCCATGTGAACTAGCAAAGTGATTCATGGCGTGGTCTTTGCAGCACCTCTGTCATAGCATTTTGGCTGCCTACAAAGAGATACTGACAGTGTCATAGAAGACTGTGGTTAATGGATGTTGGGCTCAGAGGTCTGATAAACATGCCTATAATCAGCCCTTTTGATTACTTGTTTTCATGTTGTTGGTGTTGATATGGTGCCAAAGGACTTTATTAGGAGTGCAAAACACGTAAAGGGAGAATCCTGGCTGTGAAGGGCTTTAGCTTAAGATGCAGGAAACAGTAGGAAGAGGCAAGAAATGAAATAAAGTTTGATATGGGAGAATGAATCATGAAGCATGTGGTTTTTGGAGGCTGCATATATTTCTTTATGGGTTTAGTATACCCAGTCCTAGTTGACATGCATGACTGTACAGCCTGGAATGTGTTAAACATTTTTGAAGGTATTTAGAAAAGGGCAAGTTGGGTTTAGTTGTCAGCACAGTGTTACCTGTATTGTTGAGCTATTGCATAATCTTGCTTATGTTTTGTAGCAGGGGATGGATTATTTTAAATCTGATACAAAAGTGGTTTTGTGCTTGCACTTGACCGTTTTAAACATTTATCATGTGTAACATATTTTCAAGCATAATCAAAGTGTTAAAATATACTTCAATGAAGATTCCTGGAACAAACAGTTATTAGACTCTTTCATTGAATCTTCTAGTTAGTTTTCTATAACTGAAACTATCCACCCCTTAATTTAAAAACCTCTGAATCTTAAAACTGATAATTATGATAAGTAATGCTTGGTTGCTGATGGTTTGTTGGACCTGCTGCTTTTCTGAAGAGGCAAGTGTTCTCTGTGGTCTCCATTTGCTGTGGAGTAATGTGATTCAAAGAGGGCTAAATGCAGGTGCAGCTCTAATTTTCCCCAATGGAAATGTCATTCTCCTAACACCGAATTTGATTTTGCCTGATGATGACTGCACTCTTGCAACACCTTGTGGGTGTGTCAGCGTTTTCTGTGTTATGTACAGTGTACACATGTAACAGGAAAGATGCTCCTTGTTCCTCTTGCTCAGGATTTAAGTTTTAAGGAACTTGAAAAACATGACTCTCTTGACCGGCTATGAGAGTGGTGTTTTTTCTTTCTCCATCACCACCTCCATAAACTCTGAAAGCATGTCAACAGTGTAATCTTTGAATTCAATAGTAAGAGAATATAATAGAGATATTATTGTGAGGGATGAATGCCCTGGTAATTGATTTGAGATGGTATTCATATCTGGAGAGTCTTTTGTTTGGATGCTGTTTTGGAATGCTGAGATTTTGAACTTATAATGGAAATAAGATGGATGAAGTATGAGCTATGATGGACAGAGAACGAAGGGCATCATTATGAAAAGAGCAGGAAGAAAAGAGACTTTTGAGGCTTTTGTTTGTTGTGGGAACCTTAATGAGAGAACATGGCTAACAGATGCAAGGCCTCCAAGTCTGTGGTGGCAGGCATCAGTACAAAACCCAGCAACAAATATTTCTTGCTGAGTAGAGCAGAGAAGTAGGAGCTTGGAAGGCTTGGAAGATGGGCAATACGGGTTGGCAGCAGGCATTTGCTGTGTACATCAGCAGCAAAAGGGGAGTTGGGAAAGAAAGATGCTGCATAAAGGACATAAGCTGATTGCAGACAGAAACTGTGATCTTTTTTTCTTTTTTTCTTTTGCTTTGGGGTGTGAGAATTTCACATCATTGAGTTTTCAGGAACTAAGAGCAACTGCTTTCAGTCCACACCCAAAATAAGTGAAGAATAGCAATGAAATGGGTGACTCAGAGAAATGACTGACTCTAAATCCAGCGACTGATTGGATGGAACGCTTTCTTGAGTCTTAGACATCTGTATCGGACTTCTGAGCCTGTTTTGGTGCTTGCTTTTCCAAATATCTGGTAGCTGAATATTTTCCAATCCATATTTGGAAATAGTTGATTCATTCATAAGGATAATATTCGTACTGTTCAGGAAATGCAGTAGTTTGCTCACACAGATCTCATTCGAATGATGGTATAAAACTATCTGTTATTTTAATTTCTAAAATAGTATCAAATCATTTTCTGAGAACTCTATATGAAAACACAAGGGATAGGAGCTACCTTTGACTAACTCAGGTAAAGCAGAGGAAATGCTATTCTTTTATTTTAAAATGTTGATATTTAGTTAGCTGCTTCTTGTCTCGAAATGTAAAATATTGCTAAGTGATATTTCCTTTTAATGATAAGACAGGGTCCTGTGCATCACATGAGTTGGAATTCTTCCCAGAAAAACCTCCGAACAAGAAATTGGCCACCACATAGTCTACGCTTTGCTTACATTGCAAACTTGCTGTTGTGTTTCTTGTGGGATTAAGAAGGATTCTGTGTGTGTAGGTGGGACCAGGATATAATACAGCAGTGCTGTTAAAGGAATATCAGCTTTGAGTGATTGGAACAGGAATATTATGTGTGATCTTGTAGTTCCCCGGTATAATTTGTATTGGGCTCCAGGTCAGAGCTATGAATAAAGCCAGAAAAGAAGAAAGCCAGGTCATTGCTTTTCGGAGCACCACTGGACATGCCCTTTTAACACAGGTATCTTCACAGCTCCAGAGCAGGGGGAGAGGTTTCTTTGCCAGCTGATGATGAAATCCTGCAACCATCTGCCTGCAAATCGTGCACTTTTTAAAAACATTAAGCTCGTATTTGTTTCTCTCTCTTTTCGGTCTTTTTTAAGAAGTTATCCATGACCTCTTCCTGGGATTAAAAAAACCTCAACAACAAAACAGCTTATAAAATAAAAATTTTAAGGTCAGGTCCACAGAACTGGAGGTGGGGAGTTTTTCCAAAGAACACATGTTAATGGGAGACCCGCTTTGCATCCAAAGTCACTGAGAAAGCTTATGGCAGAGCAGAGAAGAGAATACAGGTAACCCCACCACAGCCACAGACATGTTTTCCCCTTTTTTAGTTTGGGATTTTTGGGTTTTGTCTTTCCTTCCTGTTGCATTTTTGGTTTTCTCCCAATAGCTTCCATGGGTCTGCATGCCACAAAAATAGTCAGGAAAAACAGCTTTTATTTCTGTTTTCTTGATGACCTTTTAAAATTTATAAACAATCAGAATCGAGCTTGTCGTCATAATAATCAGCTATAGAATCAATAAAGGTAAGGTGGTTGCTAAGGGAAGGCTGTGTAGAGTTGTGATGTAACCCTAAGTGCCACAGCCTGTCCTGTGACAAGAAAGAGGCATTGTGGGGTGAAGGGGTGTGCGTGTATCTCTGTGTGATTCTGCAGCAAGGAGGGCTGCTTAAATCTGAATTCAGCTTAGCAGTGTTGATTTAATGTACCTTCCTTTGTTATGGCAACAGAAGGGAACATATCTTTTGAAATATCTAATCTTGCTTCTCTCATTGACCTTGTTCTTGATAAACAGTATTAAATATCCTTGTAGGAAATATGCCTTAGTGAGCGTGCTAGAAGTATGTGAAGATGCATATAGCTGCAGAAGTGAAGAGCAGCGAGCTACTTGTAATACAGGCTGAATTAGCCCTTCACCTTTCTCCCTTCAAAGTTCACCATTTCAAAGGAATCACCCCAGATACAACAGCTTTGATGTTGCAAGAGGTGACTTCTCATCCTTGACTGCTTTGGAGGCTTATCTCAGCATGTAAAAACTTTCCATGATTGTAAAGCTTTAACTCAACAGCTGCTGCACTTCCACTCTTCATGGTGGCTGGAGTCATGAAGACTTCCCCTCAGCCCTGCCATTCCCAGCAGATCTTTTGACCTTTTGGGGATTTTGGCAGCTGGTCTGACTGAGGAGGGCTAGATAACTGGCCTCGCTAGCTGGGCCGTGGCATGATGATGGCCAGAGAATCAGTTTTTTGGGTGCCTGCACTTTTCCTCAGCTTTGTGGTGTGCTTCATGGCTGCAGCTGGACCATCAGACCATTGTGTGTTGAACAATTGCTGAACAAAATGGGATTTAAAAAAACACAATATGGATTGTCAGCCCAAGGTTACTGCACAATCAGAGTGAATAGTTAAGTCATAATGTAAATATTTTTACTTCAGGTGTTTATAAAAGTAATATAGAGAACAGGATATCTCAGAGGTGTTTAATGAGAGAATTAGGAACGGTTCCCTTGAAGGCCTCCAAATCAGATCTCCCTTAAGGTAGCAGCTTTTGCAAACTGTGACTATTTAGCAGAGGAAAGAAATTATTTAATTGATTTCTGGCTCTCATAACAAAATAACAGCCCTGGAAAAGTGCTAGCTACCATTTTTAGAGAGACCAGCAATTCAATCACCATAGAGATTTATCCTCTTGAGCTGCTATTTTCCTGAGTCAGGGTTAACACTCTGGCTGGGCTGACTATTGCCAGTGCTTGTATCTACCTACCCTTTGCAAAGAGCTTTTCCTCCGGAAAGGTTGATCTGCCAATCTGGAGGTCAAACAAGACATGGAGAGCAAATATCACTTTGCAGTTTGTTCCATTAATGGTAATAGATGGGTATTAGTGCTACGGTCTTCATGGTGCCTAGTCCCAGTCTGAAAATACAGTGTACCTCATGGGCAGGAGATCTACAGAAAACAGATTTGTGTAAAACAGGGTTATAAAATTGCTTGCAGATGCAAGGTTTGATTAGTAGTTGTCTTCTTTTTTTCTTTTTTTTACTCTTGGGGTTTTAATTTTTTTCCTTAGGTTGGTGTGAGTCACTGTTGGTGAGAGTGCAGGAAGGGGTGTGTTTTGAAGAAGGGAATATAAAGGCCAAAAGATAAGCTGCGTGCATTCCAGGTTCAGGGAGTATATTTTGGAAGGTTTTGGCTCTACAAGTGACAAACTGTAAATACAGTTAAAGTATTTTGGTATTACAAGCCAATGGAGCTTTACTCTTTTGTGTCAGCTATCAATCAGCAGTCCTCAAAGAAATCAGTTCTAAAGGTTTCACAAAGACTTACTATTTCCCTTGTTTTACTGAATTTGGTTTTTTGTTTTGGAATTTTCTGCAGGGCACCTTGTCAGTCTGTTCCTTATAAATGATATTGCCGTGGGCTGGATGACAGCACAGAGCACAGCTGGAAAAGACACACTTTGCAGGCTCTTTCCTTGCCTTAAATGTGCTCTGCAGGTTTAAGATAGCTTTCTGCACCTTTTGGATGACTCCTCCACGCACCTCACAGGTACCTGGCCAGCTGGACATGCTGACACGTTGGAGCAGAAGGGAGAGAAGCTCCTCCTTCCTTCCCTACTTTTTCTTCTTAACAGGCCCTGGGCGGGAGCTGTGGCTTCTGGTGCATGTGCTACACCCATGACCTGGCATCTGAGTAGCTCTGCTTAATCTACACACGTGCAAGCAGGGCTTGCTTCTCCCGCCTGTGCGTTGCCCTATTGATGATAACAATCTAGCCTTTAGAGTGTTTTCTACTTGGCAAAATCGCCCATAACCAACCATTGTTTAGATTAATGCTGACCTTGTAACTTGTGATGAACCCAAGACCTACGCAAACAGAAAGTGAATAGCCGCAGTTGAAAAGTATCTTATCAGATATTTGAAAGAATAATAAACAAGAGGAAGTGGATAAAAGAATGCCTTTCAGTGAGACCTTATTAAAATAGAGCTTCATGGCCTGGCTTCTGTGATGATAGATAGGTCCAGTCAGAGATAACACTGAACCAATGCTGTTGTACTTTCTTTGAGGTAGTCACAGTACGCCCCTCTGTCACCTGGCCTGTACTGATGCAAGGATGTCCACATCATTGTCCCAGACTTACTGCCTCTCATCATTTCAGGGCCTACTTTGGAGAGTCTGGGTGATATCGTTGCACTTTTATTACTATGTATTTGTCAAATACATTTACATAATCGTACCTCAACATAGAGTGTAATAACTGAGCATTTCTCGGCTTTGCAGTGTTTAGTTTGGGGATAACTTACAACGTCCCTGAAGTTTCAAGGAGGGTGCCTAAGAAAAAAAGACTTTCAAATTCGGATTGTCTTTCACTGTGGAAGTCCCCTATTGCTTTTCAGTCCAGGAGCAACGAGCTGTTTGTCAGACTTTCTGCCTTTGGAGAAGGGCTTTTCAAGGCAGGTGCAGAAAACCTTAGTTGGTGTTACTGCACCTGGACTGCCACAAACCACATTCCATGGTGAATAAAGTGGTAGCATCTCTGATGTCTCTCCCACGATGCCTTTGTGGCCCCCTTTGGGCTGCTTCTTGTTTTAAATGGTCTAAACTGCAAAACAAATCCAAAGCATAGAGTTGATCTAAATGGTTTAAAACACATTTAAAGCCTTAAGGCCAAATCAAGCTGTAACTATTAATGTGAGTAGTTCTGTTGATGTCAGTGGTTTTTTTCACTTAAGCATACTGAATTTGATAGCTAGGTTAGGGATTATCAAGGTTTTAAACTGTTTAAGGGGATAAAAACCCCAACCAAACAGAAGTTTGTGATGCCCCTTAAACCGAGGCAGTGCTTGTTGGGTTTTTTTGGTGGAGGTGAGGAGGGGGATGGGGAGCAGGGAACAAGAAGCATCTGGAAATGTAAGCAGAGCAATGTTTTTGCTTTCTAAACTTCTATTTAATTGTAATAACTAAAGAAGTGCACGGGGACATCAAGGTGTGCAAGCACACATGTCCTGAAGCCACCCAGGCTTTTGGCTGCTTTTTCTTGACTGGGATTTGTTGGGTTTCAGATGTTCAGCTTGCTGAATGCAAACTAAAGGTCTAGTAAATGCAATGAAGAGGAACAAATTACTTGAGATTGCACTGATATTACAAACTGAAGATAAAAAATGTATTTTAGCTCTCAAATTCCCCTGGTGCAGCCTTTAGCTTCCTAAAATCCGAAAAAGGCCCCTCGTGCCCAGATGCTTTTCTTTTTTCTCCCAACTTTTTCAGCTTACCTGGAAGAGTATTGATTCTTTCTCCAAACTTTGCCCTGCTATACTGTTACATCAGTAAGTAGGCTGTAATACTGCTACTGTTTTAAACTCATAGTCACTTATCCTGGGAAATGCATGCATGGAGGACTGCACAAAGAGAAACTGAGGTTATACAGCTACGCCTGGGCAGTATTGGCACACCTGGAGCAAAGGAGAGGGAAGAGGCTGCACGTCCAGCCTTGGCTTCTCTCGTGTCTGCCCCTTAGGTGCCTCACCAACCAAACCTCTTGAAGGAGGGATGGCTTTTGCATTGAAGAAGCAGTGATTGCGATCCACTGCGGAGTTTTGACACTGTGCACTTTAAAGGGAACATTTTGAAGTTAATCTCTCTGGCAGTTCTCTGCTGTGCGAGGTTGAGTTTTATGAAGCCAGGATTGTAGTGCTGGAAAATGGAGCAACTTTGGGTTGGTGCAGTACCTAAGTAATCCCAAGAGCACTTTGCAAAGTGGCAAAGTACATACGAATACAGCGTGTGCGTAGGCAGGAGATAACAAGGAGCTGAGGAGAAGAACAGTTTTACTGGGGAGGAGGTGGAACGAAGTGGGAGTGGGGCTCCCAGCCCCAATGCTGAGCCTCTGCAGCACCTTTAGCAGCTGCATGGCCGGGCGGGAATGGATGAGGCGCCGAGGGGGCAGCTGGTGCAGACTGGATGAAGGCAGGGGGGCCACAAGCAGGACAGGAGTGTGTTTGGCAGCGCAAACCTGATTTTATGTTGGGCTCTGGGCATTTTATTTCCTTTCATGTCTCTGCCATACCAGTTCGCAAGACATGACTGGCAGCTTTGCCTTGCAATTTATTTGATCATGGTAATTTTTTTGACAGGCTTCCTTGTGATTTTTTAATATATCAAATAGAGTTTAATAATAGCCTGCTATTAAGTCCTTTTGTTTCTCCCTTGGGATTTTCTTATGACTGTTGCCTCTCTTACCCGTTTGAAGCTCTGAATCTCTTTTCCAACTGTGAAGAACTTAGCAGTGTGAGTGCATGCATAATAGGTAAAAACATTTAGCGGAATTGTTGTTATGCTTGGGAATTAATAAATGCTAGTATTGAGGGTAATGGAAGGATAAACCAGCCTTGATTAATTTCCAGGGATATTTCTATTAAATTCAGTGGGACAGGCTGTCAGCAGGATGGTCTCCAGAGGGATTTTATTTTATTTTTAAATTCAAATTTTATTTCCACTCATCTTTTGAAGATTAATTTTATCATTGGCTCCAGGATCAAGTGACCTCTAAACAGAAAAACCTCAGTGAGAGTAATAGTGAACAAAATAAAGTAAATTCTGCAGTATATCTAATAGCTTTGAAATATCAAAGACAGTAAAAGGAAGGTGGCTACATGCATTTAATCAAAGGAGGGTGAGCACATCTAAATGGCACCTAATGGTAGATGATTATGTTCTGTAATGGGGGGAGCCAAAATCCTCATTTTCCTAATTCCCCTGAGACTGTTGGTGCCGTGTCTTTCACTACCTGTTTTCTATCTCCACACGTGGTAGGCCCACCTGTTTTTTTTCTGCTCTTGGCTTTTACTTGTATTTTTCAAGAAACTTAGATGTACTTGTCTTCTACCCAGTCCCTTCCTATGCAGTGTTGAAATGGGGATAGCGGAAAGCCTGATCTCACCTGTCAGTATTCAAGTGTGCAAAGGGAGACTCAGACCTTTCCTTATCTCTTCTCATCTGCTTGCTGCCATTCTGGTTGTTTAGCCCCTGTGTGATCATTCAGATTTCTCCTCCTTCTCATCTCTAACTCAGACTTTTCTGTGGTCTCTGCCAAAAAAGAAATGTGCCAGATATGGCTATGCTTTGCTGAATGGGGAGTCAGTCAGAGTTCACAGGTAAATACTGGCTTGTGCTGCTCCTTGACAGTGTTTGCAGCAGCGTGAGGGTAATGTAACACTGTTAAGCTGTGCATGCCAGCAACAGACACAGATCTGCAGTTGTGGTGTACTTGTGGGAGAGGGGTGTAACAGCAGCAACAGGATGGCTGGTGGTGGGAGCTGTACCAATTCAACCCTCTGCCTATGTGTAGGAAGGATAAAGGAAAAGATACCTAAGTCTGCCCACCCACATCAACAATAAGGATCATATAGGAAGAGGAACTGATGGTGATTTGCAGAGTAATCGCTCCTCTGTAGAAAGCTTAGACGTGCAGAAGTCCTCATGTTCCAGTAACTGGCCCCAAAGCCAGTCAGTTCAGAAGAAGATGATTTTGTGGTTTGATCTTACCACTGAAACATATATGGATTGAACAGATTTCCTGATTTAAACCTTTATTAAATGGGGAATATTTTCTGGGGTATTTTGCAGCCAAGGATTATTCCTTTGTCTGTAGTGTGAAATTCCTTTAGACTTTTCACATTTTCTCTTTTGTCTCTCTTTTCCCTCCTTCTTTGCAATGACATTTGTTATGACCATCGGAAGGAAATGTTATTCTTCTTAGCTAATATTTTGGTTCCTCTTGCGTAGTTAGTGGACTTTAGTGGAAGACTGTGTTGAGGTCACACACCACAGCTGTATGATGGTGAAGGCTAGACAAGAACTTCCATGGGTGCTGAAGAGCATGGCTGAGGAGGTCACTCACGGTGAAGGAGACAAACTGTACATTTCATAAAGACTGGTAAAATAACATTCAAGGAAGAGGATTACATCATAGAATGATTTGGGTTGGAAAGGACTGTAAAGATCATCTTGTTCCAACTCCCCTTCCATGGGCAGGGACACCTTCTCCTAGACCAGGTTGCTCAAAGCACCATCCAACCTGGCCTTGAACACTTCCAGGGATGGGGAGTCCACGACTTCTTTGGGCAGCCTCTTCCACTGTCTTGATCTTATGTTTTCCTGAATAACCTCACAGGCTTTCTGAAACAATCAAAACCAGCAGAAAGCTCCAAATCCAAGTTAATTTTGAACTAAAAGCTGTGAACTTTTGAGAACCTTTAGGCCGTTTCAGGGAATGCTGCGTTAGCGGTAGCTGTGTAGCATTTTTCCAGAGCATTGATAAGTGACTGATGATGCAAAAACAGAGAAGTTAACAGAAAGTGACACATGTATTTTGTAACCAATAGAAATATGAAGTAAAGAAGAAAAAGTACTGCTCCCTTAGTGAAAAGATACAGACAGAAACTTCAATCCCCTCCTACACATCATGTCCCATTCTGTTCCCCAATGCAATGAAGACAAGAGGAGAAGAGGGATCAGAATTTATTTATAATTTTGGCACCAGGGATAAAAATAAATGGCTGAAAGTCTGTGGAAGTTCTTTGCAACTTTCTGAATTTTTAAGTATGAATAGAGTGTATGGAGAAACTAGTATGTGCCCTTTTTCTTTCCACTAGTTTGACATTGCCTCTGGATTTTTGTGTCTGAAGTGCCTGCTTATTGCAGGAACCAGGGGGCTGAATCACTACAGGCAGCCCGCAGGTCTGGTGACTTCATTTCCTGGGTTATATAAAATCCAAACTTCCTAACAAATTGTCTGCAGGAAGTGTTTACCACATTGATATAGAACAATTAGAGTGCACAGAAACCTGACCAGGTTGAAAAAACAATTACATGAAATATTGACGTTATTTATAAAGGCCTTTAAACACGGGAGAGGGGTTGCCAGCCAGTGAGCCACCAGCCAGCCTGCCTACCTGGGTTCCAGAGTAGAAGTCTTAAGTTAGCTCTCAGGGCTAGATTTAGTGTGAAGGGTGGATACCTGTGTGGAAAAAATGCAATTGAGGCATTATGTCTAGTTTGCTACATTCTCTCTATTAAATTGGTCACCTGTGTAGAACAAGAGATCTTATATTCATATTTGTTAACATGGATCGTCAGTATGTCTGCCGAGGTCCCTGGAGTTAGTCTAGATTTAAATAGTCAAATTAACAACTGAGTATGTTGATTTGTGTGGGGAGATGGCCTCCTACTGCAAAAATTTACTCCTGTTCTGAGCTGTTTGGGGCCATGAAGAATGAGGGCTCCCTGCGCTGGCGTGGTGATGCTGCAGGAAATGAGGTTGACAGAACAAGAACCACCTGTTAATCTCTCACTCCACAGAGTTACAAGTTAGACAAGTATTTTCCCATCCTATGTGGTCTACAGGCTCTTCGGTACCTCTTTTGCACCAAAAGTGCAGCTTTTCCCTGACAAATCATTTTTTATAATACAAAACAGCAACAAAACAAAAAGCAACAGAAAACTGTTGACAATTACATAAAATATGCCACTTTCAAATTCATGGGTTTGCTTTCTAAAGACCCCAACCAAAACAAGCAACTTCTTATGGAGCTGCTATTGAAGCCATGTTTGTTAAGCCTTGATTCTCTGGCCAAGTTCTGTTAGTTAGTTTTATGGTTTGCAAATTTTCATCAGGATGGCAGGCTTCTGTTCATTTAATATTGCAAATTATACCTATCAAAAGAATTTTTATCAACATGTGTAAACAGAACCTTGGCCTGGAGTTTGAAAAGAAGAAGGATGCAGCTGCTGTGATGTGCTGTCCAGCATTACCCTTATGCAGAAGATGAAGCAGCAGAGAAATTGGGAAAAGTACATCTTCACATTCAGCTGGAAATGTGGAAATGCAGAAAGCAAATCCGCAAGCTATGTAAGTGAACTGGTATTTGGCTGTTTCAGCATAACTTTAAGTAAGATCTGTAACAGATACTGCTTTGACTGCTATTTTGTATGCAACAGTGGAAATTTGTTCTCAGAAATGTGACTATCTCAGGGGTTCTTGCTTGGAGGTGAAGAATGCCCACCTCTAGGGAGCCCCCACTGTTACTAAAATTTAGCCACTAAGGGGATTGGTGTTATACACTAGTACTGTCAAAGGATTAAATTTCCCAAATGAGCCACTTAAGTGGTGCACAACTTCTTTGAGCCGTGTTTTCTGTTATGGAAATTCCCTGCTAGGACTATTTGCAGAAGGATAATTGTTTAACGTTTGGGGTTTTTGCTTTTAGTTGATAGCATTCAGATCTCTTGCTATGAAATTGCAGCTTTCTTAGTTTTCCAAGAAAGCCTTGCTTCTGCTAAGTGCCTGGCTAATTTCTTGCCTACCTTCAGTGACCTGTTTGGCTATTGAAGGGTCTTTAATGTGTTATCTTTGTAGAAGGCTGCAATGCTGCAGTTCTGCACATTTCCCATTTAAAGCAGCACTCTTTTTTTAAGACCACCTCCATTGCAATAAAATCTTTCTCACTTTTTCTCATCTGTGAAAGGATTGCAATACTTCATTACTGCAACAGACCATTGAAACCTCTAGGCCATACAGTAGGACTTGTATGGCTCTTAAATATCATGCTACACTTAATTCTGTGTCAGGACTCCTAAATAGAAATAGTATGATTTTCAGAGATGGGGAGCAAATCCAACTGAAATGAAACCTAGGACATCATGCTGCATAGATCACAGTGCTTAACTGTATTGACTATAGGAATCAGGATCTCATGAAGGAGTATGAATTATTACTCTGTGCTGAAACTGTCAGTATTTACACTTGAATGTGACCAAATATAGGGCTAGGATCCTGAGCTTTTACATCTGAATTTGGAGAAAGTTTGACATTTAGAAAATTTTGAGCTTTTATTTTGTTGCAGTTTTGGCACACCCAAAGCATCTCAGAGGGGGCATCTAAAATTACTAAATACTTTTAAGCTTTTGGCCTTAGAATTTAGACTCTGCTACCGGTTTTCTCTTTGCTGGGATGCAGCCACTTACAGCACAAGTTTTAAAGATTCAAATAGAGATATCTTCTTCAATTCATGTCGTAATTCATGTTGGTATCTGAATCAATGTACTCCAAATTTATGCTGAAATTTGTAAAGAGAGCATGCTCTTAACATATGTTTCGTGTTAGAGAATGAAAAAGCCTTTTTGCAGTCTGACTCAGCTTTAAGTTGTATTGCAGGCCTTGACTATGCATGAGGACATACATGTAGACTGAGCTCTCGATGTACCAGTAAATATTATATGCCTTTGATGCATCATTTTCTTGCGTGAATCAACCTTTAGTGCTATTAAATTACTTGTGGGGAATTTTTTAAAGTCTGCTTGAGCCCTCTGAGATTTCATTCTCTCTGTTCTCCAAGTCTGCCTGTTTTCATTTTAAAACAAATAGCTTCCCTACCCACCTCACCCCCAATCAGTCCCGAAGAAAAAACTGTCAGCTTTAGAAATGCGGTGAATATGGGGAGAGTAAATGGCTTTTCTTTTTTTTTTTTTTTTTAATAACCTCGTCTTGGGGAAGGAAGATCTGAATGAAGAGGTGATCATCAGAAGCATCTGGAAAATACATATGTAAAGAGCTTAATGGAAAATAGAGCGTGTACGTGTCTCCTATTAAAATAATAAAACAAAAAAAAATTCTGAGTGTCTGGGTAGGAATATAATGGAAGCAAAGGTGACTGTTTACAATGTAGTAATAAAGCCAGGAAGGGTGTTTTCAGCTCTGCTTGCTCTGCAGCATGGCTTTTGAGATATCATGGCAGAGTATATGTGAGAAATTGCCATTATTACAGTGAATCTGGAAAAGGTAGATGCAGTTCTCTCCCTGGGCTTATTGTGCTCAGGGAGGTGGGCAGTCCTTAGGTCTCTGGGAATCTGTAGCCAGGGTGGGGTCTGATTTGGTGTTCGGCTCATAGATCTGTCACTGAGCTGCTGTGTCTGATCCCTTGAAGTGGTTTCTCCAATGTGTTGTTCTGGCCTTGCCTTTCCTGTCCTGGAAAGGCTTGAGGCGCTGATGCAGAATCAGCTCTCACCTCATATTGCCCAGGCATTCCCCCAAAGCTGGAAAAGGCCTTCCGTGCACAGATTAGGTAGTTCAGTGTTTGCTGTGTGATGCTTCGTATGGGCTGTATGGGATTCATGGGGTGTGCACTGATTCACCATCTACCTGTTTGCATGTGTGTGCCTATTTCTTTTGCAGGTACTTCCTGCAAATGTTCCTTGCTGTGAAGTCCCTGGTTACTCAACAGCTTTCTTACAAGTTACTGCTCTTAGCAACAGAGGGAAAGTCCTGGCTATTGGGAACTGAGAGGTTCTGGCTAAGATACAGGGCCATGGGGTGGATAAGAAATAGTAGTGTGTGGGGGCAAATGAATGCCAGAAGTATTCCACAAGTACATATCTTCATTGTCTTTACTCAGCTGCAGAAGTCACAGCCATCAGTGTCAATGAAACAGTCCTAGAGAATAAAGGCCATCACCTTTTGTCACCTCTGTAGCAGAGCGGTGCTCTCGTAAGCTGTGTCTGAGGGAGCAGTCTGAGGGAAAGGTCCTGTCTGGCTCTGCACACCTACGGAATCAGAGCTCTGCATCTTGGCCCTGGTGGGAAGGAAGTCTGGCCTTCAGGCAGTACTCTGTAAAATGCAAGCAGGTTCTCCTTTTATTTTCTTTTAGCGGCCAAGATGGAATACTATTTTGACCCAATCAGACACAATTAGTCTGATTCCATTTCTATCTGTCAAACTCATTTTAATTGCAAAATAATTTGTTTATCAAATTACTTGTGAATATGTATGTCTTCAGCATGGTGCAAGACAGAGCAACTCTGCCTGTCTTTTGAAGAACTCAGATAGGATTAGGGCTTCAGCAAGAGTAAAATTGGCCTTCAGTTTTGTGGAGGAATGCTAGACAGCATGGATTATATCTTTCTTGTTCTATAGCTACTAATGTAAATGCTGTATGCTTCAGTTTGTGCCTCTCTTAGCATGACTTACCAAAATTAAGCTAGCATAAAGAAATAAAAAAATATGGAAAAAAATGTGACAGAGCAGAATAATTTTCTCTGTACGCCAAAAGTATTTAATCTAAAATTCATAAAAACTCTTATCCCTGAGACTGAAAACAAGGGCATTAATTGAGTCATGGTACACAATCTCTTGTTAAAAATCTCTCAAAAATGCCAAATATCAGTTTTTACTGTGAGATAAACATCCTTTTTTAGCAGACTTGTACAAATTGGCAAGTGGGATGTGGTTTCTATAGGCCTGGTGGTGCACACAACTACCTGCATGGCCCATTCACCTCTTTGATGTCACTTACAGGTTCTGAAGGAGTAAGGGCTTCTCTGTTCTGTTAAATTTTTTGTGTGATAAAATAAAAATCACTTCCGGTTTATATTTCTGCCCAATTAGTATAAAATGCAGAGACAGATGTGCCTGGATGCTACAGAGATAAGTCCAGGTAAGTCCTCCGGTAGGTTCTGTGGGCTACCCACCTAGCTTGCTGTTTTTGGAAAGAAGCAGACCTGCTTTTGGCAGTGTATTTGGTGTGTGACAATGTTGTAGATAGGTAAAAGACAAACACTTTTTTTTGCCAATTGTGTTCAACTTTACAAAAATAACATAGTTAAAATTAGGGTTGGATGAGATTAGGTAAACCATCTAAAATGAAGATAACCTTTTTTGATAGTCTAATTTTCTAAGTGAAAGTAGCTGTGGGCGGATGCTGGGAGGTGCAGAGAAGCAGGCAATGAAGGACACGCTGGGGAAAAAGTGTATCTCTTTACCAAGGCCTCATCCCATGGAAATACAGACTGTTGTCCCAAGGTCTGCAGCTCTCCCGCATTTGCAGAGCAGTGACTGCCTGTGAGAGGAACATCCTGGGATTCCCCTCCATGGTGCTGTGAAGCTGTCTTTTTTATCAATGTCACTGCTGCTTCCTGTTTATGGGAAATTCATAGTGGGAATAAGATTGTTTTGGATTACAGCTCAAATAAAGTCAAAGGAAAAGTCGTAAGAGCGAGAGCCGTGGATGTTTTGGCCACTTCAGTAATCCAGTCCTGTTGCTGTAACTCAGCTTTTCCACCTTCCCTTTGGTGCATTCTCCTGCCAGGAGCTGGATTTCTGTGCCATCAAACAGTGGGAGGTTTAGTAGGGGCAAATCCTCAATTTTAGGATACCCACCTTGTTGCATTCTTTTGGTCTGTGGCTCACAGCTGATGTGGACGTTTTTACTTTGGTTGTGTAGAATAAACCTAGGTGATTTCTCCCATCTGAGAAGGCCAAGCTCGGTTAGTGCCTGCGGGAGAACTCAACCCGGTGTCTTTCTTTCCTCAGTGCTTTCCACACTCCTCTTGTCCTTACTCTCAGGGCTTGCAGAGTCATCCTGTCTCTCTCGGTTGGTACTGGCCCTGGTTTCCTATGACCTTTACTGCTTTTGGTCCCGTTGAGCTGTTTCACGTCATTAGTGTTAAAAATGAGTTCCTGCCCCTTTGTGTTGGGTGCTGGTGGTCTGTCTCCTCTTTTCAGTCAGTGTTTGATAGGGCGAAGGATCACTAACCAAAATGTTTGTTATGGAGAGAAAAATTAAGGATTGCATCTGCCAGTGAAGGATGCCATGCAGATAGTAAAGTTTTTCTCCTTATTATTCCCTGAAATATCTATGTCTCTCTGCATTTTAAGCACAGGAATCAGGAATGGAATTAAGGGATAAAATATCCTCCTCATTATCATTAAGAACGCTGCTTCATGGCCTCTCTTATAAATCAGTAACGGAGGGTAATGGAGCAGAAGGTTCTCTCTCAGATCTTAATTAATCCAAGCAGATATGTGTGTCTGTGATGTGAGTTAGGATTAGAAATTAGCTCTAAAAACAAAGCAGCCTATGCAAAATTGATGAACGCTGGCCTATAAAACAATTCAGTGAATGAGTTCCCATTTGTAATGTGGCATTCCTTGAAATAATTGGCCAACGCAGTCTTCATCAAAGGGGGTAGTAAAGACTGAATGAATAATTTTATCACTTTAAGTTAATTTATGATGGTGTGGAGAGGGTGACGGATCTGTTCTTTCACTGAGCCAGACCCTGGTGTGTTACCGTGGCCTGATAAAAAGATGCTCTTTTTACTTTTTGAGCTGCACCTTGAATACAGAGGCCTGTGATCTGCTTGGGTGGTTCAGTCAATCTCTGAGGGAGGGAAGGTATCCAGGAGAAAAAGTGTAAGATTGTGTATGTGGGCATCAGAGAAGAGAGAGAGGTTGGAGGAATGACAGGCTTCCATGTCAGAAAGTGAACTTCTTCCCTACGCACGCCTGCAGGAGTGGGTGTTGAGGGGAGGCTGACTGCCTGACTTGCTGCTGGAAATCTTCCATGTTTTCAGCGGAGTGAAAAGAACATTATTTTTATTGCTATTAAAAAGTGCTTCTGCACTTACAGTGTCTGTAAGTGAGTATTTCAGTGCTGCACAGTGGAAGGTTAGCTGTAAGTCACGGGATGTGTTTAGTCTGATGCCTTGAGAGGCCTCAATCTACATTGCATCTGTAATGGTCTCAAAACCGAGTACAAAGGATTAGGAGGTTCCCATGGTCAGTAATGGGATACAGGAGGCCTTCACATGGGGCAGGGGTGCTCTTTGGTGAGCGGTGGGAGGGGAAAGTGAAGGCCATGAGGATTATGAGCAAGGAAGGGCAAGAAAAAGCCTGTAAGAGGACAAAGCATTGTCCAGGGAAAAGAAAGGTGACTAATGCTCATTTCGAAAGGCTCCAAGTATAGAGTGCCCTCCTGGGAGCAAGGCATTACCTTGCTCTGAAAAGAAGTGTCTGTGTGTTTGGGCTGGGGTACGTGGCACCAGGACTGAAGGACAATGGTGGTGACAGATGAAAGGTGGTGGTTCCTGTGTATGTCTCTGTTTCTCAGGAAACTTCCTCAGTGAGAAAAAATTTTGCTAGGGATAATGCTGCCAAAATATTGATTTTATAATTTATTTATTTATTTTTTATTTTTACTTGCTGCTTTATTCTGTGGGGAGACTATGTTGCCTAAGATTTCCTGTTGCTGTTTGGGTAAGATGTCTCATTTCAGCCAAAAGAATATGGGAAGATGAGAATGATAAGGTGTTCAGTGGCCAGCTGCCCTTCTACTTAATAGGGGCACAGAAGAGAGGGGTGCTTGCCAGAAAGGTGCCTTGGATGGGCACTGGTGCCGTGGCACACTTGCTGTGTCCATCCTGGATGTTGCCTTGCTAGTCAGAGAAGTCAGCTGCCTTCCTTTGCTCCTCATGGTAGCATAGCAAGTTTGATGAGTGTGGTATGGTCTGAGCAACAGGTCTGGTGTGTTGCATTGTCCTGCCCAAGCTACAGGAATCAAGGGCAGTGCTGCTCAGTAGGTACCTCCAGACAGCCCCAACCACCTGATCTGAATGCCTTATTATACCTCTCCTCATTTCTTCACCCTTCTCTCTCCATCTCCATAGCTCCCTCTTAACTAGCAACTGGTTTGTGAAAGGTGGGACTAAGCAGTTTGCTTAGATGCCTTCCTCAGCCCACAGCGTCATGGGGCTGGAGTGTCTGGACGTGGTTATTCTGGCCATGGTCTTGTTATTTTTGTAGTTAGATTAGGCAGCCTCCTGTGCTACCTTCTACGCATTTTGTGTGCCACTCTCATCAGTATTACCCCACCGGTGGCATCAGCCACACCAAAGTGTGCCACAGAAAAATGAGCATTGTCGACAAGCCTTCTCCTTGCCAGCAACGCTGAAGCAGAAGAGTATTCCCGGCAACTCTGTGTGCTGCAAATAGTCTTTGTTACCAGCAATTAAAGGTTGGATGCGATTTTAAAGAATTATATTGGCCTCTGTTAAACTTAACCCTTTCATATCAAGTCATTATTTGGCACAAAACATGCTTTGTCCTCTGCAGCTAGTAAAATGCAGAGGTTGAGAACATAAGTCTTCTGTATAAAGAAGAAGAAGATTAATGAGAGGCATGACTATGCTTCTGGTAGCACTGTGTTACCTGAGAGGACAGGGAGAAATCACAAATCCTCTGCAGGGAGTTTGTTGGCTTCCCATGGGAAATTCCTAATCTGGCAGGTCAGATCCACTCTCATTCTTCATTTTTCTTAACATTCTCCCCTCTTCTGTCTTTTAAGGGTCAGGAACCCAGTCCTCCAAGGAAATAGAGTGGTTGCCTCCAAAGCATGGGGTAGTGCTCCGCACTCTACCCTCAGTCTTCTCTCTTTCTAGCTCATTAGGGAACCCTTGCCAATTAGGCCTCCCAAGAGCTAGTTAGACGGGAATAGGTCTGCAGTGAATGTATCAGATTGATTGCATGTGTTCTTCATATTGCTCGTGAGTAAATGATTGTGCTCTCTGGGTAGTTCATAAATTTGTCCAATTCTTCACATAATCCTCACCAAAAAAAAACCCCAAGCGAATACATAAGAGAGTAGTCAAGGGCACAATTCCTCAGTGGAATAAAAAGAATGCAAATTTTTTAGCCCAAGTTATTTTAGAGGGCTGACAAATCCAAGGAGTATTTAGTAGCAGCTTTGAAAATGTAATCCAGTGCTCTTTTCTGTTTATTTTGATTCCTTTCAGCCCTTTTCCTGTTTGGTTTCCTTTGGTGTTTTTTTCCCTCCAAATTTATCAGTTGCGTGCTCAAAATTCAGGGGCATGAGTTAAAGTGCAGGAAAGATTAGCTCCAGGTTTATTGAGAAATAGCTCTTACTCAGTGAGTGTCCAGAATGACCAAAAGGAAGAAAAATTAGAGTACTCTTTGGGGACCTCTACCCATTGCTAGCGTGGCTAATTACTATAAAGTTATTACTAACACTTCAATAGTGGTCATAACTTTATTTTATGAGCACAACAGAGGATAAGGCTAAAAGAAGCAGCAAAGTTTACTAAAACAGAGTAGGGTGGGAGAGTCCTGTACCTCCTGTGGACATGTTCAGGGTGTGGGGGAGAGCTGGTGTCCCTGACATCCATCAGAGAAATGTGTCACCTAGACAAGGTGCATGAAGGACAGCTTGTTTGATGCCTACCAAAATGTTATCTATTCCTCTTTAAGGTTTGGAAATGAACTGATGTCCTGGCTTGCTTCTGCCAGTGCTGTGGCAAGTGCCATGAAGGAAGGGGTGTGGAGGTGTCCCTTGTGAGCTCTGTGCCTGTACTCCAGTAGCTGCTTTGGAAGAATGTGGAGAGGAGGCACAGGTTAGATGAGATTTGTATTCTTACAGCAAAGGGTAAGCATCCTGCTCCACCTGCCCCTCAAACTCCTGCAGCATACTTCCAGTTTGCACATTGTTCAGCACTGTATCTGTCTTCCCTTGTTGTTTTTCTAAAATAATTCATCTTGTTCCACCGAGCTGGGCAGGTCTAGCAGTGAAATAAAGCAATGGTTTACTAATCAAAGCCCAAGACAAAAGTATTAGTGCTTAGAAGGCTGATGACTGTAAGAATAAACGACGTGGTTATAGTCTTTGTTTAAAGTGAGGTGCCTCCCTGCCTGTCTCAGTACATCTCACTCAAAGGCTGTGTTGCACATTCTTACTTGAGGGAGATGACCTGATCTCTTCCCACATCAGATCAATTCTTCAAAATTTGGGAGAATTCAATTTCCTGTATAATGTTGCTGGTCTTATTTTTAATAATAGCCAGTAGCAAAGCACTTTGCCGAGATCTACTGCTCCTCCCCTATAGTCAGTCTCTTGGTCATCCTCTTCCCAGCATGAGGGAAGGTTTTAGGAGAGAGCATCGGTAGCTCCATGTTGGACTCCTACATGCACTTGTGCACATGTGTTGACTCATTTACGCTTCTGGGGGCAAATGGCATAATTTCCATATGCTCTTTGTGGGGTGAGAGAATGGGATAGGCAGGGAAGCTTCCCTGAGAGACATGACTGTAGCAATAGTTGTGACTGTACACTGACGGTGTGTAGCTCTTCTGAGGAAAGAACGGTCTTTGTCTGCCTCACATCTGGCTTACCCAACAGTCATGCCAAACTTCCCTTCCCAACCCTGTGCTAGTGAGGAGGTACCTAGCATTCCTTTCCCTCCCACCTGGAAGGGCTGAGCCCTGGAAGGATGAAATAAAGGCCGATTGATTGCCTAAGGTGGCCACTGTGAGCACAGTTGGGACCCATCTACTCGTTGTACCCTGTCAGAGCTGGTGTTGACTTCTGCTGCCAGCCCTTGTACCATTGCCATAGTTCTGTAGGCTGCCGTCCAGAAAACATGTGTGGGGATGTATGCAACACGAGTGGAAGAGGAAGGTTTGCTGGATGTGGTGAGGGAAGAGCATGCAAAAAGCTTCTGTTCTGGAAAGGGATGAGTAGTTTAGATACCTGTGTTGCCAGCGGAGGTGAGAAAGGTCAATAGTATTGCCTTCTATGATCATCCGAAGTGAGATGATGGAGTCTGGCTAGAAATATGCAGAAGAGCATGATTGAAACCTGGGGTTGCTCAAAATGAGCTAAAACTCCAAGTACCATGTCAGTAGCTGCTTGGTACAGGAGAGGAGAGCTGACTTTTGTAAATAAATTTTTTATGTATCTGTGTCTCTTTAACAGAAACTGAACTATCTAAAGGGGGAAATATAAAGCCTCCCGAGAACCTGAAGTTCAAAAAATTGCCGGGACTAAAAGATACCAGTAAACATCTAAGGCTTTTTGAATAAATGGTGTAGAGTCACAAAAATAATGAATTATGGGCTTCACCCCAATCCTGGTGAAGTCCAGAAGGGTCTCAGCATGCTTCTTCAGATGGAGGATTATATCCCAAGTGTGTAAGAAATAGACTTGTTGGTTTCTTTAAAGGACCAGACAGCTTTATGAATAACTGTTGTATTTTAGCCAGTTGTAACTAGCTGTTTGTGATGAGGGGAAGTTGTTGTTGTTGTAGTGCCTGTTATTGACTGCTTGCTGAGTCACTTAGAGCATAATTAGGGAGATGAAAGGCCAGCGTAGGGTCCTGGAGAACCAGTTCCTGGCCAAGTGCCTCAATCTTTTAAGACCTTTTTAGTGTACCTCTTTGATAAAAACTTTGAAAGCAAATACAGAGCTACTAGGCAAGGAGCCTATCCTGAACTGATGAGGTAAGATTTGGAAGTGCAAGTATCTGCTATTCCAAGCAAGGGGCATGCTCTGAAGCCACAGAGTAAACAAATGGTGACTGGCGGCAACTCAGAGCAGAGAAAAGTTAAGAGGGAACTTGTAATTAGGAGAAGCTGCTACTTGAACCAAGAGCATTGTAAGGATTTGAAGGATTTCTAAGAGGGAGTAGAAAGTAAGTTGGGAAAACTGGTTCTCCGAGCATGAAGAACACCGAAGGTACAGAGAGAAGTAGGAGATTCCATATTAGCTGAAAACCCTACTGGTGTCCAGGGGTTTCCATGAATTCTCATGGGTTTCCTTCTGTCAAACACTTACAGTTTCTTATGAGTAACCTGGCGGGGGTATTTAGGGACACCGCAGTAGCCATCAGAGTTGCTAGGATACTCAGTTATATTAAAGAGGGGATTAAAATTCAACTAGAAGGTGTAAACCTACATGGCATAGAATTGAGGGCAGGCAGGAATATCATGTGAAAGGTTGCCATCTCCTTCAGTGGCAGCAGTTGGAAAAGATGTGATAAAAGCGGTCACAGGAGGAGGCAGGATCAGTGTGTAAGAGATTTTAAAGCAAGGTTACAGGAGACAGGCCTGAGGCTTTCTGAACTGTGAAGGAGATCATATCTAAAAATATTTTAAAAACCCCAAAACCTGTGAAGGGAATAGTGAAACATTTTCATTTCCTTTCTGGTTTCCTTCTTGAATGAAGCCCCTTTACACTCCTTACTGTAAAGTTGGTATAGTAAAGGTAGAGCTAATCAAAGTATATACTTCCTTTCCCAGCACCTCGTCAGCTGCTGCAACCTGTAGTTGCAAGAGATGGAGGCACACGAGATGAGCGCTGTGGACTTACCATCGAAGCACTTACCAATTTTGCAGCACAATGCAGCATTCGTATTATAGTACCTGAAGGAATAAGTGATGGTATTGCTTACAAGCAGGTATTGGGAAGGAGCCTCCTGTGGAGCTCAGGCACAGCCGTGCACAATTAGCTGGCTACTTACCTCTTCCTGTTTGTCACTCCAGGTCACACGCATCATTTCTCTTGCGCTTTTAGCGATAGCTACGGCGGTGCTGGCACGGCAGCCCCAGTGGACCACTCGTCTAATCTGCTGTGGCAGTTCGCCTTCTATGTAGGCCACTGCAGAACAAATTAAACTTTTGCTGTTTTCATTTTCTTCTGCAAATGGCTTCCTTCTTTGGTTCAGCTTTTCATTTGTATCAGCGTTCACTTTTTTTAACTGCGTGGCTCTGTCCCTCACCTTTGGCCTTGCAGAGAATCCAGTAACTGTTTTCCTGCAAATGGCAAGTGTATTTTCAAGGCCTAGGCTTTAAATGGTTGTTCTGCCAGAAAAAAAAAAAAAAAAAAAATTCCTCTCACGCCCTTGACATGAAAATAACAATGTGAACAATGGGAGCTGGCCGGAGCCAGCCTGACGCTGGAGCGCGCCGTGTGGAAGGAGGTTGAAGAGGGAAAAAAAACCTCTACATGCCGTGGAAGGAGGATGTTCAGCAGACTATTTGCATCAGAGTTTGAGAACCCACACAATAAAAATGAAAGTGCAGAGTGCAGGCCAGCTGCCTGAGATAAGATCACATTGTTGGAAAGGGGAGAAACGTACTGTCTCCACACTAGCTGGGCAGGCAGCAGAAGCACTCCGCAAAACAAGTGGTGAGATCAGACGTGCAGCCCCTCTTCCTCGGCTGCTGACGTATCGAGTGATTTTGATTGATTTTTGTATGTCACAGTATGCCAGAGCCAACCTGGGAGAATTAAGCAGATGGTACAATGTGCAGGGGAATTTTGTGGAGCGTGGATATGGAGGGCAGCTAAAATCAATCATTTTTAACAAGTAAATGCAACTTTGTGCAGTTCCCCGGCAGCGGTAGGGCCGTAACTGATGCGATGGCTTTATTGCAGCTGTTTGTGGGTGCGTTTGGCCTCAAACAGGGAGGAAAGAAGGCTCTGCTGTGGCTCGAACAGAGCTCTCATTTGTTCTCTGCACAGCTCTGGGATTCGGTTCCTCGCATCTGTGGCAAATCATCTTATTTACCACCTCCAGTGACCAATTCAGATGTCGACAGAAATGTCAGTTTTAGAAACTCACAGATGCTGTTAGGGATAATGAACTAGCTGGATTATTTTATTGTATATTTAACATACACTGTCATAAGACTACAGGCTTGAGTTTGAACTTTCTCACCTAATTTTTAACTCTAGGGTTTTTTTAATGAAAATTACTAAAAATAATTTTAATCCCCCCTAAATTACCTTTAAAGTTCTCATGTGCCTTCCTCAAGCATTACAGAAGATTGTGGGGCTGAACTCTGTTTTCATTTAGTCTGAGCTCTGTTCAGCATCTTCTGTTGCTGGCCAGTGTTGGTGGTTTAACTTTACGCTCTGTGGATGATTTCCTGGGCCTGCTACTCTACTTTTATACTCAGTGATAAGAAAGTGATTGCCTGTGTGATTACCAGGCAGACATGGAGGGTTTACGGCAGTGCCTGCCAGCCATTTTTCTCCACCCTCGTGTGGGCAGGTGCTAGCATGTAACAGTGCTTTCAGCTCCAGTGCTCTCACCTGCTTTGTCCTCCTTGTCTCCTGCTACAGATTTGCAGCCTCTTAAAACCATTAGGCAGAGATTTTAGGATGAATTTCTTGAACACCACAACATCAGCTTTATGTGTCTTCTGATGTAAAGAGTGGAAAACATCTTCTTTTTACTGCCTTCTCCATGCATACTCCTGGGCACAAAAAAATACCTGATGGGGGAAGACCCTGTCCTAAACAGGGGCGACTGGAGAAACTTCATCACAGAGCATGGTGCTGTGTAGTTGATCCCTGCCAGAAAAAGGTTGCTAAGCTAGCCTGCAAACAAGGGATTCTTCTGCATCTTTTGTGAGCACTATGATGGTGTGCCAGAAGAGAATACCTTTGTCTATGCCCTGTGGTCATCATGGACCTGGGCTCCCAGTATGAATGTGTTTAGAACCATAGGCACTGGTGGTGATTGCATGGAGCTGTAGAGGTTTGTGTAAGCATTGGGTCAGGATTGTCACAGGAACTGTATGTGTGGATTTGACATCTTTAGCAGAACTGTTTAAAAATTACTTTCCTGTGCTTAGAATTAAATGCAGGATGCATTTGTCTGTGTGGAGATAGATGCTAGTCCTGTGCTCATGTTTAGTTTGATTATAATTGATTTTTACATTTTTGTGCACTGTTGAGCTATTGTTGATGCACACACACAAGTAAATATCTGTGAGAGTCCTGCCATACTGAGTAAGCCAGCAAGTGTGGTGACTAGGAGAGAGACCATGAACCTTCAGATTGCTACTCATTCAGTGTAAAAATGTGAGCAACTGGTTTAACCTTTCAATGTCTTTATGATTCGTCCTCTTTAAAACAGTCTGCAGAAGTTGCTTCTGGAAGAAGCTTTTGTTTTTTGGATAAAGGTATTGTGGAAAGAAAGAGCACCTCTTCAGATTGCCCAGCTCTGCCAGGTCAGCCTTTGCTCGTCAGATTGTTGCTCTTCATCAGTTATATCGATGTCAGGGAGAAAAAGAGCTCTGACTACCTAGTCAGTGGGTAATGGGTGGGGACTGTGGCCTGCAGATTAATTAGGATGTTTGCTCCCTCTGTTTACTGACACTCGAACTTAAGTAGGTACATCCCGTAGAAGAACACTACTGTAACTGTTTCCTGGTATTTTAGAAAGTATAACCTTCCACACTCAGCTGCATCTCTAGAAAATTTACTGGGTTTGCTTTTGAGTTCTAGCTCTTGTTTGTTTATTTTTCTAAGTGGGCTTTCATATACCGAGGTATACCTATATATATATTTCTCCGAACCATGCACAGTAGTAGGGAAGAGAGTCTCCACTATTCTCTAGGATTATTTTAAAGAAAAATAGTAGAAACATGCAACACACACCATAAGATACTCTAAGTTCTCCGTAAAGTCTGTTCAACTCTTTTTCTCCCTCCTAAAGAGAGACTTTTCCATAATTCTTTTCTGTATATACATGGATTTATTTTTCATTATTATTTTTATTAAAAGAATTGTGTTTCAAGAATTGCTCGATCCGCTCGGCTTAAACAAAGAATTAACGTCTGAATTGTCATTATAATTTAATTTTTAGGCTGAAAATCCTTCTGGCATGGGATGTTTGTAGCCTAAATGGTTTCTGCTATATAAGGAAATGGATTTTATTTAACTTTCCCAACCAAGTTTATGTGCACAAGAGAGGAGCATCCAAATTCAGACTAAGAATAGAAATTTTCTAACTGCATTAATGAGTTTCTGCTATGGCTCTGTAACTAGTAGTCAACAGTCTATATGATTACTCATCTCTGATTTCACAAAGGCTAGAGGTTGCAGGTGTGTTTTCTTAGTCATTTTAATATATCGAGTCTTTTTGTTTCAAAGTCCCTGTTGGCAGCTATTTGGATGTGGGCTTTGCTCTGTCTTCCCTGTAGTTGTTCCTCCCACAGTGGTGGCTCTGAGCTTGGGTGGTGAAGGCAAAGGTAAGGCTCTTATCCCAGGAATCCCAGGACTCCTGAAATCCCAGTCCTTGCCTTACCATCCCACGTGTTCTGAGGTGGACAGCAGGTCTAGTTGCTGAAGACCAAGCTGCCAGGTAACACACACAGCTCAAATTCCTGATCCTTCATGCGTAGGCTGTGCTGGGGTCTGTGCACTCTCATACCAAAATCAGCTCTTGAGCTTCCTGGCGCAAGCAGCTATGCCAAGTGGCGGGATTCAGCCTCCTGAGATCAGTTCCTCTGGTGCCAAGGGGGTAGCCGGTGGCTCCTGCATCATCTCTGAGTAAAGGGGTGCAAGATGCAATGGAGTGGGAGCAGGCAGGCTGAGTCTGGCCCTCTGGCTTCAGCAGTTGCCTGACGGACTGTGACGCCAGCTGATTTTCTGGGTTAAGAGTGACCCTTAGCCACCTTCCCTCAGGGCTGTACCCACAGAAGGGGCGATACTGCTTCCGGGTACTTATAGATGCAGTATTTTGCTTATTAGTGTTTCACTGGTGCTTGAAAGCAGAGATCTGCTTCAGGGAAAGGAAACCAATCGTGCCCCGTATTGACCCACACGTTACATCTTCATGGTCCACGAAAGTGAGTTTGTAATTCCTCTTTCCCTGCACACCCTCCTTCCCTGCTGACTGGGAAACACTGAGACAGAGTGTAAACCGCTTTGGTGGCCCAAGGCATGGTACAGAGGTGTGGTGCCATGCCCAGCTGCCTGCGAGCCAAGTCCTGCCTCTAGTAGCCCACCAAACCTCTTCTCACTTGGTAACGAAGCACAAGAATGTGTTTCACACATCTGCTGAGATGCATTTCTCGTACTTGCTATGCTTCGCATTGATTCTCTAAGATCTGATTTTGCTTTTCACTGCAAATTGTCACCGAGTCCCTTGGTATTGGGGGATTTAAATGGTCTCAATCCAGCAACAGGAGACTTGGACCTGCAAATCTATGGCTGAGGTGAATGTGATGGTTGGGCCCATGCACAGTTCTTTACAGCACATATTGCCATTATGCATAAAGGATACTTGACAGCCAAAAAGAGCTACAAATGCTATAAATTTTGCTTCTCCTGTCCCCCAATGATGTCTAGCTCTGCCTGGCCTCTAGTCCACTGGACAGAGAGATTTGGTAAGGAAGTAGCAGGACTTGAACGAGAAGGATCAAAATGGGCACCCCACGCCGCTGTTGGCTTTGTGCACTGTGGTCTGGTTTTCCCCAAGAGCACAGCTGCTCTTCCCTGAAGCTGTCATGAGGCCATGTGGGGTGAGTATCAGTGACAATGGTGTGGTGTGGCATGCTGTGGTGTGCCCCCCATGATGAAAGGGAGCTGCAGATCCTCCCTGGCCTCGATAGAATAGTTAGAGTTAGAAAGGACCTTTAAAGGTCACCTCGTCCCACCCCACCTGCAGTGAGGCTAGGTCAGGGTGCTCACAGCCCCATCCAGCCTGACCTTGAATGTTTCTAGGGATTCCTGTCCCTGTAGTTGTCTCCCGGACATTGCATACTGTCAGCGAGACTGCTGTGGCTTTGGACAGGGAGGAGGAAGCATCTAATCCAGCCCTGCAAACCCCAACCTACACCGTTGGCATGGGATAGCCCAGAAACCCCCTTCACCATTTCTTTTTTCATGCTGTAAAATGCACAGTTTTTGAACTGCCGTGGGAGACTATAAGCGCATGAAGCTGTAAATAACTTCAGAAAAGTCTTTTCTTCTTTTCATTTTGTTGAATTTGGCTCATTGTGGTGACATGCATTGAGACCTAAATGATTCTATAATTCTATGAGACTATTAGTAGCATGTCCTACCACGTCTTCCTCCTACATGCAGAAAGCACAAAAACTCCCTGTCAGATGGCCCCACACGTGATGGACTTGCTGCACCTCAAGTTAGAGCGTGGTACCTACTACAAATAGAAGATTTAAATGGAGCCGCAGGTGAAGCAAGGCATTATGGACCTAGTATGTGTAATAGGATTGGAAATGAGTTCCTGTCACTTCACTGTGGAGTAGCTCAGCTTATGACAGCAGAGTTATTGAATCCCAAGGACAAGCAAAGTTCCCCATGAGTTTAACCTGCTTCGGCTCCCAGCAAGTGCAGGTAAAAGTTTGATGTGTCAGTGGTTTTTGGCACCATATATATAATATATACTTATCGAGGAAGGGCAATACAACAATGGCAAGCATTTAACACTTGGGCCCCTCTGCTAAAAAGTTAATTTACCTGGAAATTAATTTAATTCCTATTTATTCAATCCCTTAAATCTATTACCAGAGACAGTAGGAGCTCGTTCATATAGGGAAATTTTGCAGTCATACTTGCATAATTATAGCAGGATGCTTAGAAACATAATTCCTTACATAAATGCTTTTATTACAGTGTAATGATGACTATTTGACAGAGCTTATATGTCTTAGAATGACTAATGTAAATTAAGAAGTATCATTTTAGTCTGGGAGTCATGGTGGAGTATCTCTAACTCAGCTCTCTGTTTTATGCTTCTATAACTTTTCTGGGTGGCGCAGATAGAGATGCCCGGTAATACAGTCTCCTTGATAAAATGATTCCACTGAGAAGGGCAGCAGGTAACCATGGATCTAAAATTTGTGAGTTTACCTACTAAGCCACAGGTTCTCGTCTTGCCTTTAAAGGGATCATGATTTAATCTGCCTGTGCATGCTCATTTTCCCTCTTCTAACAGCTAGGAAAACCTCTTCTTTTCAGCTTTCCCAGGGTGCTGCCAGGTTTGAGTCATTAAACTTCAGATCTGTGACTAGAAGGCACTATTAGCTTTACTGCTTGATTGTATTATCTTATTGTTTATATGACTGTGGTGGTTCTTTAACAAACACAGTACTTTCACAGTACAATTTCTATCCTGAAGAAATCCCATTTCACAGGGAAAGAACCATATGCTGTAGTTAAAATCAGGGCTGCTATTAAACACCAGGCTGTTGTTAATTTGCTGCTGGTGTCCAGGATCTCAGAGGCATCCCCTTATTTTGCTGCCTGTGACTGGGAGAAGTAATGAAGAGTGACTGGGACAGGAAGGACAGTGGCCCTGGGCTCCTACACCATCCCCTTTAAAAGGACTCATAGGTCTATAGGCAGCAGCCCTTGCAATAATGAAGACTGTTTCCTGTGGATTTGTGTCTTTGGGAAAGGTTGGGCATGGTCTGCGTCTTGATGGGTTCTCAGATGTCTAGTAAGGGTACTTGGAGGGTATGGTTGCTGTCAGGAAAGGCACCAGTAAGGTGATAGTCCAGCTTTCCTCCTGCTTCACTGTGTGGAGGCCTCTTGGACCATGACTGGAAAGGAGTGTTAATAAAGCCAAGTTTTCTCCACCCCTGTGGAGAAAAGCCCCTTTCATTTCAGCAAGAACGTAATTTAGGCAATCTGAAGTGATCTAAGACTGCTTAAAATCCCTTTCACTTATACTGGTGTAACTTTATGGTCTTCTGTGGAGTACCTTATCATTTACATCGATATAAAGGAGAGATAAATCGGTTCTTATGTGCATTGCTGACCGGGAGAAGAAAAAATGAAACACAGTGTTTGCCTCTTCCTTTTTGTCCCCATTTCCCTGTGGTTTCCTGTTGAGAGATTCAGATTAGCTCCTTTTCTTTGTCTCTCTTCTCTCATCCATTTTACAGTCTTTGCATTACCTCTTTTTAATAGTCCAAGTACCCATGTGAAGGGCCCATTAGAAACACCTGAGTTTGATAGCTGTATCATTTGAACTTATCTGGGCTTCTATTTAATCTCTGCTCGTGGTATGTCATGATGAAGAATAATGCGGGAGAAGATGACGCGTCCCTTATTCAATAGCATCTATCTCTTCCTTCATTATTCTCTCTATTGTAGAGTGAAACAAGGATAACAAAGTTTAGATCTTGTCTCCTTTGATTGCTTAATTCATTTTATAGCTGTATATTTGTACCATAGCTTTGACAAGTATATCTTTGGGAGAAACTCTGACCCAGTTCTTGTCTTCATGGGCAGAGTATTGAATTTTCTTACAAATGCACTTCTTTTGTAACAGGATTTTTTTGTTCTTGCAATTCATTTTATTGTCTGTTTTTCGTGAGGAAGGTGACGTTAACAGGATCACAGTGAGC
Source organism: Mohoua ochrocephala (assembly GCA_013398855.1). NCBI lineage: Eukaryota > Metazoa > Chordata > Aves > Passeriformes > Acanthizidae > Mohoua > Mohoua ochrocephala. The sequence continues at coordinate 67,918 of VZTA01027684.1, read as the reverse complement.
AGGTACAATGGAGAATTGTGAATGCAGTGCAACGTGTTTTATTGTAAAGCACTAGAAAGGTTTAAGAGATGTTATGTCTTAAGACCACATATTTGTTCCTCAAGTGCCTGTAATCACATCCTAGGGGAAAAATTGTTTCAGTAGAAGTGTTAAAATCATGAGTTCCATTTCTAAGCACATTAGGAATTATGTAGCTACATTTGGTTTTTTAATGCAGGACCTACATTTCCGACATCGAAGGTTGCCCCGGCACTAACAAATCATTAACATAATGGCTTTGAAACATTTTCAATTGATTGTAATTTTCAAATTGCTGAGCATCTTTTCTGCAGTTACCAAATAATGTAATTTTTCTTCTTGGACTCAAACAGTTGAGCAAAATTTCAAGGCACAGCGGGCTGCACTAATGAGGATAAGGAAATGATGGTGTGAGTTGTATATCTGTGCCACTGCCCTGCATGTGTATGTCAACAAAGAATATGCAGAATCCTGTATTGGTGCACTAAGGGATTGGGGGGGCAGGGAGGGGGGAAGGAGG
>VZTA01027684.1:54165-67346 GCA_013398855.1 Mohoua ochrocephala | reverse complement strand
CAGGGAGGGGGGAAGGAGGGGAGGGAATGGGACAGAACCCACAAAATAGGTGCTATTTACTTGGAAAACAAACTGCTGCTTGAGGGGGCGGGGTAGGTGAGCCCAGTGCTTAGTCATGCTGTGCTCCCTCTGCTCGTCTCCCTCTCTAGGGCTTGCTTTGGCTTGTTTGTTTTTTTTTTCTCTCTCAGTTTTTTTGGTTGTACATCCTCTTCTTACAGGAACAGTCGCTAAAAGATCTTTTTTTCCCCTTCACATGCATAGCATGTGCTTGTGTTCATGGGGTAATTTGTGCCCATGTTTAAGGAGGAGGTTGCCTTTGTTTCTGATGCCTTATTCCAGCAATAAGGCTAATTATGTTGGATTTTTTAATGTTTTTTCTACGTGCCAGGTTGCTGTTAGACTCATCACATTTCAAAGAGATTGAATTCAATCCATTACAGCATTAAGTAATTACTCATCTACTGTTGCAAAAAGTAAACTTATCATAGTGATGCTTAAGGAGCATGTGTTGATAATGTAGGAGATATGGACATTTTAGAAATACCACTTAGCACTGCTTTTCTCACTGTTTTTAATGGGAAGCATAGTTTCTGTCCTCATTTGTAGCCTCCGTTGACCTCCGTTTATTTTTCCACTGGTGTATTCTTTACTTCACCATTGCTGGATGTCCCTCTATAACAGCAGGCCTATATGATGGTTATTTCCATTGTTTGCCAGTGCCCTGTCTACATATTACTGCTGGTTTTCCTACCATCTCTAGTTAGTGGCACTGAGGGGTCTTCTGGGCTGTTATGTATGATGGAGCTATCTCTGGAGAATTAATTTCATGCTTTACCTGTACACACATTATGCATTTGCTGTTGGAAACATTTGAAACAGCTGGATCTTTATTGTGTGTTTCATTGTTTTTATTAGACACAGCCTCTGTTCAGAGAAAAGAAGGATCAAGAAAATGAGATTTGGACAGTTTGGGGTTCAGAAAGCAGAACGGTGTCCCCAAAACAGCAGCACGCTTCCCCTCCCCACTCCTACCCCCCACACACACCCTGCTGCTGCTGTGCAGAAAAGCATTAAATGGCTCTTCTGCCCTGTGCAGTGAATGCCTGCCTCTTTCATGCCAAACATGGGCTTTTCTATTTGGTGTCTGTCTTGAACCAGACACTAACCAGATGTGGACTATCACTGTTTCAGCAGGCTGTAAAACAAAAGGAAAGAAAAAGAATTCAGTGGAAGTGGAAAAGTTTTGCTGGTCGTTAAACTCAGTGTCAATGCTTAACAATATCATATCATAGCTCTGGATATAACTTTTCCTCTCCACTCAGTTTGGATGAGGTTTAAAAACAAAGTGCTCGTGGAGACGGTTTTGCCTCCCTATTACTGCTGTGGTCACTGATACGTAGAAAACTGCAGTGACTGGTACAAAGTCAGTGATGGGAACAGAGCACAACGTCATTTCAATGTACAAATATTGCAGTTTCCAAAGGACAGTTTTCCCAAAGTGAGGATGTTTTTTGTCTTGTTGATGCATGTATTGCTTGCTTTATCCAAGATCCATATTTTTAACATTTTAACAAGCATAATGTAAGGTCATGGTTAAAACCTGTTGGTGCTCACACAAGTGAAATTTTCGTCATTGACTTTTGAGAGAGGCAGAAATTTCCCTGTTGAATTTTGTGTGCACTTTTAATACTGTTCAAACCAGTCCGAAGATCATTTATTGTTCAAAGAAACCATGTGGCCTATCCCACAAGTTTTATTTTTCACGGCGGTGATCCTAACCAGACCTGAGGTTGCAGTACTGACACTGTGCAGGAAGAAACCTAGTAGTACAGGACTTGGCAATTCACAAAGTAATTTGGGATGTTTGTTTAACATTGCAGTCAGTGTGTTTGTAGAATTGCTGGATTTTTTTCCCCCTATTTATTTTCTTTGTTTTTATTGTCTTGGTGATGGGTTTTTGGCTGAGTCTGTAGGCTTGCCAGAGTATTTCCTCGGCTGTTTACACCTGTTACGTAAATCCTTGGCAATAAGCTATTTTTCTCAGCTGTGGAGACATGTTGGTTTGAACTGCACTACCTGCGAGTGTCATGGCAGTGTTGGGAATTTGTCCACGTCTAACAGTGCCTAATCAAGGGCGTCCCAATCTCCAAGACACTGGGAGATGGGCTCACAGCCACACCATTCACTCCCACTGATCCATCTATATTTTTGACGCTGTTGTTGCAAAATAAAAATGTTGAATATTTGCTCCTTTGTTTGTTTAAGACTTAAGGTTAAATCTCGGTCTGGAAGTCTCAAAAACATGGAGAAATGCATGGGTCCATGTTTTGCAGGCCTGTAAGGTTATTTTATTATTTTAGGCTAAATATTCTGCAGTGCTGTTTGTTGTATACCTTTGAGAATGGTAGACCTGCAGAAGAACAGTAGAAGTGATTCTGGATTTACCTTCTTTAAGTCTCTCTCCTTTGGTTTGGCATGCAATATCAAGCAACTCTTTTGTTCTGACCACTTTTATTTTAATACCTTTTTTTTCCTCTTATTCCTGTTATTAATAACATTCACTAACAGCCTCAGACAGTATCCTGTAATAGGTGGGAAGTATCCTACATATCCTACTTTATAAAGGTGTAAGGGGAGGGGGAGAGGCAGGACATTTGGGGCCAAATTTCTTTTTGTTCATCGGTGACACCCCGGTGGCAACGATGCAATCAGTGGCAGATTTGTTAGTCCCGCTGTGCATGCAGAGGTTCCCGAGGACAGCTGTAGACATCAGCCTAATCAGATGGAAAGTTCTCAGAACTGCCCAAGAACTGCAGCGTATTCTGACTTCAGGCTACCCTCTGGTGTCTGGGTTGCAGTCGATGTTAGGGGAGGCTTAAATCAGAATTGGTCTTAATATGATTGAGAAGTAGGAAGGGTCTTAAACTAAGGGAGGGAACAACACAAATCTTTTGATTTGGGCAGTATTAAGTTTTGACATGGTTTTTGGGAGAACCTGACATACTCAGGCTTATAACAGTGCTCCTTCTGAGTGGTAAGATATGGTCCATCCCAGAGATGTTTGCTCACTGATTTGTGACACAGTTAGCTCAAACATGCAGGTAACAGGGAGAGGCGATTAGTTATCCTCCAAGAAAAGGGTAAGCAAGTGTATAGCCAACATCTTCAGGGGTCCTTGCCACCATCACCAGCTTCCCGACTGCCAAAGGGCTGGGGCTGGGGCTGGGTGCACAGTGCCCTCTTGCCCTCTGACTTTGCAGAGGTACAGAACTCCTCCTTCAAGTTTGCAAGTCAGACAGTGCACCAACCAAAAGCTATTTCCTTCCTCGTGCTGTCAGAGGTAGCAGAGGTCGGGCCAGGGTCAGTTAAGGTTGTGCCTGCCATTTCAGTGTCAAAGACTTTTGGAATTGTTGCAAGTGATGATATGATGAATGCTTCTGTCACAGGATGGTAGCAAGCAATTACAGTGTTTATGCCATGTCTGGAGATGGATTCAGCAGGGCTGGTCTTTCCAGATCTGAAAGGTGTTTCAGAAGTCTAGGTGTAGGCTTTCAGGTCTGACTGTTCAGTTCTGATTAGTTGTTCTGGTCATACTATTTTCAAAAAGGGTTAGAAATGTCTAAACGGCACTGCTGCTGGAATAGAGCACCCAAATCCAGTACAGGTAAGGCAGTCACAATGCCCCTGTCCAGCTACTACCATGCTTTCTCTTGAGGAACCATTACTTACTTTGTTTGTTATCTGATTCCTCTTGGAAAGGGTGCAACATGGTGTTCCTCGGGATACTTGGGCCACCTACCAGTCAGACTGCCTGGATGTTGGTCATTAGGGCTGTTCAGAGAGCAGATGTGAAGCCCACTGTGTGAATTTGTTCAGCAAAGTTAGATCTGATGACTCCAGCTGGTGTTTCATCAGTGCAAGCTTTTTGCCATGCATTATAAATATTTTTAAGAAGCAGTTATGATGGGGAAGCCTGGAGAGGACTGAAGCAGGCAGTAAAATTTGCACATCTGTACCAGTGCCCTCCTGAGTCACCTCCTCTGCTGATTTGACCTTTGAGGATTCTGGGCTGTCTCTTCTGTCAGAAGATGCAGACTGAGAAAAAGTGTTTGTCCACAGCTGGCATTAAACTGTATTTTCAGATGACCTAGGACATACCTATGTGTTTGGTCATGATCTTTTGGCATGCAGCTCTAAGTGAGGAGTGTCGCTGAGCACTATGCTCCCTCTACCTTATTTTCCTTTGCTTTTTTCATCTGACCAAGTTCTTCTTCACTTCCTGCTGCAGGCTGACATGTTGTGCATCTTGCCATTACTCAGTACAGCTCATATCCACCAAGTGGGAAGATTGTGTGAGTGTATGAAGCTGCGAGAAGGAATAATTGATATCTCTATATTACTGTGTTTCTGTGTATATACTGTTATAGCCACCCCTTGATTTTTCATGATGCACTGCCCTTGTGTATCGTTTTCCTTGACTAATTGGCTGTGACAGGCAAGAGGAAACCTAGGAAGACACTATAGTTTTTTAAAAAATGCACTTGTCTTGAAATTGGAAGTAACTGGATGATCTGGATCTTAATTATTCTTGTACTATAGAGAACTTCATGTGATTTTTTTTTTTCTTTTAATTGAGGTTGTTTTTTTTCCTCCTGTTTTTCTTTTGGTTTTCAAAGGATTCAGCTACTACACATTTTAAGTAAATCTCTGGTGATAAAAAAACTAATATAGCTTTTATTTAAAATCGTATAAATGAAACTCAGTGTCCTAAGCTGTTTCTTTCAAAGCAGAACATAGTGAATTTTTCCAAAAGGCTAAATATCATGAGACTCATGTTGCAATACAATGAGAATGGGAGAAGTGGGGGAATTTAGCAATACCCTAGATATTGTTGAATTCAAAGCCACATTGAAATAAAGCAAGCCTTTCCAGACTTTGCAGGGAAATTCATGTCACGTATGTGTAGATAATAGATACATACGTTATATTAAAATAATTTCTTACACTGAAAAAAGGAACCCATCATGTTACAAAATCATTTAATGCTTTAATTTTGTCAATTTAATTTCATGTTATTTTGTGTGCAAATTAACATCGTATAATTAATATCTCATTTATAAATAGAAAGAATGGTCTTGAGTTCAAGTAAATTTCAGTGACTTAATCCTGAAAAAATACAGAAATTGTAAAGAGCACACAAAGTTTGCGAAGAGACTGATTCCTGCCTCTGCTTGTTTTGTTGTGTTTTGTTTTGAAAGGGCAAGCGCGTTTGATGCATTCAGACATTGGAACAAAAGGCTTTCTGCTAATCTTTAGTTAGGAGAAATCACCAGTGTTGGCTTTGATTCCAGTTTTAATAAACACAAATGGTGATGACAGCTTTGTTTGATTTTTAAGATTGTCAGTCTGTTTCCGGATGCTTTTCCTGCCTGGGCTGAAGGCGGGTGGAAACCTTGTCAGGGTGGGCTCTGAGCTCTGGGACGGAGGGGTCTGGAACACCCTGGTTCCAGTCCTGCCTGCAGTGCGGTGAACTCAGGAGCTCCTGCAGTCCTTTCAGGAACAGCTTATGTAACTTTGGACATGCCAGCAATATGCTACACTGTGAAATAGTCTCTCGACTGTTTGCTGGCTTTTTTATTTTCCTTTTTTCTTCTTGTATTTTCCCCCCCTCTTCCTTCTCTCTCGGAGGGATTGCATCATCTGCCTGCATTTCACAGCTTGGGCAGCAGGGGAAAGGAGTTGAATAAATCAACATGTTGCTTTTATCAAGTAAATCTCTGTGAAGTGGCCTGGTCAGAAGAAATTTATATTCTTTCTATCTGAGCCGTCTTTAAAGAATGTTTCACCCCTTTTTTCCTTTCAAGGATTTTTTTCAAGGCTTTCCAAATCACTTTATCAGAAGTCGTGATAAGTTGAGGCTGTGTTTTCAACAGTTTGCAAGACTGCAAACCCCTTTTCTCAGAACTAAGATGGTCTAACAGCTAAAATAATCTGAAAATCTCCTTGCTCTAAAGACACAGTGGGACCGTTACCTCCATGAGAGGTAAACATCCAGCACCCTTCCACTAGTGTCTGTAGAGTTACTGTGGACTCAAAGAGATGCAAGGGAGGAGACAACCTGTCTCAATGCTACCCAAAGCCAGAGAAAGTAAGATGGGTGTGAGGAAGTGATCAGCTTTTAGTGGGAGCAATGGCACCTACATCAAAAAAAGCATGGGACTGTGATGTCAGATTTTAGCATGCAAAAATATTTTCAGCTCTTCTGACATCTCAAAGCATGGAGCAATGGCTACAGTCACAATTTCAGTTGTTGCCAAGGATTACCTTGTTCCACTTGTTTGTTACTGCTGGTTTTCATGTTTTCCCATTTTTCTTTTTTTTTTTTTCCCCCTTTGTTTTCTTCAAAGGGGAAAAAAGTCCCATAGAAAAGAAAGCTCTGCTTGGTTTCCAGGATTACCCTCTGAGTGTTGTTGGAGTACATGCTTTATACTAAAATACAGTTGGATACTTTTTATCAATTTATTTTGAAATCTCTTGTTGCTTTCAAGATGACAAGATTAGGCGTAGGATTTGGTAGGGACAAGAGGGGAGGTTGGTTTTCCCCTTAGGCAGATTGACATATATCAACTAAAGATCCTGACTCAAAAAGAAAAAAAAAATCCACCCTCCTGGCAATCTTTTAAGCTTGAAAATACATCCTTATATTGGAGGATGAGTAGCTCTAGAATTGTTTAATCTCTCAGAGCTTCTTCTGGATCAAGCAGTGCCTTGTACAGTCCTTACAAGAACTGTATTTTAGAATAAATTTGCTCTAGTGGTCTTACCTTCCACGTTGCCACTGCTGAAGCTCAGAGAGGGCCAGGGATGGATCTATAGAAAGCCATAAGTATGGCAAAGAGGAATGAAGCCACTGTCTCCTGACAAACGGATCCCCTGTTGTTGCTACTAAAGGCTAGACATGTCTGCCTGCTGTGCTGCTGGGCTTTAATGGAAAGAGTGCATATAGCCACCACTTTTTTTTTTTCCCCCCTTCATTATAGCCCAGGAGAACTGAAAGGGCGGTGAAAATAGAAGTACCCTCACAACAGAAAAGGACTAAAGGTAGCATCTATGGGCTCTGTTCATGCACAGGCTAGGACCTGGAGGTGACTGGTTTGGTTTTGACTTTTAGGGAAACGGCGATGCACTGCAATTAGAATCTCATATTTGAAGTGCTTGTCAAGAACACAGTCCTACTTAGGTATAATACTAATAACTCATTTGAAAGTTCTTACCTGTGTTATGAACAGTGTTTTAGAGGATGACAACAATGGTTTCACGCAATGAATTTATTTTGTAATTTTTGTGGTTTTATTAATTTTTGCTTCTTTCAGTCTGCTAATAAAAATCTGTATGTTTTTCTTTTACTTGTAAGCATTTACATGTTCCTTGTTCGGAACACAAATTCTGTGCTTTAAAAGTTAATTTTTTTTAAAAGAATGAATATTTTTATTTTACTTCAGCTCATTGCAAGCTATGTTCCAGGAGCCAAATTAAATTGTCAGTGTTATTTTAGATGTAGCCTTCATTAAACATCTACAAGCAAATTAAAATAACTCATGTAACTGAGATATTTTCTCAAGGCTTTGGCTTCCATCATCAGAAACACAGGAAAGGAGTGCCATGGGCTTTACCATGTTGGAAGGAGAACACTTAAGTGCCAGTGAAGTATAAGATACCTTTATATAAAATAAACATGCTAGAAGAAAACCTTCAGCAGTATCCTTTGCATTTGGTTTGCTTTGCTGAGAAAGGAAGTGTTTACTTGAGAAAGCATCTGGATTTTATTGTGTTTTAATTCATTGTGGACAGCCTGATGGAGTCTGGAACCACTTAGAATGTCACAACCTTTCATTGTCACATGCAATGTGGAAACGAAATAAAAAGCGATCCAAATCTCCGGCTCTGTAGCCCAAGTCGTTACGTTTGCTGTGGTCTTCCTTCTATAAGACAGACTTCTTGAACAAATACAAATTTGTAGTGACAGTCCTTATAGAGGCTATTTGTTCATCTGAATACTCTTTAGTGTGCCTCAGTCAGGTTTCTCAGAGCCAGGAAATCAGGAGAGAACCTTTGTTAAAGAAAATTGAGCAGAATCCAGTGACTAGTGTACCTTTTCTCAGGAAGGCAAATGAGAAGAGGTGATGTCTGTGGTGGTGCATCTGAGACGGTTCACTACTTTTTGGTTCCCCCTCCCCAGTTCTAGTCACTGCTGTTTGTTATGATAAGTGACATCCCAGGAAAGTTAACTCATTTGCAAGGTCAGCCCTGTGTTGCAGGCATAAGTCTGACTTATTTAAATAAACTTTATGGGGTTTTTTAGAAGCTTGCCTGAATTTTTGGAATTAGTTTCTAGTCTAGTGACTCATTTATGAGAAGATAAGATTGATGTAGACAAACTGATCTTCAATGAACTGCATCCAGCAGTTTCCTTTTTTATAAAATTTCTGATTTATCGTTTTAAAGGTAACCTGCCCACCTACATGAGTCTGGTGAACAGATGAGACATTTCAAGAGCAGATACTTTCATTCTCACTCCTCCTCTGAAGCCTATGAAGTTACATCAGAAAACAGTTTGGACAAATACATCTGAGCAGTCCTTTTGTTTAATAAATATCCTCAAAAGAATTTGGTATTCATGTTCCCGTTCTTTCTTCTGTTTGTGTTTTACATCACGCTTCTTTGTATCAATCTGTTTCTAGAACTGATGTTCTCATCTTCAGTAACACTTTCTGATGGCAAATCCTTTGCAGCATTAATGCACAAAAATCTTTGTTGTGAAACAGCTATGTTGTATGTTTCTGTGTATATAGCAACCCTGATGGCCCTAAGCCACAAAGGCATAAAAATCAAAAGCTGATGTACATGCAGCATTTCTGACACAAAACCAAAGAAAAGGAAGAATCTGGAAAATGAGGGCAGTGCATACCTTCCACCCACATGTCCATCCCTTACTGTTACTGCAAACCCCGTGCACTTAATTAGCGGAGAGAAAACTTGCCCTTCTGCACTCTCTAGGCTATCTCCTTCTCCTTCCCCACACAAAATGCAAGCAGTAGAAGATACTGCCTACAGCACTGAATTGTAGCAGCAAAGGATGGTGTGCAGGAGCAAGAGGTAATTGGAGTGGGGGAAAGCTGATGCTGCTGTGGAGCCAATTTGAGACTAGGATTCATGGTCTGTGATTCATGATGCTTGTGTTCATAGTATAATCATCGTATAGTACCCGCTTGTAGGTGGACAATTAGCAAATATGTATTGTTTAGGTGGCTATTAGCAATGTTGAAGGCACCAAGATTGTTTCACAGTGAATGATAATTTCCTGGTTTTATTGGAAGGCAAGTCAGCAAGGAGGGCTCCACTGGGCAAAGATGTTCCGCTAGCAGGAGCAGAGGTGGGATGAGAGTTTCATCTCCCCGGTTAGCAGAGGCCCTTGGAAGGAGAACTGAACATGATACAATGCTAAATGGCACAGTCAGTTCCCTCCCTTCCCACACTGTCTCTGCTGTGGTTGTGTAGGACTGTCCTGGGTTGTGTTAGGGACTGTGGTAAAGTAGAATTACTAACAAAAATGCAGCTTTTCATGAATCTTCCTTTATTTTTATTTTCCCCAAAACTAACGTATGTGATGTATGACTAAGGATTGCCTGTAATTCTAACTTCCTGTAAAAACACTTGTTGTAGAAAGTCTGCTCTGTCAGTATCTGTGTTTTTCTGTGAGGCTCGTCCTAGAGCAGGACAGAAGGCAGACTATGGTTTTACTTTTTATTGTTGATGGGGGAAATCTAATAAACAATAAAATGTAATTTTCCAAAGGGAGATCAGCATCTAGGGACCAAGTGGGAAAGTGTCATATGAAAAAATATTAATAGAAGAGAACAAATGGAATTGCTAAATTCAGCAGTGTAGACACATTTTAATATAACATGCCTGTGATGAATCCATGTGTGGAAAGCACATGCATTGTGGCCTTTGTATGATGCATGAAAGATGGATATGAAAGAGTTTATTATGGCTCCGCATCCTAGTTCAGCACGTCTTTCAGGCAGAAGTCCAACTTTCAGCGCAGGTGTCATTCCTGCTGACTTTAAGGGTCCCCGTGTGTGCACAGGGTGAAAATGACCTTGGCTGCTTCGCAGAGTGTAAGCCCAGTTTGTGGTACAAAGTGCATTGTCATGGTTCCGTGTGGCTGACACACAGTACCATCCTATCGCATGGGGGTGGTTCATAACTGATGAAGGCCAAAAGACTTTTCTAGTTCGGCTTCCTGTGGGGCAAACAGAACCATATTTTCAAAGCATGAAACAGCTTTAAAACGGCAGCAAAACTCTGTGTCGTAACAGAAATATTTTGGTTCCCTCTCTGAAGGAAGCACTGGGCGATGTGGCTGTATGTGTGGTGTCTGCAGGATTGCATGCAGCTGCAGGCCCCTGGCACTGTATTTCTATGTACTTGCTTATGAAAAAGCAGTTCCTACACAGTTTGCAGTTGGCCTTTTTAATTGTAAACTTCTGTTTACTGTTGCCGTGGGGGTTTTTCCTATTTGAACTACAGCTTAATGGCTCAGGAATCTCTCGCGCACAGGTTAAGATCTGCTTTCTTTCTATTGAATTAAAGAGACTAAAGTCCATCTGTTTCCCTTTGGTATGACACTACTGCAGCCTCTGTGAGTGAGCTCTGCTCACTCATGTGATGGTCTGGTGATCCCAGGGCTGATTTACATTTTGTTCCATCAGTGGGAAAAAGTAATTGCACGCTTAACCGTCTTCATAAATAACAGGTTCTTTACTCACAGAATCCTTTTGTTTGTAAGTTTATTTATCTGAATTTTAACTAATATCAGGGAAGTAACTCAATCTGCAGACAGACTAATATTTTGTGAGCAAGGCTTGTCATTGGTTTTGTTTTGAACAATTTTACTGGGAAATTATTCCAGTTTATGAGGGTATGAAACCAATTAGCATGCTGCCCCTGTGGTAGCCTAATTTATCTGCAGAATTACTATCTAGAACTCACCAGTAGTTCTCATAGTGGGCAGTAAATAAGTATGAAGTAGACTTGAGTGTGGTAATGGGCAAGCACTAAAGAAAATTCTGCTTCATGCTACTCTTCTAATTTCTTCAATGACATAGCTCCTTGGTACCTAAGTTTTGTACCCTGTTTTAAAGAAAGGATCTTTCCTTCCTGAACTGTGGACTCAATATCTCAAGCAGAAGCAATGAAAAGCCTTCTGAAAAACTTAAAGAAAAATAGCAAGGGAGTTGAGTATGAACTTTGCTGAACTGAGAGTTTTCAGCCTCCTCCATGTGGCCTTGCTCCAATAGGGATGACATGGTAGCAGCCGATGGTATATTTGACCAGTAGGTCAAATTTCTGGGTAGGTGTTAGATATGTTTTCTAGTGCCAGGGTGCTTTACTGAAGGACCAGTGTCTATTGATATATGGGGATGTGTATAGGAAGCTTCCACCCAAATATCAGGAGCAACACGAAATGCTTGTTTATAAACTAAAGTAATGCACATTGTCATCTAGAGTCATTCTGATGAGGACGGTGGTTCATTCCCCACCTTCTAGGACAGTTGTAGTGGTTTTGCCTGGGACAGCGTTAATTTTGTTCATAGGTCGTGAGTATCTGTATTTTGAATACTGCAGCACTAACAACACTGTGTTTCTCTATGCTAGCTAGAGCTCTCAGTGACAAATACTGTGCAGTGCTTGCTTTTCCCCAGGTGGGCTGGGCAGCACCGTACCCGCTGAGTGCTCCCCCAGCAATCAGTGCCAGGTGGCAGCAGCACTCGGAGGGATGTCCCTGAGCAGGCTGCATCTGCAGGAGTTGCTGTCACGTGTGTGGGCTGTAGCATGGAGATCCTCTCCTATCCTTGAAGGTACCCTATCTGTAGGTAAGGTCTCCAGAAACTTGAACTTCTTCACATTCATGTAGTAACATGACAGAGGTTTTAAAAAATAAATGGAGAAAATAAGCTCCTTCTTATTTTTTTATGCCTCTGTCATCTGATTCACATGGTTTGAAAACTTTGATTTCATGAAACTTTGGAAAAATTCCCCCCTAAAAGGCTTCTTTATTCCTTTCCCTTGGAGCTACATGTAAAAAACAAAAAAAGCCCAACCATACTGGAGCTCCTTTAGGGAGTAGATAGAGTTCACTTAGCTTTCAAGCAAAGGAAGGAGAAGGAAATCTCTCAACTGACAGGACTTGTTTCTGTCGTTCTTCTTTATAGTTATAATTTTGAGCTGCCCCAATAGTGAGTGCACAGGCAGGTCAAACTTGCCTCCAAATGCCAGGTGTTGGGTAGTGAGGACCACCGCAAACTGCTTTCTGTCTTGTTGGCTGTCTTTGGAGTTTTTGGTTGGAGCTTTTCTTAAGCTGGAGAAAAGGACTGTTTAATGCTCCAGCCGTTCCAAATCCTCAACAAAAGATCCAAACATGCTTAAAAATCTTTCTGCACATTCAGTCACTATGAGTAGAAGAAATGTGTCAAACCAGACATTATTTAACTTTCTTCTTTAACTGAAAGTCTAGGACTCAAAGCTCTCAAAACTCAACATTGTCACTTTCTTCTCTGTAGAGTAGTCCTACGAGGTAGTAAGTCACCATATTTAAAATTCTCACTTTTATTTAACTGTTTGGAAAATGTGGCAGTGCATTACCCTAAATAGTTACTCGTTTCAAAAAAACAAAACCAACAAATGTCCCCAAACTAACTATTCCTCTGAGCCAGACACTAAGCCAAAGCAGAGTTGCCCATGAATGGAGGCTCGCTGGGTGTAAAAGCTAGCTGTGATGAAAAGAGCAAGCACTGGCTCCTTGCAAGACGCTGGTGTCTCGGGGAGGGAGCGGGAGGGGCTGGCGCTGCAGGGACCCAGCAGATGGCATTCTGCCGGCTGCATCTGTTGTGTGCCAGGAAGCAGGGAAGTGATGAGCACTGGGGTGTGCAGCCCCGTTACCCCACTGCCCTCACCATCCTCTCAAAATAGGAGATGTGGTGTCATGATTCGTCTGGTTTAACGGGATACGCTGCTGGGACTGCGGTCGAAGTATTGCCAGCCAAGGGGAAATAACATTAAAGGTTAAGAGCACAGAAAATAGTCAGGTCACTTGCAAATTAATTCAGTTTGGAAAG
>VZTA01027684.1:31140-54094 GCA_013398855.1 Mohoua ochrocephala | reverse complement strand
GAGGGGGTGGGATGTTTGCCATTTTTACAGGCAAGCTCAGATTTTTGAGGGTTCTTTTTTCACTCCTTGATGCAGTATTTGCTGCTGGTGTTAGATGATTATACTTTTATACTTACTTATACTTTTATAACTATTAAACTGCATGGACCATGTTTAGACTCTGTATATTGAAATTATGGGAATCCAGACTCAATCATTTCAGATTCAGAGCTGGTACAAAGAGACTGTGAGTTTTATTTTGCTTTTTATTAATATCATACCTGTAAAGAGATAAGGGCATGTACCGTACTGCCCACTGCCATTCATTATGGAAGTTGCTAAAGCTCCCCATCAACACCAAATCTGAGTATCTCTAGCACTAGAGGCTTAGGCCTGACATTGTCCTCACAGGGCTGAGAAGTACATTAGCTGGGTTGTAAAGGGTGTCAGTAGAGGGATTAAATCATGCTGAAAGTCTCTTGCAGAGCCATTAACTGGATTCAGTTTGAGGCCTGAGGTATCAAACCTGTCTTCTCAGTGCTCTGCCTTTGAAGCCACTTTCACCTGAATTGCTCATGTAAAAGTCATCTGCCTGCCACTCTTAACAACATGATCTCTCTACCTGATGAAGTTGAGGAAACCTTCTAATGATGATGTAGGGGAAATGGAAATACTGGAAATACTAGCCAAGTAAATACACACTGGAATAAAACTGGAAGACATCCTTCCTCCCCCAGGCTTGGAGCTGGCAGTCAGAAGAAGGTCATGCATGTGCTGCTCCTGTCTTCACCATATCTAGGTTGCACAGCTCCTACAAAGCATAAGTCTGCAGTATAAGGCAGCATAGCAGTATCCTTATTATTGTCTATGCTTGTATTGCTGGCTTTGGCTCACTGTTGCCTGATGGAGACAAGATAACCACTTGTGACTTTACAAATTCAAAATACATTGCCTTTACCTAAGCTGCTACCTGCTGTTTCACCTGTGAATGTGTGTGTTTGGTCAACCAGTGGGTAGTATCTTTCCCCACTGCTTTTAACAGGATGGGATGGATGAGCCCTAAGAAGAGTTTGGGGAATGTAAAGCACCTTTTACATTTCTCACTGGGAATACCATCTTTGAATGTGCTTGTGTGCTACAGGCTGAGCTGCAACACACATCTTTTAGTTCTTTTCACTGCAACAAAAATATTCAGAGGAACTGAAAATTTAGAACACAATCTCCCCACAGCTCTTTATTAAACACAGGGGCTCTCAAGTGATTTGTTTCAATTTGTTTAATAGTTTTGAGATAATTCTGATATCTCCTACTGATTGCACATGCAAATACCTTGGGGATTCTTTGCAGAAGTTGCTTTTGAATGGTGATCCTTTAGCAATGTGTGGAGTTTACCTTCTAATTTGAGGCTATTGCTTATAACTTTCTCATTCTCTTGAGAGAAGTGATTACAAAGACTTAAGATGACAGTACCAGCTTAGTAGGGGCCTAGCATTTACTTGTGAAGTTTAATGTATAATCTTGGATTGCAAAACTAGTCTGAAGCAAACTATTTTCAAGTCTTCATTTTCAGGGGGAAGGGCCAGAAAGTAGGTTCAAAAACTTAAAAATGTTTCCTTTAATCTTGCGGAGCCAAACACAGGAGCCCCATGCTAATGCTTTGTAGCCAGAAAGTACAATGAGTCATCAAGAGAAAATCAAGTTGTCTAGAGCATCTTTGGAAGAACGATCACAGAAACTCTGCCATGTGAAATAACCCAGAGACTAGGCTGGGCTGGGTGGTAGAACTACACAAAACTTGCTAAATCCACAAGGATGGTATTTTGCCTTTTTGCTCGCAGCAAATACCTTCTTGGTGCACACCATATTGACCTCCAGGTTTTGCTACTTGCTGCTATTCAGCTAGAGACATCAGCTTCAATTATTCACAGCTTAGTGTAAAATAACAGTATTTTCTTGGGTTTGGATGGTTTTTGGTTTTGATAGAGTTTTATTCTGTTTTTATACCAATACCCCTGCCTTATGCTTTTGACAAATTTCTTTGGATCATGAAGCTGATCATGATTTTAAAACTTGAGCAATTAATCTTTAAACTGCAGGTCAAGCACTATTGCCATGACTTTAAAACAATAGAACATTCTAAGAGGAATTTTTCTGTGTTTTTGGACAAGAGAAAAAAGAGGAATACATAAGCATATAGAAACCATCATCTGCTCCATTAAATGAAGAAACTGAATAGCTGTGATTTTGAGAGCAGTTACTTCACTCTGCATTTCTGTACTTGGTACAAAAGTTTCAGGTGGACACATATGAAAAGCCAAAATATTCTTTTCCTTGATCAGGTAGTTCATATACCACCATTTTTGATGCCAGACAACTACAGGACACTGTGATTAGATGCTACTTCCACATTACTCTCACAATTGCTTGGGTTTATAAAGCATGGTATGCTTATTATGCTCAAGTAGCTGCTAGCCTTCCTTAATGCTGTTCTGCTCTGAGCAGAGTATGGGAGACAGAACCTGCCAAAATCATCAGCTCAGGGATAGACTGGTAGAGGGAGGTGAAAAGATTGATGAGCACAGGGAATATGAGCACAGAGTATTTCTGATGATGAGAGCGTGACCACATGAATTTTTTCACAATAAAAGGAGCTAGAAACAGAGGAGGGATTTGAGGAAAAAATTCTGCCCCTACAGTAGTAGGAATGATACTAGCAACAGAACTCAGCATGACCTTAATAGAAGCAAGCACATCTTTGAAATCCACTGATAGCTTATTCTCATCACTCCCACTGGTGAAACCATGACTGCTTCCCCGGCACAAACCCAGACTCGTGCTGTGTGTCTTGAGATGAAGGGCCAAGCCTTTCCCAGCTCTGGTTGTCCGTGTGTAACAGCCGCCTTTGGAAAGTGCCAGGGAGCCTTGCCTGGAGAGTACAGGGCGAGGGATGGTCAAGTTCTAGTATTTGATGTAAATCATCAATGAATGGTGAGGACAGAGCCCTGTTGCTGGGCTGCTCCTCACCAGCTCCAGGGCAGGGTACAAAACCTCCAGATTTAGGTGTCTGCCTCTATGCTCCCATTTTTTATATGAAAAAGCTTTCCCAGTGGTGATAGCTGATGGGCTTTTTAACACGCCAGCTACAGAATCAGGCTCATTTCTGAAAATTGCTGTTAATGAACAAAGTGAATTATTTGGCAATCCAGCCCACATGGAACCTGATTAAAAAGCAAATATCCTTGAAGGTCTGTTAGGTCAGATCTGTTGGTTCCCCACCTGAATCAAGACCAACAACTAATGCATAAAAATGAACTTGACCTGATTTACGCTTCATAATTATGTAGTGACTCACTAATTAAATTTCACAATTCCAAGTGCACCCCCTGGCTACTCATAAATATCTCAGAGGGTTTAAAAAAATGTAGGTGTTAGTCTTTTAGAAAGATAATGTCAGCCTATCATTTAGAATCTTTATTTGCTAAATGGTGGAACTATGGTGTCTGTTTCCAAATACTTGGAAAATACTTCCACAAATGATGAATGAGTCATGTTTTTCATCTTTCATCTCTAGGTAACTCATGCTGACATAGCACTTCGTCTCCCTCTGTCCCTAAAATATGCTTGCTTACCCCGCATTCATAACTTATTTTTCTGCTCCTTGCACTGGTTAGTTCACCTGAAAATGTTGTCTCATTGTTAATATTTATTTCCTTACATACAGAATAAATTGGCTCAATCTTCCACCTTCAAATTAATGCTTGCTTTGTTATTTCTCAATGAGCCTAGTTTGTTCTCTCCTTTTTCAGGCTTCTGTTATGTTTCTTTCTCATGCTATCATCTCAGTGGGCTTAGTGTACCTTCTTTTAACTTCTTTCATAGAAATTCCTTCTGCTGCTGCTGCTTTTCGAAGGTTGGGCAAGGTTAGAAGAAGGGACTGGGAGTTTATAATGTGATTTTACCTCTGAGTGGGATCCTCAAAAATGCCTACACTCTGAGTTTCCCACATAGTGTACTGGAGGCAGAAAGTGGCAGGTTTATTTGCAGTTGAGACAGTGCCATATTTTTGTACTTCATGTTTCCATCCTGTTGTTTTCCCCCATTTCCTTTCTGGAAGACATCCTGATGTTAAAATAAAGTCTCATGCTCTAGGGCTTCATCTTGCTGCCCACAGGGGTTAGGAATGATATTTATGCATACTGGGAGTGGTTTTCACCTTTTTTTGACTCCTCAAGGACAGGAAGGAGTAGATGAGAGACCTCATAGGGTAGATAGTAGAGGGAGTTCTCATTTTAAGATACCTGTCTAGCGTCTCATAGTCTTACATCCCATGTGAAACTGCTGATCAGATTTGGATCTTCCAGGGGAAAAAATTATTCTCCTGGTCACTCGGCTCAGACCTGGAAATCAACTTGGTTTTCTCTTAGGATAGGTATGTGGATCACCTACAAGGAATGTGTGGTTGTACCACACCTGTTGTTGCAAGGATTTGAGTTCTGTCTTCCCCTTCCTGCTTGTAGTCTTGGAGCATGCAGACAGCTTGGTTGACTGAAGAATCAATTGCTTTATTATAATGAAAATTGTTATTCTCTGTAGAAAGGGCAGTAGTGAAATGTAATGGCAGGAGGCTGCAGTAGATCAACTTGTGGTCTCTTCCAGCTTTAAACACTATGAAATCTCCCTCCAAAACTGATGCCATTGTTACTCCATAGGTTTGCTGGCACGGAGAGAATTTCAAGGCAAGCATCCAGCACCCACCCACAGATTGTGTTGGCTTTGAGCCTGGCAGCTTGAGTCCCTTCCAAAATGTATCCAGGATCTTCTCGTTAGGAATGCAGCATATTGCTGGTTGTGACACAGATACAGCTGAGTTTACTCCATGTCTTATCTGTAACCTTTTAAGGTTTTCACATGGCTTACTCAGTTGCAGAAGCTTTTGTAAACCTGAAAACAGAAAACAGCATGGGCTTTAGCCAGCTACTGCTGTTTTCCCTGATTTAAGATGTTCCCAGTCTTGCCTCTGGGTATCCTTCATGTTACTTTCAAACCTCCAAGGGTCTGCTGTTGTTGCTTTCTGGCCCGCGCCCTTCATTTTTTCTGGGCAAACCTCCCTCTAGCCTGTTGATGTTGTTCCTAATTGCCCAAAGGAATCATTGCTGAGCAATGTGAGGCATTTCCTTCCCTCTTATTAAAAAGCACCAAAATAAAACTTAGTCTTTCAGAGCAGTGGCTAAATCAACCACATCTTAACATTATGTTATGGCTACAGCATTCTGGACTGTTACTGTAAAGTAGCAAGGTGTTTCAGATCAGCTCTTCATTAATCTCTCCTGATCCCTGACATTAGAACACGCTGCATGTACATGCATGGAGGCTCAGTGAGCAGCCTAGTATTCCCCTGACAAAAAAATTGCTTGTGCCAAGGTCTTGTCACTATGGCACTGTAAACACTGGGAGGAGACCACTGTGCTACTGTTTACATGGGGCAGAAGTTGCTCCTAAATTCCAGTGAAGAAAAGTCAGTTGAAAATGTTTTTTCAAAACATGTACTGACCTGTACTGACCACTTGCTATTTTTTTACAGAATTACCTTGGACTAACCCAGAACAGAGGTCTGTTGTGCTAGTTTGTCACAGTGCTTGAATGCAGAACAGTTGATTGTCTCTCCTTCAAAGCCCTGACAAGTAAACTGGTAAATACATAGTCTAAATGAAGTCTAAAAAAAAAAATAAATAAAGATGAGTTCAGGGAACTGATACTTCATAGTGATACAACTCAATGCTCTTCTTAATGAAAGAGAGTAAAACATTTAGTAGAATTCCGGTGATTTTTTAGGAAACGCATGGTGGTTGCTGAACACAGTCTGCTCTCATCACTCTCTCAGACTCCAGGACTCTCCCTGGGGTTCTGCTGGTTTAGCAGAGATAAAAACTCAGGGAAGAATTGTTGATGAAATAGATCTTGTAGTACTATTAGAAAGCTGCATGAGGTTTTATGAGTCCTTAAAAATTAGCTTTCGTGGGTGTTAGCACTTTCCTGCAGTCAGATGCTTTGATTAATTACACCCTCTCAAAACTTCTCCATGAAAGAAAATGCCGTTCTTGACAACCAGTTGGTAACTGAAGGTCAATAAACTAGGAGTCTTGAGATTCCTCTCGTGGTAATGGTTAGTGATAATCTCTCAAAAGTTAAATTTGTTTTCAGGTGGGAGGTTGTGATTGCTCTTTGTGATAGAAATTCTGGACCACGAAAATGCCAATAAGATTACAGAATCATTTCATTTAGGTTGGAAAAGATCATC
This sequence comes from Mohoua ochrocephala, assembly GCA_013398855.1. Lineage (NCBI taxonomy): Eukaryota > Metazoa > Chordata > Aves > Passeriformes > Acanthizidae > Mohoua > Mohoua ochrocephala. The sequence continues at coordinate 47,817 of VZTA01027684.1, read as the reverse complement.
GAGTCCAACCTTTGACAGATCACCTTGTGAACTAGACCATGGCACTAAGTGCCACGTTCATTTATTTCTTGAACACCTCCAGGGATGGTGACTCCATGACCTCACTGGGCAGTCCATTTCAATGTTTAATAACCACTTCCATGAAGAAATTCCTCCTGATGTCCAACCTGAACCTCCCCTAGCATGGCTTGAGACCTGTATACTCTCATCCTGTCACTGGTTGCCTGAGAGAAGATGCCAACCCTCCCTGGCTACACCCTCCTTTCAGGCGGTTGTAGAAAGTGATAAGGTCCCTTCAAGCCTCCTTTTCTCCAGGCTAAACACCCCCAGCTCCCTCAGCTGTTCCTCATATGACCCACTCTCTAGACCCTTCACCAGCTCCTTTGCCCTTCTCTGGGCCTGCTCCAGCACCTCAAAGTCCTTCCTGAAGTGAGGGGCCCATAACTGGACACAGAACTTGAGGTGTGACCTCACGAGTACAGGGGCACAATCATATCCCTGCTCCTGCTGGCCACACTATTGCTGGTACAGGCCAGGATGCCATTCTTGGCTACCTGGGCGCACGGTGGACAATGTTCAGCTGGCTGTTGACCAGAAGTTCCAGGTCCTTTTCTGCCAGGCCCTTTCCAACCACACTTTCCCCTGCCTGTAGTGCTGCACGGGATTGTTGTGGCCAAGGTGTAGGACCTGCCACTTGGCCTTGTTAAACCTGACACCTTTGGGCTCAGCCGAGTCATCCAGCCTGTCCAGATCCCTCTGCAGATCCTACTTACCCTTCAGCAGATCAACACCCCACCCAACTCACTTTTAGCTGAGAATTTACTGGGGGTGTACTTCATGTCCTTGTCTAGATCTTTAATAAGTATATGGAACAAGACTGGGCCCCAATACTGAGCCCTGGAGAACACCACTAGTGACCATCTGACAATTGGATATGGCACCATTGACTTCCACTCTCTGGGCTCTTCTTAACCCAGCAAAGAGTGGACCTGTCCAAGCCATGGGCTACCAGGTTTTCCAGTAGAGTGCCATGGGAGGCAGTATCAAAATCTTCTGAAGTCCAAGAAGACAACATCCACAGCCTCTCGGTGAGTCCTCTGGTCATAAAAGGAGATCAGGTTGGTCAGGCAAGATCTGCCTTTTCCACATCTGTGCTGGCTGGGCCTGATCCCTTGTTTGTCCTGTATGTGCCATGTGAACACATTCAAGATGATCTGTTCCATCAGCTTGGCAGGCACTGAGGTCAGGCTGACAGGCCTGTAGTTCCCTGGATCCTCCTTACAGCCCTTCCTGTGGATGGGGCATCACATTGGCCAACCCCAGTTGTCTGAGACCTCCCTGGTTAGCCAGGAACTTATGATGAATGATGGACAGCGGCGTAGCGTCCTCTCCCGTCAGCTTCCTTAGCTGAATACCATCCGTTCTTAGACTCGTGAGTGTCTAAATGGCTCAGCAGGTCACTAGCTACTTCCTCCTGGATTACAGGGGGTCTATTCTGGGATGCTGAAGTCATCCCATCTGTGGAAACTCCATCTGCTTCTCACCAATAGCTTGTGGCAGGCCTGGACTGAGATTTAGGCTCAGAAGCAGTGTCATGTTTCTCCTCTAGCTGGAAGGATTCCTACAAATTAAAAAAGAGAGTTAAATTTGCAAGCAGTTTAGCCTAGTGTTTCTCCCACTGAAACTTCCAAGAAGGCTTCTTAATAGTTTTTCATCCCAAAGATCTGTTTTCAAATTGTGGTTGCCTTTTGTTTTATAGAAATGATTGGCAACCATTAATGCCCTACAGGCAACCAGAAAGCCATCAGAGCCTGCAGAAAGGTTGGAGCTGTGCTTGACAGAAATATCTTCCTGCACATGAAATGAGAAACCTTTTCTTAAGGGGTGAGGAGTGCTGTATTGAGTCTTAGGACATTAATAACTCAATTGTTAGTCTGGTCAGTCTCAAGGTGAAATGCTCTTGCTGTTAGCAGCCTCCTGCGATAGCCATTCCACCCTAGTTTTGTACCATTGCACTGATTTTCATGCTCTACCCTGCAAAAGAAGTTGCTTTGATATCTTTTTGCTCTTCCTTCATTGTTACTGAAAATGCTAATTCAGTATTGCACTGCCAGCATGCGAACACGTGCTGCTTTTTGTATTTGATGCTAGACTACTGTGTTGATGTAACATGTTATGCATTAATTGTATGGTTTCAATTTGTCATTGGGGACTGCTGAAGAAATGGGCAGGAGAGTTAGTTGTGCCTCTCTCACAAGACTTTTGGTTCCTTCCCCATTCACAGCCGGTCTGGAGCTGTCCCTGCCTCTCGTGCTTGTCCCTGGCCTCTGTGTCTTCCCTCTCTGCTTGCCCAAAGTTCCTGGTGGATTCTGCTGCATTTAGTTGGGAGAGTAAAACACCAGTTTTCAATAATTTCTCAACTCACCCTTTCTGGCTGGTGTTTACTAACACAGCTCAGCTGTAGGATCTTCAATAGTGTCTGGAGTTAGCAGGATGTTTTGGTTCCATTCATCTCAATCCTTCCTTTTATCAACATGCACAGCACTTTCTGATGGAGATAAAGATGCCCTGAAAAGCTTCCAGCCCAAGTTAAAAGGAGAACAAACAAGAGAGAAGGGCAACATGGAGGGAGGTGACAGGGAAGAGGGGACAAAGGGAATGGAGGCGAGACTGGCATGATTACTGGAAAAACTTATTCAGATGACTGTTACTAGTGAGTTTTCCAGATTAAGATGAATAAGTTTTAAGGCAGTTTTCTGAATGTAGCAGAGGCCACTGTTTAAGTTTCATTGAAGTTAATTTTGTGAAGGGGAATAAGGTGGGAGGAAGAAAGAGTGAATGCATGCCAGATGGGGTTTAAGAAGAGAAATCCAGGCACAGACAGCATGAAAAGAGCTTGCAAGCAGGCATGTGAGGGGAACACAAAGGGGATGGAGGGAGGGAGTGAATGGAGATGGGGGAGGGCCAGGCTGAGCAGATGGAGGCAGCAAGAGGAGGAGGAGGATGGGCTCATGGGAAGGGGATTTGCTTGTGGAGAGACCCTGGAAAGTGAAAGTAAGGAGTTTGGCATTGGCTAAGAGGTGGGGGAATGGAGAGCACAGGGAGCCCCCTTGGGGGCTGAATGCAGGTAATGGTGCAGAGCTTGGCACCCTGGACAAGTTTGGGTGGGTCTGAATCCTCTTCCTGGGGCCAGAGCCCACCTCACGTCCCTGGAGACCAAGGCCTTGCTCCAGAGTTGCACAGGGATAGCACAGAGAGAAAGTGTGATGTTGTTTAAAGGTACAGGGAAGAGGATTTATTAAAGACCTTTCTGGAGAGTCCTTCATTGTACTCAGCATTGCAGCCATGATTCATGCACAGTCATAAAGATGTTAAAATGAAACAAGGTACCAGCTCCTAGTAACTCAAACATGCAAAATCTGTCAAGGGGACAGCTCAGAAAAACAAGAAGGAAAAGCTCCATGTACAAAGACATGAAAGATAAGGAGATAAAAATGATCTCAGTAGCGCTCACACCTACAAAAAGGGAGGGCAGACATGCCTAAAAGATTTCCAACATAAAAAGAAGGTGTAAGAAGTTCCATCACCTGTTGCTGAGGAATAACTCCCGTGTTCTGGTAGAGGCGGTGCCTGTCTGCCTGCATGAAGAATCAGGAGTAGGCAGAGCAAACTTGGGCCGTCAGTTTTGTCTCACCATTGCAGGCCTTTATTTAGGGAGAGGGAAAAGGACCAAACTGCTAACAGTTGGGATAACTAGCTATGGTCCTCCTGTTAGCAGAGAGCAGGATGAGAGAGCAGGGTACCAGGGCATCTGAGAGACTGAGTGAGTAGGATGGGCAGTAGAAAGGAGTTCCTGTCCTGTGGGAGATGCGCTGTCAGAGGGAGACCTAATTTTGGAGCAGAGTGCTGTCCCCAGCCCAGAAGTGCCCTCTCTGCCCTCTGAGTACGCTTTCTTAGTCCATCCATCCCTGAGAGAGGCTTCTCTACTGGGAGAGAAAGTAATTTTTTTTGTTCTTTTATTTCTCATTTTAAGCCTGATCCAATTTGGGGAACAGATCAGAAAAAGATGTTATCTATGTTTAGATGTATCAAGTTGTCCAAAAAATATCTCCCAGTATGAATATGAAGTGCAGGTTCTTGAACACGAAGATGGGGTCAAGAAAACCTAATATTTCAAGAGATTTTGGGGATCTTTGTATGTCCGTATGCATAAGTCACTTTTAGTTTCATGTTTACATTTTTTTACCCCAGTCAGCTTTAAAATAACTTTGTTTGATTTTGTCTTTTTTTTTTTTCTTGTTTGTTTGTTTTTGCAAACACATTCGTTTTGGAAAAAAAATCAAGGGGGGAAATAACTTTTTAAAAGGTGGAATATTTTTCCCAGCTGAGCTCAGCTGGCCTTGGTGACCAAAACTGCGTGGTGGTAATACGCAGCTCCTTGTCCCTCAGCCACATATATGTGGTTTGCAATCACCACATCAAGCAAATTGTTGCTTGGGGAATTACCTTTTGGATGAGTGTTGGGGTGATTCAGAGTGCGTTCAGTTTTGTGATTCACGGAGCTGCAAAGGAAAACTGATGACTGGGGGCGGGGGAAGGAGCACTGTAAGGCAGAAAATCAGTGTCCAGAAGGCATTTGTGATAGGCATGTTTCAGAGTTTCTAACGATATGGGACAGAGACATTTGGCAACCACTACATTTATGCTGCATCCTTTAATCTTTACTTTCTGATAGTATTTGAATGTTTTACAAAAATGCTATTGCTAACATATGAAAACTAGTATTTTTAGACTGCTTCCTACTCTTAGTTACTGTTTTATCACACAGAACAAGTTAAACCAACTCTTTCAGTCAGTTACCAGTTTGGGAAGGCACTCTGTTTGTCGGGCTTTGTTCTGAAGCCATTATTTGTCTTCTGTTCTGCCAAATTTCTTCTTTATGTGAAAAGTTCTGGTTAAACCACGCATCCCCCTTTCCCTCAACAATTTTTTCCCAAATTTAGGGTTGCTAGGAACATAGAAGAGGCCATTGCAGATAAACCTGTCTAGTGGTTTTGCCCTGCTTTGAGAGAGTCCATTCTTAGAATGTTTGGAAGAATCTGCAAGAAATCTCAGTGAACTCAACTGTGGAATGAACTGCCCATGGGAGAGGATTTCTCCTAGCCTCATTCATTGAATTACCAGCCTAAGTTCTGAAACTCAGGTGAACTTTTCTAATTTCAAGCTTAACCTTGCTAGCTGATTTTTAAAATAGCAGTGATTCGCACAGCATGGTTACACATTGCATATTCTAAATATTTGTAATCAATTATAAAGTTTTAGCTTTTCTGGAGAAGAAGCTTCTCCATAATAAGTTTAGTTATTAACTATACTACCCTACCCTGGCACCCCAAGTTTCTGAAAACAACCAGGCACCATCAAGATGCGCAAGTGCTTAGGTATACCTCAGCGTTAATTATTTAGTTAGTTCTGTGTGTGTAGCAGTCATTTGTACAAACACAGTGTTCACACAGTCCTTAAACACACAAGAACAAATTGTTCCAAGGATTAAACATGGGTTGAAGTGACCTGTCAGCTGAGGATGCTCAGTCAATGCTTGTGCTTGGAATATGCAAAACTCTAACAAAACCATGATCAATAATGCATACCAATGGAGTCAAAAAGACCATTTTATTGGGCTTTTATGGGAAATACAATGCAAATAATTGTGCCAAAAGTAAAGAAATTCAGAATGCTATTTTTCAAGTAAACACAGCATTTCCCAAACAGCAGGACATGAAGGTTTTGAAGTTATCTGCAAAGTCAGAATTATTCCCAGAGTAACTTATGGTGAGTAACCCAATCAGACAGTGACACAAAGGAAGAATGAATTTTAAACAATTTCTCTGGTGTATTAAGTACAAGATGCTTTCATATAGCATCTATTCCTTTTGTCCCGCATGGTTTTCTTTTAAAACTATACTTATCATAAAGAACTGGAAAGAAATCCCTGTCGTTATGCAGGTAATGCAGGTCTTGAAAAATGTACCTTGTGTCTAAATAGCCAGTGGTGACTGTGTCTGCATAAGTGGGCAGTTTGGTTTGGTCTCATGGAGGAAAAGCCCAATTGTAATTCTGCTTTCCCTGGCTTTCTGAGGATCTTTTTTTGTTTGTTTTGTTTTCAAACATGCTTGGAAGGCACATGTTGACGAATCAGCAAAATATGACAGTCTTGTTAGCTTTTTAAGTGATTTTCCATCTGGTAGATTCATCTAATTGGAGTGGTGGGCTTGAAGTTATTTGCTGCTGCTCATGTCATGCAATTCAAATACCTGCGTGGGGATTCCTAGACTTCCCTCATTTCCTGTGCTCTTAGAGAAATGGATCTACTCCTTGTCCCATGGAACTACAGCAAGTACGCACCTGCAGAATGAGGCTTAGAGAACTTCTTGCATTTTTTGCCCTTGGAAGGAAGAGAACCTCATCTCAGCCAGATCCCTGTAAGCTGCAATTGGAGAGGTTTTGAAAAGGGACAAATAGAAGAATTATGAAGAGAGAATAAGGCACTCAAACAAGGGAAGGGCTGGAAGAAAAGGCCAAAAACATGTGGTCTGGCTCTTCTCTTTGATTGCTGCAGAAATAACCCAATCCATTGAAGTCCATGGCTTTATGCTGGCACAAAGCAGAAAAATCAGGTGCAAGGTTTCAGGCAAAGCAAGGACACCATTTTTCATGTAGGTAAATGAAAAGCATTGTTTAGCCTGGACTTCTCACCAAGAAGACTGTTTTATGGTTTGGGAAGCAAGAACTTGAAGGGTCCATTAGACAAACATATTTCTGATTGCCTGGAACTGCTGCGGGGATGTGGTAGGATATAAAATAACCACTAGCTAAATGGCAAAAAACTCCCCCAGAGCTCCAAGGTGGTGACTCCACTTGACTCCACTGATTTTTCCATTACCTATCTCTACATTTCCCTTCCTTCTGAATTTTAACATGCCATCTGATTAACACAGCTGTTTTTCCTTTTTGTTTTGTACTTTCATTAATGAGATTTCTAGATCTTTTCCATTCCTTCCTACATTTATTCTTGCATTTCCTTAAAATGCTATAGAGTTGGGGATGTAGTATAAACTGATAGCTCTTTTCTAAACGAGAAATATCTTTGCTGAAACACAGCTACGCTGATTTTCATGGAAGAGTTGTAGTGTGAATTAACTTTTCGTTGTTGTTATTCAAAACAAGATCGATTTCAAAAAGTCTTTTGAAAAACTGAATCTGACACACAGTGTACACAGAAGTAGAAGCTGTAATAAATCCTGCTGGGGTCAGGCAATTTGTGTCCCAAAAAGGAGTACAGGCCAGTGTGACTGCTGCAGCTGCTGCTGTGTCAGTTACGTTTATATTGCTGCCTGAAGCCCAGCTATTGGAAAAATCTAAGAAAAACCTCAGAAGCACCTCAAACTGTGTGCCAGGCTTCAGCACAGTTCACGTGGATCAAATATTTTCGCTTGGCAGAGTAATGCAGTGATCTCATGAAAGCTGTTAATATTAACAATGCACTAATCTCTAGGTGGGAATCTTCCTTCTACACCCAGGCCAGGCCAGATATCTGATTACAAAGAACAAGTTCTCACTTACAAGAAGGTAGGTATAGCTGGGGAGGTGGGGGCTTTTCTACATCTCACTATGAGCAAAAAGTAAACCAAGGGGTTGGTGGGGATTGGGTGGTTTGGTTATTTTTTTTTTTGGTTTGGGGTTTTTTAATCAAATAACAGGTCAGTTGCTGTTGTTTGAAGTTTCTAAATGTCTTCTCAGATTAAATGAAGTCATTTATGTACATTGTAATTTAATGCTTGGTGGAGTGGCCTTGCATAGAAGATTGGTAGTTCATAGACAAGGAGGGATGGTTTGATCTCAGCCATGAGTGTGGTTTTGAAAAATTACACTTCTGTTGAATACGAGGGTTTGTTTTAAAAACCATTTAGTGTCACATATAACAAAGAAAAATGGCCATGGGAAGAGGGAAAACAAAGGAGAGCAGAAGTTTGTTTTCCTTAAAAAAGCAGGACAGCAGGCACTAAGGACAAGCCATGCATTGTGATCGTGCTCTCGGTGGCTGAGACAGCAGGAGGCTTCTTAGGCAGGGCTGGAGTTGTGCTCTTTGGGTGGCGACCCTGCTGGAAGAGCTTGTCTGCTTGCCTTCCTGGAAAGGCAGAGCAGGCAGCCAGGTGCCCTCCGGCAGTCTGCGGCTTTCGGGATCTGCTTACTTTGCCTCTGCCTGAAGCCAGCCCCAGCCTGGACTCTGTCCTCCTATGTGTGATGGATGAGAAAACAGAGGGTGAGGCTGCAGGCAGAGGAACAGAGGGGGGGACCAGAATACATTAGTGTCATTTTTTCAGTGGTCTTTTATAATGCTTTTTTAAAACTTCCTGCATAACTTTAGGGGGGAAAAGGGTTAAACTTTTGTGTTTCTTCCTCTGTAAGGCAGCATTAGTGAATAATGCTTCCTTGTTTTGCAGAGCTATCAGGCAATGTCTTGAGTATTTGTGAAGTCTGCAGAAATATTGGGTGCTGTGGACCACCTGAAAACAAAGTGTTTATAGCTAAAGGGAAGACAAATGCTCTGCTGGCATAAGGAAGGTTACAAATTGAATTTACAAGAATTTGTTCGGGGACTGAACTGGTTTAGTTATTTCTTTCCTACATGCAAGCAAGGGTGTGTTAGCAGAGTTTATAGGTTATAAAACTTGAGAGGCCATTTTCTGCACAGAGGGGAACTGGTGCAGACTTTAGTGTGATTCAGAGAGCTCTGAAGTCTGTATGACTGGAAGCAGAATGAAGCATAGCAGTACAAAGTGCAACATCATTCACCTAGGGACGAATATGAATGTTGTCTTTGAGCTCATCAGTTGGAAACAACCAGGAGGAAAGAAAGTCCTCATGGCTATGCTCATCACAAAATGACTTGGGCAACAGTGACTCCTCCCACCCACCCAGTGCTATGATCATGATCTATTGGGCAAAATGTCTCCAAAAGAACTGGCAAATGTTTAAGCTGTCTGTAAAACATTAGCAAGAGCCTGTCTGCAACTGTAGTCACCTGCACTGAGGAGAAGTGAATTCCAAGTGGAAGAGGTATAGTGAAGGGCTTGTAAGGTGAGACACCAGGAAACAGAGCAACTGTTATATGAAAAAGCTAAAAGATTGTGCCTTGATTAGTCAGGGAAAATGGTCTGAGAAGCATAAGACTACTCCCTTTAAATACCCAATGTCAAAAAAGAGGAAGATATATTTAAAAAACTTTGCCTGTCTCATTTTTTTTCCTACCCCATTTAAAGGTTCCTGTGGCTCCCTTTCCCCTTCATTTAAAGCCCTGCTCTACAGATCATTTACAGCTGCATTAATGTTATCCTGATATTTTAGAGCTCCATGGGGCTGAAAAAGTCAAAATATCAACCCCCACAGTTTTCTAGGTGAGAAAAATGGTATTCAATTTTGAGTTTGTGTTGTGATAAACCATGTACAGAGCATGTGCTGGTAAGCAGGAAAAGCTATTTTCAGCAAAAAATTCTGCTTTTCCACTAAAATTCATCAGATTTTATTTAGCGAAGCCCCATCCAGTCAAACCACAACTTAGGTTAGAGTAACCACAGGTGAAAACCTCACATAGAGCTTTAGCTAAATGGGAGGTTTGCAGTCTCACAAAGGAATCTTTCCTCCAGAAATAAACCCAGAGTTGCTCCTGCATTAATGGCTTGTTTTGTCTGGATGTCAATCTGTACTGGAAAAAAAAGAAAAAGGTAATGATAGATAATTATATCAGAGCGTGCATGAGCCATATCAGATGTAGAGATGGTCTGATTGACTTGGGTGTTGGGACTGCTGTGTGATTTACTTTTTCTGCTCTGGGAAACTAGGGGGCTTGCCAGAAGCTTTGTCAGTGTAGGGATTCTGAGTTATGGGGTTTGGTGAGAACCACGTTGTTCCTTTGCTTTGAAAATAGTCAGACCCAAGGTTCAGCCTTTACATCTCTGAAGACTGTATCCAGCAAGAGAAAGCTGAGCTGAGGATGCTGTAGAGATTGCTTCAAGCGGGTTACACTGTGCTTTCCCTTCTGATTTTGTCCTAAAGCTGTAGGACAATAACAGAAAAAAGAAAATAAAAAGATAATTTCAAATAAACTTTTTTCAAAATTTTGTAGATACTCAGGTCTGTTCTTTAAAAATGTGATAGCATTATACTGCTCTGTATTTATTTTCTAAATAAGAAAGGAATCAATATCTTTTAAAATTCTTGCGCTGTTTAGCTAGCATGAATACAAAGATTCCTAGCCTGAACAGGCCTCCTGTTAGTTATACCTATGGAATTTAATTTTACTTTCTTCCTAAGGAGAACACATAAAGAAATTATTTGTGTCGATTTTATTTCTGGACTGCTGATCTTGTGTTGTCATAGGGGTAGGATGTGTTCTATTTGTTCTGCTTGAACTCTGTGGTCTGTACTCAAGTCTCCCAGTCATTCAGAGAACCTGTATCAAGCAGGAGAGATGAAAAACTCCCTGTCTCTGTGGCCAAGCTGATAAGATAACACTGCTTCATTGCTACCATCCTAAAGCCTCCTCCACAGGCAGCCCCAGGCTTCTGGTAGAGTAAAAGCAGTCTCTGTCCTTCCCCTTCTTCTACTTTAACAGCTAACCTTTATTTAGACCCAAGGCTTGGGAAGAATCTCCCTCCCCTTTTGAGGACCAGAGCTTTTTGTGAGACCTGGACAGCAGAAGGGCAGGAAAATATGCTTCTGTTGGAGAAAGACTTTGGAAGTAGTGAAGGGAAAGCAGGTGAAGATCTTGTTGCAGCTGAGAGAACAGGGAGGCTGCCAGCTTGAAGTATGTTTACTGAGTTGTAGCAGATGTGGCAGCATGGGGAGAAGTAGTAAACTGGAGAGAAGGATAGATCATGCATGAGGGAGAGAAAGCTATGGGAATAACAGGAGCTGCCAGATGATGGCAAAGGAGAAAATGGGGAATAAGTAAACAAAGAGATAAAAGGCCACGAGTAAAAATATATGACAATTCTTCTCTTATTTCTAGAGAAGAATTGTACTGAATCAAATAAGCTGGTCTGCAGTGGTCTAGGGTAGTGTATGTGAGAGTGTTTGTTCTGGGATGATGGCAGTAATGCCCCAGCCTTCTATGCAGTGGGTTTCACATGCTGACATTAAAAAATGGTGTAAAGAAAATCTATATTACTCTGTTGATTCTGCAGCTAGAGAAATACTGTCTGTGTGGGAGAGAGAGGGAGAAAGAAAAAGAAAAAAAATAGGCGGAGAAGTGAGAAGAACAGGCAAGAAAAAGATAGCAAGTGTGTCCTAGGGTGGAACATAAAAACACATGTTCATAATATGTGCACGTATGTTGCTGTAAGAAATAAGTTGGTTTGAATTTCTTGGTCCCTAAAGTTAGGATGGGATGGAGAGAAGTTACTTAGATAACAAACATTTCTCAATTTTGTCAGCTCAGTTGTGGTGTTGAATGAATGCCCGTTACAGCACTCTGAGACCCCACGTGGGACAGTCATGTTTGTACAACAAACTGGAAGAGTTCAGGCTTTCATTTTCAAAGTCAAGCTTTCTAGTTTTCAGGACTGCAAAGGTATGTTTCTATATAGAAACAGGTCCTAGTTTTGAAACCAAACTTTCTAGAAAACACATTAAATAATCTGTGGTTGCCAGAGGTATGCATTTCTTTGCACTTTTTGTCTCATCAAGGTGTTTACTCTGAAAGCTAACAACTGCATTTCACTATCAACAGCCACAGTATCAAGTCAGACTTTTTTAACAGAAAGGCAGGAATAAAAGTCCTCTTCCTCACAGGAGGTAGCTTGATAGTCACTGCAACTGAAGGAGGGAGGAATTCAAGTGAAAAGGGTGAAGCATTGTTCTAAAAGAGCACTTACTTCCCTTGAGCAATGATCAGACATCACAACAAGGTGCTTGCATTCAGCATGAAGTTGGTTTGTTTGTAGGTAATTCTAAAGGAGGCGCTCAGCCTCTTCATTTATAGTTTTCGGGTTTTTTTTGCACCTCCTGTTAATATCAAAGAGGAACCAGCTGTTGGTTTAGGCTAGAACAAAGTTTTACACTTAAACTAAGAGCTGAGAGTGCTAGTTGCATCAAAAAATTTGCCAGTGATGGAGCAGTAGGACTTTTCAGGAACTGTTCAAACCATGTTGGGGAAAAGTCTGCTTCTTTTTACTGGTTGTAAAATTTGGGAAAGCGAAGAAAGGGGTTGTAAGAGAGGGTTACAGGGGAAAGCTGGCACCCCTGGTTGTGACAATACAAGCAGTGTATACTCTGTGCTATGTGCTAGCAAAATGCACACATAACTCATGGGGAATGAGTACAATATAAGTCAGTGTTAACCTTTCCTTTTGGATTTTTGTAAAATCTATTATTTAGTTCATGTAAAGAATAGAATTTTTATGTTCCAGTTGAGTACAGAATAGAAATAACTTATATGTCTGTAACAGATAGCAAATTATAACAAATTTCAATCATAAATAAACTCCAGATTTCATTATAAAAACAGAAAGGTAGAACTACAAAAATCCTGATAATGCTATTTATTTTTCTTGCAATAAAAACGGCTTGTCCAACAGTACTGTTGCCTACCATCCCAACCATTACATCCTTTGCTGTTTGTGTTTCATTGCTGCTTCAGAGGCCCTGGTCCCAGGCCACGATCCTGTTCTGCTGGACAGGATTCAAAAGATGGTTTTCGTATCAAAGAGCTTGCAATGTTTATGGTGCTTTGAGTTTATAGTAAAGCATCTCAGTAAAGAGAGCTGCTACTGGAGTTTTAACTTATTTAAAGGACGGTTTTTCTGGAGTGTCCCCTACTTTAATAACAGTAACTTAAACCCAAGCAGTCATTTTGCTCTGAAAACCCTCTAAATAAAACCAATAAATATCTGTTCTTTGTCCTGCACAGGAAAGCACAAAATGCTAGATGGCTTCATAAGGTTTTATTTGGCTTCTTTCATAGTCTTTTATAGGAAAAAAATGTGAGTACAATTATTGTAAATGTTTCCCTTTGTACGTTGACACCAGCTTTTTTTTTTATTTTAAAATTAATCTTATTTTTTTTATTACGATGTCATATTTAGTAATATGTCTACCTGAAAATTTTGTGATTAAAAATGTCCTACCTTTGCATATGAGGTATTTTCTTTCCATAAAGAATTGTAGTTTTCCCCTGGAAAATAAAGCTGAAAACTTCTCATAGTTTTGTGTGTTTCTAAAAGGAAGTAAAAAAATTGGCAGGAAAAGACATGGTCTTCACAGCTTTTTTAATGTACCCACTATCACACATCACACGGCATAGCACTTCTAGAGAAACTTTTATCATATATAGTTCCAGCCACAGAACCTTTCAGCTGCGTTGAAAGCTGAGCAGAAAGTGAAATGACATAGCAGAGCTGAACAAAATACTGAAAGTAAACAAGATATTTAAATACTTTTTTTATTATTATTATTTTTCTGGGTGTCAGTTATCTCTGAAACAGACCTGAACTTCTTAAATAATAAGTTTTTTTGATTTTCTGAAAGAATTGCCATTCATTTTGTATCTCACAGTATTTCTTCTGCACCTGGAATAGGTAATTCCTCAAAATATTTTCAAGATGGCTGCTAGCACATGTTTGCATGTTACCAACACTTGCAGTTAATATTCGTGGGGAGAAGAGGTGGCTTGGATGAGTGTTTGTGGGAATCAAAGAAAATGGCTGATAGGTACCTTTTAAACAAACTTACTCCTTGCATGAGTATGGTGTGTGAGAATAGTCCTTTGTGAGAACAAACTCTTATGAAGTAAGAGATTCTATAAATTACTCTAAAGGTTTATAGAATAAGACTTTAGGAAACAATGTCTTTTCTGGAGGTTTCTAATTCGTGATAGCAATTCAGTAACTGGATGGTAATTACTATATTCTGTAAGATTGTTTAGCAGAAAATCCCTGGGAAAAAAAAAAAACCCAATTCTTTTTATCAACTTGCTCAGGACTTTTCTATAAACATTTTTATTTGTACTTACTCAGCCTCAGAGCTTGGGTTTTAGCTGCATTTAGCCCTTTGTTGCCCCTGCCCCACTTTTCCAGCAGATTGCCTTCTCTCTGTTTCATTGTGGCTGCTTCTGTCTCACCCACATTCAGGTGGTTGGTTCTGTCAGCTCCTCTGCTGCTGTCATCCTACATTTTTATAAACTCCCTTTCCCCATAGTCCGTCCTATTTCTTCTTTTTTTTTCAAGGAATTGATCATACATTGTAGAATGGACTCAGGATATAAAGATGAGATAAGAGGATTTACCAGGCAAAAGAGTGGGACCAGATAAAAGATGAGTCACTGTCATTCTTAAAATGGAGCAGACAGAATTGGGAAAGAACAGGTGTTTGGTTTTAAGCTGTATTTAATACCAAAAACCCTTTGTTATAACTTGATTTTACTTTTTCCCCACAATGTTTTCCTTCAAGTATTTTGACTAATATTGCCAAATTATTGCCAAACAGGCTTATTTGCTGCGTTCAAACCAGGCCTATGCTTGTAAGTACAATGCACCTGATGGCTTCAGTGACCTCCTGATGGCTTCAGTGTGCTCTGACTCCTGAATTCTTGTGAAATCTCATTTGCCCATGTAGATACAACTAAAATCCTTTGCTCGTGGTTGCACTGACACAGGGCATTTGTACCAGAACACTTGCACCTGGTGCAAGGGAATGCACCAGAGTATTTTAACTTGCATTTTGTTGTGTTTCAGAGTTTTTAAAAATCTATTTTTCTTCAGGGGGAGGGGGTGTGTGGGGGGATGACGTAGCAAATCTCCCTGTTTCATATTGGAGTGGGTGAGACTTCTCTGGTAAATGACGTGGGTATATGGTTAGTACCACAGTGGGATCAGTGACATCACTGCTCTGTGGCAATGGAAATTTTAAAGCTGACTGAGCAATGAAAACCCAGATTGGCATTGACGAGCAAATGTGATTCACCACTAATTTATCCCCAGGTATTGAGATGGCCGTGAAGCATATTTAACTTGTCTGAAAATCTGTATAATTTACAAATATATATGTAGAGAGCTTGGAAATTAATTTTCACTGTCATCTAACTTTTCTCTGTGATTGCTTTTGCTTGCCCAGCCAAGAAGCAGGTGACCAATCAGGTATGAATTGCCAATGGCTAATGAATAGTAATCAAATTAATAGTTTGTCAATAACCCTTAACCTGAAAGCTTCTTTTCTAGAATATCTGATGATTTCTTACAAATCAAAATGTATTTTTCCTGTTTGATGAACATACAGATACATATTTATACATGCACAATTGACATATCTTGTATAAATACACAGATATCCAGTCTGAGGCAGTGATATTTGAACAACTGCAGTTTGGATGAACAGCAATTGAGGAATTTAGCATAGATTAGCATAGTTAAACAAGATTTCTACAATTATAAATTGACAATGTAAAGTTTCAGTAATTTACTCTTGATATTGACAGAACAATTTGGGACTAATCTGTCTAAAGAACCAGCTTTAATTTTTTCAGGTGACTGGCTCTTGCTTTTTGTCAGTTATCTCAATCCAATTAGATCTTTCAATTTAAACATTTTAGTACAAGAATTTTTCTAGTAAGAAATTGTTGATTGCTTAACAAACAGACTGCAATAACAAAATACAATTCACTGAAATTTTGTTTCCATTAGCTAAGCTTTCTCTCAGAGAATTTAAATATTCGCTGAATCTCTAGTTATTGTGCAGCAGTTTTCAGGGAAAAGCTCTCTATGTAATCGTTGGACTTAAGAAAAAAAAAAAGCATCTCACACAAATAGGCATATGAAATAGAGGTTATTAAACTATTTTGGTAAAGTCAAATGTACTAAGAGAAAGTGGATCACAAAAGCAGATTCAGTTTTCTGCATTTTATTTCAGGATTTTTAGGCAACAGGTTTTAAGAACCATGCAGATGAAAACGTTTTAGTAAAACCTATCTGAGTCTTCTTGTTTTGTTTTGCGGGTGTTTTGTTTGTTTAATTAGAGTCTCTAATCTGTTTTTGCATTCTAAACCTTTTTGAAACTCGGTGGATAGTTTCTCCCTGTTACTGAACATTCAGCTGGCTGGAAATGCACTTTAATTTGAAAGCGTTGCTATTTTCAGAAGAACATCTTTTTCAGCGTTACAGATTGATACATAAAGACTCTAGCTTTAACAGGAGTTGGTGTGTATTCTACCATTAAAAGAAGTCCTGAAATGATAAATATAAAATACTTGAACGATTTAAAATAAAACCCAAAAGCGTAGGTTTACACTGTTTTCGAAGCAGGAGTCGAAATTCGAAAGAGCGAGCCTAATTTTGAACGGAAATAGGAAGACTGCGGTAGTTCGATGAGGATTCCCGCCGACACCTGGACCCGGTAACGCGGCACCTGGAGTGGCGGTGGACGGCCCAGAGGTCTGATCTCCGGGAAGGTAGAGGAGCAAAACAGAATCTCCCCCTTTTCGGGTGCCCTGCTGGCAGCGGCAACAGAAACATCTTTTCCGCCAATGTCCGGAACGTTTGCGGCGGTGCCCGCTCCATCCCCTCCGCGGAGCAGCGCCTGCCCCGGCTGCGCGGGGACCCCGCCGCACCTCAACAAAATCTGCTGCCG
>VZTA01027684.1:0-27147 GCA_013398855.1 Mohoua ochrocephala | reverse complement strand
CCGAGCCCTGAGGCGGGGTGTGGGAGCGGGGAGGAGGCTTCGCATGGCACAAACTCCCCTTTCGTAGGGACGTGCGGCCCGGCTGCCCCTCGGGTGTCTCGCCCTCCCGCCTCCGAGGCGCTTCCCCGGCACGCCGCGCTCCGCCGAGTGGGCGCCCCGGGGCTGGGGTGGCCTCGGAGCGGCCGGGGCTTCGGGCCGAAACCTTCCGGGGTCTGGCTGCCCGTGTCCCTCTGCCAGCCCCCAGTTCCAGCGGCCCGCCGGGAAATGTGCTGGGGGTCGGTGGGGGCACGGGACTAAAAAATGTACAAGCGGAGCATGTATCAGGGCTGAAATANNNNATTTATTGTTTTTTAAAAAAGGGATTTTTTTTTTTTTTTTTTTTGTTTGTCTGGTATTTTCATGCTTAGGGTGACTTCAATCAGCTGTGGTTCTATTTTCTTTTTGTGACAGCTCCTTAGTTTGTGGCTCTCTGCCTCAAGGTATCCCTAGACTTGAATTTTAATCTGTCAGTATTCTTTGATAAAGGTGGCTTTTTGGTTACAGGTGATTCGTGTAGAGTTCACTGGGGGGAAGTGCGAAGAACTACCGAGATGTCCACTGAAACCTCATTATCTGTTTTATTGCTTAGAGCCGTCTTGAGCACAAGAGCCTGCAAGTGTGGTAGTACTTGTGTTCCAGGGTAGAGGTGAATAAAGATGATTATATATTTGCTGCACTGTCTTTTTGAAACTTTATTCAGTAGATGATTAGGTTACAGAGCCACATACTTGTTTAGTATTGAGACCTGAAGGGAACCCTAAGCTCTTCCAGTTTTAATTTTCTTTGTGTTTGAGAGAGGTAGAATGCTGTTGTGAGTGTGGTACAATGCTGATGTTTTAAAAGAAGTGGTCTTGAGAGCAAGAGACTGAGCCAGAGAATGTGTATGATGTAGGGCAATTCACTCCTTTGCTAGACCAGGAAAAGGGTGATGTGGAAAACATCAGCTTTGTTCAAAACACGGTTTTAAAAGCAGTAATGAATTCGACTGAAGCTATTTTATGAACTCTTGAACACAAGAAATTTGGTCGTCTTTCACTGATTGTGACCTCTGACTGAAGATTTTCCGGCAGGCAGGAAAGGAGCAGAACTATTCTTTCCCCTGTGAGTTTACTGACGTCTAAGAAGACATGCAGCCTCTCTCTGTGGAAACACTTTTCCATACTCTGCAGCCCGCGCTCATGAAACTTTCAAGAACTTAAAAGTCTGATATTCTCTGCTCCTCTTTTGAATGTGATTGAAACTGACCAATGGGCTCAAAAGGTATTAGTGAGGTCAGGCAGATGGACGGACAGACATCCACATGCGGTGCGTACGTACATATGGGTACACTTCCCTCCCTCCCTGAGTGATTGCATAAATCTGATTTCCTTAGGAAACCAGGCTGAAAAAAGGAGTGGAGGGAAATCAAACAAGATACTATTCAGTTGCAGTGCAGCCACTGCAAAGAGCACTTGTCCAACTGTTTGGAGTGCTGTGCACAGTCGTGGTTACAGTGCAGCCGGAAGGCTATCATTGTTTTGAAGAGGATGAGATCATGTAAAATAACGAAGATAATGTGCTGTGTCTCATAGCTTTTGTTTCCTGAATTGTATTTTAAGTTCTAAATCATACCTATGTACGTATATATGCTCTTTGACTTTAAAGACAAAAAAAAGAGCCTGAATATTTTTGCAGGGAACCCGAGGAGTTCTATAGGGAAGAGAATTGAGATGAGTCCTTCTGGAAAGAAGATTTAAAAGTGACATAACAGAATCCTCAGGAGTGGAAAACAGTGAAATTGCTAGAGATGTATTCTTCTTTCATCTCTGAGCTCTTTCGACTTGCGTGCTCTCCAGTCAGGATTTTGTTAGAAGGTGGTTGTTGTTATTATTATTATTAAAATTTTAGGTTCTGCAGTACTCAGTTTGTGCCATATCTGGCTATTTTTCTTATTAAAATTTCTAATGAAGCACTGGACTGGAGAAGCTTCTATGAACTTCGTGTGGTTTTGCTTTTCTTAATTGTTTAAAGTCTTGGTGCATAACACAGTGTTTTAAGAAACTTTTTGTATCGAACAACCTGGATCAATACTCCAGTGGAGTTCTGTCATATTTAGAATACTGCAAGATGCCAGGTGTTCCAGTATTTTAGGTCTCTGGGAAATGTCTTACCTTTAGGGGAGCATCCCATCTTCCTTCCACATTCAAGGTCTTCTCTCATAATGCAGGTGTAGCATATGTCATCTGTGTCCCATGAGTCTACTGGCAGGTATGAGTTCTTTACAGCATGTGGGCTTTCTGCTTGTCAGAGAATTAACAGAGAATATTGTTATTATGTACAGTTGTCTTTTTTCTGGCTTTTTTTGTCCATATCTTCACATGTCAGATGCTGAGACTTTCTGATTAAGCAGCACTCTAAGAAAGAATACATGTAGTAAGATCTGTTCAGGAAGAAAATAGCAATTAAAATTTAAATAATGTCAAAAGTATTCCTGTTGCTTGATCTAATGGGAAAGTTAATCTTGTCTTGACTCTTGTTTTTCCCTGGTCTGTGTATTCATTTTTTGCAGTCGGGGTGTTATAAGTTAAATGCTGATCTTCAGCAATGATCCCTTGTGTGAAGGTGGACAGAATTTGGTTTTACAGTTAAATCATGCTTAAAATTTAGATGATGTAAAAAATGGAATTGTCTCTGGTTTGCATCCTATGGATTCTGACTCCAGCTTAATTGAAAGCAAAATTATCACTAAAGTAGGATACGGTTATGATAAGTGATGTCATTCAACAGTTCCCATCAGGACTGGTGTTTCACGTTTTGCATTAATGTATAGGAACACCAGGTATCCCGGTCTGCAGCACTGCCATTCTATTTAGTGGGATAACAGAACAATACATAGGGCAGACAGCAAGGAATGGCATGGAAAAGTAACGAACACCATGCAAGCACAAGCAGTTAACGGTGGAGAAAGGCTTGCTTGGCCAAGTCAGGTATTTTTACAAATGGTTGTCTGTAAAGCATGCAGTTCACATTTGGAATGTCTAATGTTCTGTCCCTTTGACTCCTCAGCTCTGCCGCCTGTGTTTGCCTGATGGCTTGGGAGTACCTAGTGCTCATAAGCCTTGAGAGAGGAGGTAACGCCTTCCCTGTTAGCTCAGTAACCTTGCTGCTCCTGTGAGATGGACTGTGGAAGGTGTGATTATGCACAGTGGGGTAGTTTCGATGAGTTGGGAGGTGGTTTTTTTTTGCCACTTGTGTGAGGAGGATGGCAGCTTATTTAATGTTCTGACACAAGGCTGGCAGCTTCATTCACCCCATTTGTGTCCTTCTCACTTTTCCTCATGTTTAAGCCACCCTCATCAGCTGGACATGGTGAAAACCTGAAGTGTAAAGATGAGTTTTTATTCAGCATGTACAAGACTTGGTGGCTTGATTTTGAAACAGTTGTGTGAATGCTTATTTCCACTAATGATCCAGGGCGTATACCTGGCTGACTTGTTCTTGTATCATCTGTTGTACGGATCAATACAACAGTAACTTTTGTTTAGTTTTAAGATTCTGTGCTGTATTCTAATACAAATAGATTAAAACCAACGTTCTCTCAATGTTAGGAAATCATGAACTTAGTTTTAGGTTCAGAAAGTTAAGAATAAGAGTCTGTGAGTGAGTGGATTTCTACCGTGGAAAGGCTTATACAGCCTGTTGATTGATGCTAACCTTACCTGTATTTAAAATTGTATTTCAGATTGAGTTTAGTATCAGCTCATTATTTAATTGCTACTTTAAAAAAAATATTTGAGTTTCAAGTCATTCTGTTTAATACTTTAGAATTTGAATTATTTTCTGTTTCATGATATTATAATTTTTGCACTGTTGGTACTATTATTGTATTCTAAAAGAAAGCTAAAGTCATAAGTAAAAAATATTTAAAAAGAAAAAAAGGCTGTTTGGGGTTTTTAAAATTGTTTTTATACTCCCTCTGCTGGCTGTTTCAATTACAAGTACCTGTACTCGAACATTGTTACTAAATCTGCTTTTCTTTTTACTGTTTTATCAAATAAGTAGTAAAGTGTATTGATTTCAATTTTTTTTTAATTTAAAAAAAAGTATAATTGTTAAATGAAGAAACGCAATTTGCAGGAATGGGAAGTCTGACACTTTTTTTTTTTTTATGGAACAGTGTTTCCATTTTTGTTATACCTTGTATTGATTTTAACTCTTGTCCTAAAAACAATTGAATCTTTGGGTGTGTTGGTCGCATCTTCACTAGTAAATTTCACAGAAGTAACCGTTCGTATATTGTTCCAAAAGATTTGGTTGGCTGTTTCATTTGTCGTAACAAATTTACTGTCCAGCTTTGAAGAACAGCTGTGATAAAACCTAGATAGTTATGCTATGCTCTGTTAAATTTAAAAAAGGTAAAATTCAGTCATGAGTTTGACTTACTTCAACATAATTAGCTACAATGCTGCACTCAAAGTGTTCTGCAGATGTAATGAATAATTTCTTAAGGTACTGGTTTTGTTAGAGTAGTAGTGTACAATAGTGTTCATCCAAAATATTTATGGCACCCAAAAATTGTAATTTCTAGTAACTTCAGAGATTATATACGAAGGTTACTTTGTATGTGATAGAACTGAAGCCATTGCATCCCCCACGGGTGTCAGTTACGGCTCAGACAGTTCAGTATTTCTTGTTGGTATTTCTGCTGGAGCTCCAGGCTGCTCTGTGGTGTGTCCTCGCTGGCGCTGGTGCTTGGCTTCCCACGGTCGGAGCTTGAAGAGTGCCACCTACTGATTGACAGCTCCGAGAGCGCTGCTGCCTTTGCCATCTGAAGGCTCTCGCAGCTCAGCCTCGCTTGGCTTGGGGATGTGACAAGTTGATGCAGTTGAACCTGGCAACTGTGTTGAATCAAGTCGCAGCTTTGAGCTCTGCTATTAAATGATGCAAGTTTTTTTTTTTTTTTCTAATTTGTTTCAAGGTGAGGACACAGGATTTTCATCCTGGCAGGTGGGCTTCCCTTGCCATCCTTGTCCCCTTTTAAAAGCTTGTGAGAAAGTGTCATATTTCTGTGGTTTCTTCATCACTTCTTGTCAAGCTGTCATAATTAGTGTGGGAGGAACCAGCCTGGCTGGTGTTTATTGAAGACTTTGGCTCCTGCTATGCCAGACAATGTAATGATGTGTTGCACACTCAAATGAGGCAGTTAAAAAGGCAGGTAACAGACTCGCCACCATGACTTTGTTAACAAATGAACATTCCAGAATGCTCATGACGTGTTTGTTTTTGCAGGAGGGAAGGACAATCTGGTTAACAAGTTCTAAATTTTTACAGTAAAGTCGTGCATTAATCTTTGCTTTTAGTGCACTCTATGAATACTTTATTTCAACGCTGAAGTATGCTAATTATGTCTTTAAAAAAAAAAAACTTGGCAAGAATATTAATTAGTTAAAAAAATGTATCATTTATATACTTACAAAGAACTCCTTTATTTCAAAATTATTTTAATATATCTTTTCCCAGTGATTTATTGCTGCAGGAAGCTTTCTTAATTCCAGCTCCTAAGAACATTGTCACAGGTGGCATTAAAAACAAAAACCAGTTTTGACAAATTTCGTATTCTTTCGGAAAATTCATTGATAAAAAGTTTTAGTCTCGGTGAGATTTTTAACAATAAAATGTCACATTATTAAGAGATGCCAAATCTTGCAGCTCAAAAGGACTAGAGTTGGGTCCATGTTTCAATGTATCACTTATCACAATGTATCACTTGAAGACTTTCTGAGGTAGTTCTGGCTCAAGAATACTAGAAGAGAAAGCTTGTGAATATTATTCACTGCCTTCAGAGAACCCATAGTAATGTTATTGATATCTAATTAAAATATTAATAACCTCAGTGTAGAAGCAGCAGTAGTAATCTGCTAGCAAGAGTAATTTTTTGGTGCTGGGACCCAAAGAAGAGATTGTCAGGGTCTGAGACCAGTTACTCCACCTTCCATCTGAAAACTTTTAATGTTTTCATTAGCACTTATCGATCTGATTTCTTGTTTCTGCATTATCAACCAACTCCCATGCAACAGAGCTGTGCTTCTCTTAACGAAGTTTATTCAGCTGGTAATAATTTCAACATTCTTCCTTCCTCTCTCCTTCCACTTGCATCAAAAAGAAATCCCCTAATGTCAAGCTGCAAATACTTCCTAAAGAAAAGAAAACTTTTGCATCTGAAGTTTTAATAACTTTACAGAAATGTCACATCTCTAATCCCTCTGACCCATACGTACCCAAAATAGCAGGTATTTGTAGCTACTGACAAGCACTGCTATGCTTACCTTAGTAATACTGCTTGCTTTGCTTCACCCTGTGGGGAAATTTCCAAATTGGCAGGAAAAAAGCCACTTTCTTTGTCATGTATATTTTAGTAGCATTTCTGCACCATTGTGGTTCAGAGAATAAGATGCTTATCCTGAATTATGGTGGATAAGTGTGCATCCTTTTTATTCTTTTGTTGTCTTCCTCACTGCCTAGTTTTTATATCTTCATTGTATTTCTTCCATAGCATCTTATTTTATTTGCTTCCAAACTGGGTAAAACTGCTTCTCTTTCTTCTAAAGGTCTTTGACATAGTCTTTTAAAAAAAAAAAAAAAAAAGAAAAGTGTCTCAGTATTTCACTAACGATTTTTTTCCCTAACACATAGCAGTTAAGTTTATGATAACTCATTCTTTTACTTAAACTGGGTTTTTTTGTGTTTATATTTTGTTTTTTTTTCATGCACATACAGATACCTTGGCAGCTTCTCTGGAGTGAATTCTTTTTTGGAACGTAGCTCTGTCGGTTGTTCTTTCTTCGCATGCCTGTCTTTCAGTTGTATCTGTAATTTCAGCTCTATATTACTTCCCCTTTGTCCACCCATAAGCTTATTTTAGCTGATGTTTCCTTCTTGATTGCTGAATTGTGTTGATTTTGTTTCTTCCTGCAGTGGTCTGGTGTCTTATACTGTCCTTTTTACACTGTTTTTGTTTTCCCCAAATGCTTTTGTTGTGTGAAGGCACTATGGTGCTATTATTCTTCTTCTGGTATGGTTCACTTAAACAGTATTGTCTGGATTTTTTTTGGTAAGAAGAAATTTTGCATGGTAGTTTGAAAACGCTCACGATGTGTTCTGTATTTGCGGTGACTCATTGTATTTCCTAATCCGCCACTGTCTGCCCAGCCCTAAGTGTGATGTCAGTAGAAATTTTTTCTTCTTGCTTTTTTTTGAGCACACGTAGGACTGATGAAAGTTACTGTTTGATGTAACAGGAAACTGAACTCATCTGTTCTCAAAACAGGCACTGCCTCAGCTAATATGCTCAGGTTTCATTGTGCCAGGCTTGCGTGTCTCATTCTTGAGAACAAATCGCTTTTTTGTGGATGTGTCTCAATGTTCCTGTTTCTTTAGACTTCAGTTTTCACCAGTAGACTCCTGAGATAACTACCCTTGGAAGCTGCTTTTTCATGGATCTCGAGTGTTAAATGTAGTTCTGTGGCTTTCAGCTCATGATTGTGAGTGCAAGAAGGTCTTGGAATTAGAGGTGTTGTTTTGAGAAGTGCTTCGAAGACATCAGAGAGTACGGGTGACCTGCAGTCTCCAATGTTTGTAGAACAGTGCATTCTCTGTACAACTTCTG
Organism: Mohoua ochrocephala; assembly: GCA_013398855.1. Taxonomy (NCBI): domain Eukaryota; kingdom Metazoa; phylum Chordata; class Aves; order Passeriformes; family Acanthizidae; genus Mohoua; species Mohoua ochrocephala. Next base: position 19,463 of record VZTA01027684.1, on the reverse strand, counting down.
GCTTAGCTCTTGCGAAGGTAGAGAGAACAGGACCATTTGGCATGGTGCAGGGACTTTCATAGACTTTTTGTGGGTAGGAATGTGCTTGTAGATTGTGTGTTTCTTTCAGACCTTTTTTGGACTTTTGTTGGAGCTATCTGCAATGCTTACGCTTTTTGAACTAAGCACAGAGGATGCGGGCTTGACCTTTAGTCCTGTCTATTCTGCTTAATTTTTAGCGTGCTCCTTAGTCCAGTTTAGACTGAGGCCTAATTGCATGTGCGTTGGAAGTAAGCAAAGGCCGACTGTTCCCAAAAAGCACTGGGAATTATGCTTGCCTCTTCGGACCTTGTGAAAGGAGAAGAGTTTAGCTTTGCAGACGCAAGCTGTGTCATGCCCCTGTACTTTGTAGCTAAGGATCAGGCTCTGGGCTGTTTTAATTACTTGTTTAGGGACACAGCTCTGTGGACCAGCAGAGGAACCAAACAGTCTAAACAGATGTCGTTTCTACAGACTGAGTTCTCCTAGGGAATGAACCACAGGTTCTACAAAGTCCTGAATGGAAGATGCATCCAGTGAATAAGGGACCATATTGGAGGACATGGCTTGAGACAGCACAATTATTTATATTTTCTGTCTTTGTTTCCTGGACTTGCTGCTTTGAAAAGATTTTTGGAAGTTGTGACTAAAAAGTGTGTGTGAATGTTCATAGGAGAACAAGAAGACACAAAGTTGGTCAGTTGACAAGGAGAAATGGAAGTGTGTGTGGTGATATCACATACCTTAAGTTAATGAAAGATGATGTAGACTTGTCCATCTAAGACAGCAGTATTGAAGGGACAAAAATCAGAAATAGAACAAGGAGAAGACTGGAATGGTAAGAGGAGTTTAACATTTTTATTGCTCAAAGGAATGCAATTACAGCAGAAGAAAATGTTCATCCTTATAGGGAAAGCTATTTATAAACTTTAAGAGGTTTCTTTTGGGGTAGATGAAAGGCTTGATATGTAAATATCTCCCAGCAAATTATCAAATTTCAAGGGAATCTCTTCAATGAAGTATAAGATTTGACTGAAGTAAAAGATTACTGTTTTTTAAGTGTGAGTGTAACTTTTCTTTTTAATGTCACAAACGCTTTCTTTCTGCTTAACTATTAACTTTTTCCTCCTTAGTAACAACATAAGTGTGCATGGTGAATCTTATGTACTTTATATACTTTATGAATTTGCCGACAGATAATATTTTAATTTATTTCTTTATTTTTGTAGCTTAATATTATCTTCACGAATAGGCCAGCTGCTATTTGACAATCTTTTGTTTATGCCAGCTGAGAATGTCCTTTACCATTGTTTTTTAAGGTCTCTCTGAAAGTTTTACTGTTCTACCCCATGTGGTTTTTATTTCCTTTTTTCTTTTTCTTTTTCTTTTTTTTTTTTTTGAATGCTTTAATTGTAGTTTAATAACTTATCTACCTTGTTCCTGCTTTTTTTTTCCTAACAGTTTATTAAAGTGTAATTCTGGCTACACGTAGAGCACATGCCCTTCTCTGTCTCTTAACATGAATGGCCTTGGGTGGCTCTGGCTGTGGATATGTTGTGAGTATAGCTAACATCACTGTGGTTGGCTGCTTTGAAGATGGTGACCTCGTACTTGTCCATGACAAGCCTTGGTTCTTGTTTACAAGATGATGTTGCAGGTGTTACCTTCTGATTTGACTGCAAGGCTAATTTTTTGTTTGTTTTTGTTCATTCAGCTGTCTTTACTTCTTTAAAGAATATGTTGAACTACTCTCTTAGCGCTTTGCAACATCTTGTTTTAACAACTTGCGTTTGAATCAAAGCAACTAGCCATTCTGCTGTGCCAAGAAACACTTCTTCCCAAGCACTTCTAAAAAGGAGGTTTATGTTTCTCTTGTTTCACAATTCTTTTGCTGTTTATGGAGCTGAAGGGAGGAATGGTAAGGAAGTTGAAATTTGCTATATATATCAAAATTGAAAAGAGAACATGAGAACAATTACACAGTTATATTGAGCAATATTGGAATTGTTGAATTCTTTTGCCAGAACATGAATTGTTAAAGCTTAAGCTTTGTTTATATATAGTTCTGTTCTGAACTTCCCTTAATTAAACTCGAGTTGACAAACTGATTTTAAATCCTCTATAAAGACTTTAATATGGCTTAAATTCATATGATTTTGGTATGTTTTAGATGTCAGAGATGAGCTCTGGCAGGTCTACTAGCAGCAACTGAGACACTTAACCTGTCCTTCTTTGCTTGAAGTCACGACCAGCTCAGCAGAGGTGGCAGGAGAAAGGCTCGAGCACATTGTTTGGCTCCCTAACCTGTGATGCACGCAGAGGTGAAGGTCGCTGACTTACTGAGCGGTAGGCTGCTGTGATGGATGAAGAACTGCAAAGGTGACCTTGGGTCCTACTCACGTGCTGGTAATCTCTAGAAGCAGGTGGCAAAAGGCTGCTAGGAGCAATGAGGACATAAACTGTTACACCGTCTTGCTTCATTCCCCTTTCTGTCTGTTAATTCTGGAGCACGTCTGATCCCAAAGCAGGCTGTTTCAGGGGGCTGAGATATGTTAGGTGCTTGTTGATTCTCCCTGGTGTAGAGTAAGTTTTCTATTAGTTAACTTCCTGAGTAAGTTCAGGAAGTTGAATTTGTGGAGTCAAAGGGTCACTGGTGCTGATGGGAAGCCTGGTGACACGTCAGCCTGTTGCTGGGAGCTGATGACAGGATAACCCCTTTCATCAGCAGCTCATCTTAGATCAGCTTGGCCGTGCTTGGTACACTTACGCCATAGTTTCATGGTCACTTGAAGTTCACATAAACTAACACTCCTGTTTAAATAAATGGCCTAATTCTTCCTCCTTAAGGCTGTTCTTTCTGTACGTGAGTACTCCTCCACTTGTGCAGGCATGTTTATGAGTTGGAAGGGTATATTTAAAATATGTTATTTAACATGGAAGATGGGGATATAGCATGACCTATTTAATGTAAACTTTGCCATCTTGGAAGTCAGCTTTATGAAGGTTTCTGCTTATAAGCTCAGGTTTTTTCGGTCCGGTGTTTGTTTTTTTTTCCCTCACAGGACTTTTGCTTCTCTCGCCCAGTACTTTATCCAGCCCAGAATGTGCATGACGTTGATAGGAAGTGCTACTTGATTTTTTTTTATTTTTTTTTTTGTAGCAACCCCCAAATCATTCTAATTCTACTGTTAAGACCTTTTACAGAGAGAGGAATTGCTAGTTTTCTTTCAGGCTTTTCTGCTCGTGGTGGTTGCATGAAAATTTTGTGGGCATGAAATAAGGGTTTTTTATAGAATCATAGAATATCTTGAGTTGGAAAGGACCTGCAAGACCATTGAGTCCAACTACTGACCCTGCACAGTACAACCCCAAGAATCACATAATGAGCTCGAGAGCACTGTCTGTGTGCCTGAGAACCCTGTCCAAACACTTCTTGAGCTCCATCAGGCTGGTGCTGTGACCACTTCCCTGGGGAGCCTGTTCCAGTGCCCAACCACCTTCTGGGTGAAGAACCTTTTCCTAATAGCCAACCTAAACCTTCCCTGACACAACTTCAGGCCATTCCCTCAGGTCTTGTCACTGGTCACCACAGAGAAGGGATCAGTGCCTGCCCCTCCTCTTCCCCTCTTGGGGAAGTTGTTACTGCCATGAAGTCTCCTCTCAGTCTCCTCTTCTTGAGGCTGAACAGACCAAGTGACCTCAGCTGTTCATCATATGTCTTCCCCTCTAGGCCCTTCACCATCTTTGTTATCCTCTTTTGGATGCACTCTAATAGTTTTATATCCTTTTTTGTGCTATGGGGCAGTAATAGTCTCTTGTCACTTGCATATTACTGAAGAATGCAAAAGGAAAGGGATTAGGCAGAAGTACAGGAATATTCACTAGTTTCCTTAGTCAGTCAATGGTTGGAGATAACCTGAAATAATTATATCCACCACCCCTACCCAGCCCCTGCCCCAAGCACTGAGCGAACACAAACTAGTTCTCAAAACAAACCTGGAAGTTTTCAAAACGAGGAAGTTGCCAAATGATCAACACCGTCCTCTTTCCAAGCAGCTGGGGAAACCTTACCAAAGTAGATGAGTGGCTACAAAGTAGAAAAATGGCAGAGCCACAATGAGACTTTACCACTTGGCTTCTAAGCTGGGGATCCCTCTGTCAGATGACAATTGTTGTAATGATCCAAGCAGAATGTTGCTATAGCTTCCTGTGACTTAATTTGTGTTTGTGTCTGTCTTTTTCTGTAAACAGCTCCCAGATGCTGGGGATCTGGGAGTTTTGGGTGAAAAACATAATAGTGCATCATTCTCTTCAAGGACAACAGTGAAACCACTTTAAAGGTTCTTGCATTAAAAGCATGAAGTGTGAGGTAATTATTAGTTTTGATTAGATCTATTTCTGCTGCTGCCACTTTTCTAAGTTACGCTTTAATTGAGGAAAGAATTAATGCTTTAGCAGATAGCATTACATTTAGTGAGAAATGGTAAGAACAATAAAGATGACAAGTTTACTTCACCGTCATCAAAGAGACTGGGGGAGAAAAAAATGGAAGGAAAGACAAAATATGTTAAAGAGAAGACAAACTAGAAGATATTATTCAGATGCTTCTCGACTGTATTTGCACTTCGTAGTTTTCTGGGCACTTAACATTTTTTGCCTCATTAATTGATCTCGAGCATTAGAATTTGAGGCAGTTTTACTTCACCTTTTGCGCTGAATTTGCTCTGAGTTTCAGAACACAATTTCTTCCTCCTATTTATTTACTGGTATGGTCTGGCCACAAGTAATTGTGCTACAGTCAGTGGTGTTGCTTAAAAAGTGAAAGATTAAGCCTGCCGAGGGAGAACTTCAGTTGGCAATGGAATGTTTTTTTGTAGATGCTTTCATAACTCAAACCTGCATCTTTGCGTCAGTAGGGAAATCTTTCTGAAGCGATATCAGAGCTCTTGAACTTCAAGATAATTATTGGGTTTTGGGAGGAGTATCAGTAAAGGGTGTAAATAAGGAGAAATAGATAAGTACCTTTAAAAAATTGTACAGTGAGTGTAAAGTAATATATCTTCAGTCTAAATGATGGTTACTGATACTTTCCTATGCTGCTATTCAGTGTGCACTTTGTCATTTACATGCAGAAGCACGGATAGCAGTCACTTCCTGTCCTGTACTGCTGGAGGTTAGATGTTTGCTTTACTTGCTGGTGTCTTTTATATTGTTTGGCTGTCAAAATCTGCCTGTGAAGGTTTAGTTCAGTTTTATCAACTGATCACCTGATGTGCAGTTCAGTGAAGCTTTTGAATTAAGACTTGGGATTTATTTAGTTAGTTTTTAGCAGTTTATTTCAATCTCGAGTTTGGTAATAATCTTGTTCTGAAAAAAATCTATGTATTTATGAATTATTTTGGTAAAATGCTGCAATACAAATATTGTCATCTTACTGACATAATGCTTTCTTTTTTTAGAGCAGTGTATGACTTGGGTACCACCCAAAGTGCTGCTCTCCTATTTTATGTCTTCATATTTTAGCAACTTTGTTTGCTTGGTTTTTCTGCTGAAACACCATGAATCTGCTCAACTCTGCACCTGTTCAATTCAAATTTAGTAAGACAAAGACCAATAACCCCTAAACCCCAATCAATTCAGGAGTCATTAGATCTGAAGTCTGGCTATTCCTGATGCTTTTTCTTTTCTCCTTCTTTCTCCACCCATTTCTTGCTGCCTGGAATGTCTGCTATCTCATAAGATGGGCAGAGCTTCCGTGGACGCTTGTTCATGTCACTGTGGTCTTCCCAGCTACTGGTTTTCATGAACTCATCTGACACATGTATGGTACAGTCAAATTTGATTACAATTAATCACAAGGTCAAAATCTATTTGTAGGGGCAAATTTTGTAGCTGTCAAGCCAGTAAGGCAATTGCATGTCTTGTTACTTTTGACTTTTTAAAGATCTGTTGGGTTCGTGTTGTCGTTGCATCTTCTCTCGGTAGCATTGAGGTTGTATTAATCATGCCTCTAATTTCTTTGGATTCCTAAAATTTTTAGAGCTTTATGAACAAGGCAGAGATACATGGCTTCTGCGGGAGAGGTCAATGATGTTTTCAGTAGCTTTTTCCTTCTCAAGTGTCATTTACCAAGGGACTCTGCAATCGAGTCATCCTGATGGGAAGTGCATCTCAACTGATGTAATGCATTTGTGTTTCCTGGAAACAGAACAAAAATCGCAGCTCTGCTTCGTTTAATGCGAGATTTGTCATTGATTTCTGTTGCCATGTGTCGTGGTTTTAAGCCCAGCTGGAGATGAAACACCACTATTTATTTATCATATTTACTCCTGTAATTTGGTCTTTCTGTTGTAATGGATTGTTCGTGCTTTATTAATCCGATTTCCTGACGTCGGACCCTCAAAGAAGTATTGAAAGTTTTTACTCGTGATGAGTATTTTAACAAAATATTTTGAAATATGATGTAACTAAATTGTATTGCAACAAAACTTCTGGTCTTTTTCTCTGCAGACTATGCTAAAACAGGAGCATCAACATAACTGATATGGCAAGAGGGGCTAGATGCATAAAGCTGGATGGACTTGATAGATGAATTCTTCAAATAGACTAAATATTTATCTAATCTGCGTTACTCCTGTCAAGATCTATCTAGTGTGTATTACTCCTGTCAGGAGTATATTTTCAGATGAAGATGCATTCTTTCTTCTCAGTCTGTCTTGGAAACTAAAGTGCATTAAGTTGAAACAGTATGACTTTGTTCCTGTTGGCTGCAACTGTATATGTTTAATCCAAATCATTTTTCTGTCTGATGTGTTATTTCGTCTATTTTGCCTAAAACCTCATTTAATCTGAAGTGGAAACACATTACATTTCGTCACTTGAGAGTATTCAGTGTCTACTACTGAATATTGCATTTTGACCCATAGAACACGGTGACTTGTCTTGCTAATTTTTTGACATGGCTGCTTCTGCTTGACTTCAGAAAAAGTTATGGCAGTATATGGAAGAACATGAGCTCCATGACGTAGAAGTGGTTGGTTTGAATCCTTGGGGTGCCCAAATGTTTTTATCTGGTCACACTTAGGAAACAGAACAGAGATTTACCTTAGTGGTAACCGGTAAAGTGAATAACTCTGCATATCAAATTTGTGACCAGAAAAATCTTCAAAAGTGCTCCAAAGGAAAAAGCATTCCCTTATTTATTCTTGTATAGCCTTGGTTTTGGAGAGGGGAGGATTAGAGGAGAGGCTTGATGTTTAGTAACTTTAGCTGATTTTTGCTGTATTTAAGGCAATGGTGGTATAGGAGCTGGGAAAGCATACAGCCGATAAAAAATATATAAAGCAGAAAAGTCCCTCTTGTGCACAGACACTTTGATCACCAAGATGTTTTTAGACTTCAGCCAGACCTGCGTGATGATGTTGTGAAAAGTTCTGTAGAACTTTTTAGGCACTCTATCAGTTGCTTATGCATGCTGATGTGGAAGCGAAAATGACTACTTGCAAAGGTTCCCTTCTGTCTTGGTCATAATGGCACTCTGATGGCTCTGTATTATTAAAAATAATGGTAATTATGTTATGGAATTGTGTTATGGGTAATTCCCAATTCTAGCCCATGATCTCAAGGGAGCTTGAAAGCCATGGGCTGAACCTCGTGTCTGCTTTGACGGGAAGGGAATGGCAGCTAGACAGACAGTTGTTCTTTCTGTATACTGTAGCACAGAAGACTCAATGGTTGTTTTTTTTATTTGCTTAACTCTGCATAAATCTCACTGAAGAAAACTTCTGCAAATGGTTTAAAAACAGTAGGATAAAATTATTTTGTAAAGTAAAGCAAAGTATGTTTTTGTAACAGCTGGAAGATACTTATTTTGTTTATGGTTGCTTTGTGGCTGTTCCTTTTTCCAGGCCAAAGATGAATTTGCAACTCAAATCCCAGTAAAACTCTCTAAACAAGAGCTGGATCCACAGTTCAAAAACTGTACATAGATTTTTTTTTTTTTTACTTTTTTTTCCCCAAATAGACCTTTATTATTTTAAGTGGAGTGATGTGTCTCTAAACTCGTTTATGAATTAAATAATGATTGGTTTAGCTTCAGATTTCGGGAGAATTAACTTGGAAGGACACTCTCAGATGGTCTGAACTAATGAGTAAGGTATGTTAAGCTGGTGAAAGTTTTCCTTTTTCAGATGTTGGTGCACTCAGTTCCTACTAAAGAGAAATCTCATCTGAAACAACTATCATCCTCTTATTTTGTTTCTTTGGTCATTTACTTCATATTGAACCACTCAGTTATTCACATGGCCTTTCTGTAAAATCATACATTGGCAGAAGCTCAAGGGCATGACCTGCATTTTGTGTTTATAAAAAAATGGAAACCAAGGGAAAGGAGGGAATGGCAAGCCATGATGTATTTTTCTAATGAAACTTCTACGCAGCTTTGTTGCCGATTTCTCCTCATGTGTGTGTCCGACAGAAAATGAAAAGCAGCTTTCCTTCACTAACTCCCCCGTGATAAAAAATAGGGTCTTTTTTTCTGCTGGTCTGAAGATGAGAGTGGGGATGGCAGCTTGTGTTTTGCTTATGAAAGGATTGTGATATTTTTTGTGGAGCTTTTTAAGAAAACAAAACATTAAATAGCTATTGTACTAAGGGACGCCAGCTGTGAAATACACTAGAGGTGTATTTCTGAATCGTAACTTGCATTTTGGACTTGAAACAGACTTCTCATTCCCACCGTGTTTGTGACAAGTATTAAAAGTGAGTTGGTAAGGATAATGCCGATCCTGTAGCAGCTGGAATTTTAGAGCAAAGAGATGGTTCTCCTGATCGGATGCTGCAGACAGGCAACTCCCTGCTTTGTCCTCCAGCCAGTTGTGCAATGTTCAGGGCTGAAAATCTGTCAACATAATTTTTGTTTTTTTGGGACACTTGTGGAAGCAGACCATCAAAGCTCCCTAACAAACACGCTTAAAAGCTGCTGGGATAGTGATTTGGATAAGAATAATTAATTCAATTAACTTAATTCCAGGTTTTGAAGAGCACAGTGGAACTGCCTGAACAAGGATATTTGACATCCAGTTGTTTTAGTTTGTTATATTTAACCAAGTTTTTATCTATTGCAAGTGGAGAGCAAGAAGTTTCTCTGTTTCAGGAGATTAATATTTAAAGTTCCTTTACGCTTTTAACTGAGCTCACAGCAATACTTCATACACAGGCACTTGCTACCTTTGGCTTGAATTCAGCTTAATTTTCTGGACATTTTTTTTAAAGTTTTAGAGACATCCCTTTCTTTGACTCAACAGATGGGCTTGTGACATATTTGAAAAGCATGAGGCTTTATGAAAATAAATGGTAGTTGCTGTTTCTGAGGCTGTGACGAGGAAACAGTGCTGTTGGTAATGGTGGAGAGACGAGTCCGAACTATAAATGTAAACTAGCTTGCCATTCTGCAGCTTTTCTTTTGGTATTCGCATAATTGCATGTAGACAGGAGTTGTTTTTCAGTGCTATGGCATTTTGAAGTGCACTGCTGTGCTGGAGGGATGAAATAACCCTTCATCTGACTGATTTAATGGACAAAAGGAGGAAGGGAAATAATGCTTTTGGATGCTGTTGCTAAACGGCAAACTGCTAGAATTGTTGCAGTTTCACTTAGTCACCTGCTCCTTTCCCTTGATGATTTTAAGTTATGCATGGTTTAGGTTTAGATTTATGGTGAATATATTTTTCTTGACAAAGGTACAATACATTAGTAAAATTCCCATGTATTATACATGTAGAAGGTGGGCAGCTAGTGGAAGCTAGGGAAGGAAATAGAGTACTACCAAGTGCTCATAGCAGTATTTTTAACAACGTAAACTCATTTGTTCATACCGTCCTGAAATACAGAGGTGGCATTCCTGGTGCCTCCCGTGAGGGCTACCTGCTGAAAGGGTAAGAGTGCTTTCAGTGGTCTTTCCTCCTTCCAAAACTTGTCACTGTTAATTGATTCCTACCACAGCCTTTCAGTAGGTGCAGTATCATCAGGAAGAGGGGTTTTTTTGGGTTATTTATTATCCCATCACAGCTTCATTTCAGAAGATACTTTCCTCAGAAAGACCAAACACCTGCCCCCATGCTGACAGCTTTACCAAGGGAGAGCAGCTGTCGAATGAGACTGGTAGTTTTATAGATACCCATAATCTTTTTGAGAAATATTAGGGGCGGATATCTGTGACTGCTTTAAGTAGCCATCTTTTAGCTGTTTGTTGCCCTGACTAATGCTGGCAGCATAAAGAGCAGCTTGGTTCCATTGTGAAACATACTTCGAAAGATTAACGTGCGCAGGATGTCTTCATAGGAGGAAAACGGAAGGGAACAAGAAAGCATATAAAAAAACCTCAAGACAGAATTTCGTAGTTTCCTTGCCAATCAGAAAATAAACATAGCTGAAAAGACAATTGGGACACCAAGAAATGGAAGGGGCAATAAGGAATTTTCTGGCAGAAGATTTAAAAAATACCAACAAAACATAAATAGATTATGACACATCAGTTCATATTTTTCCATTGAGAAAATACAGTCCCACCTACTCAAGTTTCTGAAAGAAATATGCCAGCTTCTGAGGAGCTGAAATTCCAGCTTTTGGTCATATTTCTTGTGATACATTCTTTGTCTCTTAATAGGGCATAGGGACTATGGTGATTTGTTATCATTTAAATAAGGCACGCTCTTTATTGCAAATAGCAATAAATAGTTTTCTGGTAGATGCCTTTTATGGTGCACTTGGGTTTTAATGCTTCCTCAATCATTTCCTTTGTTGCAGTTTAAAAAGGCAAAGACTGGCTTGCCACTAAGTTTCTAGGTAGCTGAGCTGATTCCATGAGAGGGGTTTCTTTGCAGCGTTTCCAGTGTGAAAGGGGGATGAAACTTCTTGGCCATTTAGAAAGTCTTAAATTCTTTGAACCTTGAACCTGTTTTTCAGATCTGTTCAGACTATAGATTCCTCACGTGTATATTTTTTTCCTGACTAAAGATAGTGAGTTCAACTACAAGTTGTGCATGGAAAGGGAAAAGAACTTTACAGGCCCCTGAGCATCAGAGACTAAAGTGTTTCATATCCATAGTGTTCTTCAGGCTGTAGGTTTATGTAGAATTGCATTTAAATATTAAGAATGGCAAGAAAATAGCTGCGACTTTACTAAAAACACAGGGATTTTGCTTTTTTCCTGTTTCCACTTTTTCAGTGTTGCCGAATTTATTGATGTGTGATATTTATTTTATTTTAAATTCTTATATTACTTCTCTTCTTCCCTCCGCCAAGCCCTCGGGGACACAGCTGTCTGCCCTGTAACTTTCACTGCCATCGTTAGCGCTCCGTTATCTCCCATGGCTGTGTGAGGACTTTAATCTTCCATGTAATTGATGGTGGCGATTGCTGCTAAAGCTGTAAAGGAAAAGCATCCGTTCACCTTCGTGTGAAAATGGATGATTAACGAATTCAAGAATGTTTCCTCTCGTACTGAGTAAGTAAGGCAGAGTACCTCAGGCAGTCTAATTTCCTGGCTTGATAATAGACTGGGAAAAGAGCCATTTGTTGTCTTCAGGGTTGTCCATATATGGACAAATCTTTTGCCGGGCTGAGTGAAAACAGTCATCTTTCAGGAAAGAATAGAATGTTACAGGATTTTGGGAAACAAAGGTTTTATAAGCAGAGATCTCGCTTACAATAATGGAAGATAGTTTGCTTCAACGCACTTTGAACCGGCACGGGCTCAGGTTTGTATCCTGGAAGTGTTTTAGAGCATGGCAGCTCTGCATGTTAAGCTTACCCCAGTTGTTTGGCAGCCTTTGCACTGAGAAGGACCAATGGTGATGTTGGTGTAGATGCCCTGCAGACTTTCACTGCCTTTTAATTTAGTTTTGGATTAGAGACTAAGAAGACATTTAAGGTGAAGTTAAATACAAGAGAGATTGTTTGAGTCTTTCACCATCTGTGGCTCAGTTGTACGCTTGTTTATCATTGTATGAAGACCTTTAAGAGTATCCCTTGATGATTTGGAGAATCAAGCTGATCATCATCACTTAGGAGATCCAAGAATAGCTGAACAATTCTTGAGTTGACTGCAGAATTGTGGTGTTATTTTCTACTCACTCAAAACGTTGGGGGTTTCTGTGGGGTCCCCCCTGTTTTTGTTATGAAATACAGACTGTGTGTGTAAGCAGTGATTATCTCTGCATTTCGTCATGTGACAGATTTGAGGACAGGAAACGGGTGGGGGAGGACTACGTCAAACTCATGGCTGAAGGATTCTGTTTTATCTACTAATATAGTTTCAACTGGTTACAGTATTTTATGCATAATGTCATTGTTCCAAGTGCAGCTGAAGAGACATTGATTTCTAAAGAACAGGGACTGTAGAAAGAGTCCTAGATTTCTAGTATGGGACTTTGTTTCAGACTTGTCCCAATGATGGTGTTGTCAAGACCACAGGCATCCTGTTTGGGATACTTCTGACCTAAAGGAGATCCCACAAATTACAGGATAGCAAAAATCTTCCCTAAAATGGTTACATTGATCTGGAGATTCTTTTAAAGTTGTTGACACTCTTGAAGATGATTACATTTTGGCACATTATGGTTCAGAGCAGGTTTACCTTTTTTTCTCCTACCTGTTGTACTTGGAAGGGGAAGTTATATAAGAGAAAGAAGGCAAGATTTTTTTTAAAGGGTAGTGTGAAAAGAGCAGCTGATTTGCTTTAGGCATTACTGAAAATTTCAGCTGAACTTCTTACACAGAAATAAAATTTTGTACAGTAGATTGCTTAGATTTGACAGGTACTTGAAATGGAATAATTCTCTTTTTGACAGTAGGGAAATGCCCTTAAATATTTTTTATTGTCTTAGGGGTTAGGTCAAAAAAGGTTGTAAAAATATCTTTGGCTACTGAAAGTATTAAGGTTTCAGTAGAGGGAGGAAGGAATGGATATAGGGCAAGACAGCAACAATCATCCTGTCTTTGAGACTAGGGTGTGTTAAATGTTATCAAGAAACTGTCTGTGTTACTGGGCAGGACATCAAATAATGTATTGCAGTTTCCAGACTGTGTCTGTAAATATGTGGGATTCTGTAACTTAACGCTCTTCCATCAACAGGAGATTGATGTGGGTCAAACTCACCGGCTTAAATTTTTAACCTTAAATTTTTTCCATACCGTGGGGAAAGTACCTCACTTTTTTATATGCTTATTCTGAAAAAGAATGATTTTTAATATGTATTTTGTGATTTTTTTAAAAATTGTGGAAGAAAAAGAAAGTCTGCTTCTGTTTGCCTTTTAAACTTAGTGGTGAGTGCCTCAGTTTCCTGATTATCTTACAGAGCTTTCCTCTTACAGAGCTGACTTAGAACCTTTGCACAGATCTTCAGCTGTGAAAACTATTATTGCATTTTCTTGTATTTCTTATTAAATTGGGCTGGTTTAAGCCTTTTGCTGTTTTTACTATTACAGTTTTTGCTGAAAGCAACAGACATTGCTGCAAAGTAGTTTCTTATTACTACTGCCTGCTTTCAGAAGTACCTAATCTCCTATCGAAACCAAGATCCCAGTCTGGATCCATAGCAAACACTGGACCATTTCTTCACTAGGTGAAAGGTTGGGGTTAGGTTAGGTTCAGCTGACAGATATGGACTGAGCCTGATAAAATGAAGTAATTTTCTTTACTCATTCTTTAAACAATTTTATTAGACATGAAGTTTACAATAATAGTTTAATTTTTCAAGGAGAATAAATATGAAAACGTACATGAAGAAAAATAAAATAAGGTGTAAGTTCATTTTATTTTTACATTTCACTTATTTTTATGCTTTTCTTCAGAAACTGCACTAATACTTAGTTTGCATTACTTAGGCCAATTAAATGGCGCATTAACCATTACTGAGCAGTAGCTTGTCTGCATTCCACCTCTAGCCTGAGCTTTGCAATGAAAAGCTTGCTTTGCAATAAAAGCATGCTTTTATTTAGCATGAAATGTAAGATTTTGTGACATGTTAGTGAGAACATGTTGAAGGATAGCATAATAGATTTTAGATTTTTTCTGATAAAATAATAACTGTATTAATTATCTGCATCTGTCCTACACACACACACACATATATATAAATTCTCTCTTTTTCTTATGTTTCTGAATTGCATGTAGTACTTTCCAAGATCCATTTTTATTCTGTCCTTGGCAATTTTACTGTCTGTAATCCCTCTTCCCTTGTATATTTTAAGATTGCTTTTTGACTGTCTTCTTTCTGATGGTCTCCCAACTGAAGTGTATTCTATTCCCTGGCTGTTGAACTTGTACAACGTTTTTCATTATTCAGATAGCTTGAGGACTTTTTCCTCTCCAGGCTGCCACAGGCTGGCTCCTCCTCTTGCTGATCAGTTTTTCTGGCATCATTGCTGCACTTCATGGCTCTGTGTGCAGGTCTGCTGGAGCCTCAGTCTTGGTTTGAAAGGATGAGAGTTAGATGATGGTGCGGATTGCCTGCATGAGAGATTACTCTGAATGTTTACTCACAGCTAGTTTAAGGAGAAAAGGAATAAAGGGAGGTTGCTCAGGAAGAGCATTTCAGGCGGTGGGCTGAGTGAGAAAGGTAAGGCTTGGGTCATTGAGGAAGTGATTTCAGCCTAGGTCTAAGGAAGTGTATGATCAAGTGGAGAGAAGGGCAGGGATTTTGGGGAAGATTTATTTGGTCAGGTTATGAAGAACCACTGGCAATTTTCTCCTATTTGAGAATAGGCTCTGTTCTCCCTGATTTATGGTGATGGGGTACTAGATTGGCCATTGCTGAAGTTTCTATCTGCTGGATTGTTCTTCCATGGCTGACATAAAAATCTAACACTAAGTGAAGTACTGGGACTGGGACCATGCCTGCATTAGTATGTTCAGGTCAGAAATGTGCTTTTGAGGTGACTGTTCTAGTTGTTGTCATTTGTTCTTGGATCACATCAGAAAATGGTCCAACAAAGCATCCATCCATTAACTGGATTATTTCCGGGCTAGACAAAACTGGGATGTGCATTACAGCATTTTCTCTTAAGAAGGTTTGGTGTATGGGACCAGATTAGATAGAGTTTGAAATAAAATTAACCTAAACATTAGAAGTGTGAATGCTGTAATCACCTATTTTGGTCTGGAAATCCACTCCTGGGCAGTCTGTGCTAATGTAGGCACAGACCTGATTTGCCTCTCATTCTGCTTTGAAAATTCAGCACTACCACAGGAATCCTTTACAGTGGTTGTGGTGGTAGCAGAATGGGGGACCCAGGGTGTATGTCATGCATTGAGTGATGTTTTGCATGCATCCAAGTGTCTGAAAAATTACTTTGAAGACCAGGGTCTGCTGAACAGCTTTGGAAAAACATGGTGGAAGTACTGTAGAATATTGATGTAAGGATATTTTGTGACCCACTGAAAGGAACTTGGATGTATGCAGATGAAGAATTGTTTTACTGTGGGCCTATTCAATCTGTTCATGATTAATGTGTTTGTAAAACATGGCTAAGGCTTATATATTGCACTGTTTTGAGATGCTATCTTGGGTTTTGGTGATTTATTAATCTTACAAATTTGATTCTGCTGAACTGGTCTGACTTGCAAAGAAAATCAGAATTTTTATTCTGCCGAGGAACAGCATTATGCACTGTGTCGGATTTAGTTATGGAAAGTGCGAGTAAGTGTGGTTATAAAAAAGTCCAATCTACTTACAAAACACAAATGACGAGAGGAGCACTGCATTCTTCCCCACACTTAAATAACATTGTGCCACTCTTGTGGTTTATAACTCATTTTGTAGACTAATCCTTTGTTTTGGGTTCTTTTTGTATTTATATCAATACTGAATCTGACAAAAGAGTCCTAATTTAAACCATATAATATGAGTTTTTTAACAAAATTTGTGAACACTGGCTTTTTTCTCCTTTGTTCTCCTATATCTAGCCAAGTACATATTTTCCTAGACTCATAATGGCTAATGGACAAACTTATGCCCCCTTTTCTGATTATCTAACCTTGTTAAAATAGCCTTAGTCAGAAAGAACTGAAGGACATATACTTTGTGAACTGTGCGATCCAGATTCTGTACTTCTCACATACAGTGTAATTCCAGTGGTATGTTTTGAATTGTGAATAGATCCTCTTCTGTTATCTTCACACTGTCCTTTGTGGTTCACTTTGCTTTCTCTCATCTTTGTTTTTTAGTGTTGTTTCTGGCTAGGTAAGCTAAATGAGAATCATTCAAAGTTTGTCTGGTTCTTTAATTGACTGCTGGAGGAGAGTGAGTGTGGTGCAGAAAAGCAGAAGGCCAATTTTGAGTTTCAAACTTCCTGTTTAGCAGTACACATTGTCACTGGCAGGTCATAGGAACATCCATATTTGCAAAAATAAAGGAAACTGGACAATGCACCCTCTGTTGGGGTCTATGCTGATTCCGGTTTAGTTAGTTTTCTATTTGTGCTAAGACCAATCTGATTTGTTATCTTATGCTATTGATCCATTTGTTAACTCTAACAAGAATTTATATTTGCTGTCAAGAAAGTGTGTGTGTTTCAGCAAAGTACAAAACCAATATTACAGTAAGCATGAGCTGAACCTTTCTCTCACTGAAGTTTGTAGTGAAGTTTTCACTGACTCTCAGGAGCTGGGATCAATACTTAGGTGGCTACTCCCAGGTCTGCTGCAATAGGACCATTCTCACATCTCTGCATGACATGGGGAGATAGATGTTCATAGGATGGTGCTTGCTTGGGATTTAAGAATTTGTGTTTTGATGGGGAGCCTTTTTGTTACATTTGTTGGAATGCCAAATAAGACAAAAAAAATAATTATGCATGTGTTGTAATTGACTTATTCCTAAACACTGTTCTTCTTTTCCCTTTCTTAGTAAATCACTGGTTTTACCTTCAACAGGTGCAGCATGTTCTTCTAATGCTGATGTTTTTTGTGGCCGTGGTCACAGTTATTTGCAAGTGTTTTATTGAGTGATAACAAGTCACTATTCTGTCTTGCAGTTTTATGTATTCCATTACTAACACTATAATCATCTCTAGCACTAGCACTGCACTGACAGAAACATATTAAAGTGTGGTGTTATCTCACTTTTTCTTGGTGTAATTCAGGGAGTATCGTGTACACTGACATTTGTATTGTGTTTGGTAACATTAGGAAGTAAGTGTGCGTGTGTGTTGTGGGTTTTGTTGTTGTTTTCTTCTTTTAAGCCAAGCGATTCTGCTGTAGCAATATTAGTGGTTTATTAATTGGCTTTGGTATCCAGGGATTCTGATGTGAAGTTGCTTTAGGAAGTAAACTGTGCAAACACTTACGTGATAAAAGCTGTCTCTATATCGGTGTCAGCAAAGATATCCAAGGCTGCCTTTGACTCCAACAATATAAGCTAACTAGATAGGAATTTTTGAATTTTAATGGTGCCGTGTAGCTCATGTAGAGGACACTGGCAGCAATGTTTTAAGCACAGATAAAGTAATTTTATTAGTTGATCTTTTGCATGATGTTGCTTACAATGGTACTATGTTGGTACTTTCTAACTAGAGGGCTGTCTTGGCTGTTTGCATACACTGAAAGCATGTTAAAAATACAGATATGGAATTGTCATGGATGTGGTTTGTTGTACAAGGTTCTGGGCTGTTAGCTGGAAAAATAACAGAGTGGAATTCATGAGTGTGCTCGTGTGAAGCAACACATGTGATGCAACACTGCACATGAACATACATGTGCACGTAACAGACATAAACCAGACAGAGTTTGTGACTGACTTTACATGCCCTCTTGAGATGAACTGAGTTATCAACCCACCTGTTTCTGTTATCTTTCTAGCCACACCTCAGATTTGTGCACTGGAGACACGTGTTGAATCCTACCTCCAAGGTGCGGATTTTGCGTTTTGGAAAAGCCATCAGTGCAAGAATCTGAGAGTGGTGTTGCCAGTTGTAGTAATTGCTACAGTTATTGTGGTTGTCTTTTTTTTTTTTCCCTGAAAAGTTATGATAAGGACTGAACAGGATGTAAACTGTCGAAACAGTTGGTGGAGATGAAGGAGGCTGGCTGGGCCCATGTTCCTTAATTAATCATCCAGGTTTGGCAATGTTTTATTTTGTACACACCAACATGTGGAATATGTGTGTTTGATCTTGTTTAATGTACATTTCTCTAGAGCTCATGTATTATTCATTATTCTTAAGCCGTTCCTGAGGCAACACAATTCTTGCTGTCAACTGCAGAAGATAGAGCTGCTAGGCTGCACTTGACCATTTTAATGAAAATAAATGTAAGCACAAAATATATGTTGTTCTTTCTCTGTGAGCTATTATAAAAGAAATAGCCAATGAAATGTTAGGTTGTTATTTAAGCCTCTACCCCCATAAAACTGATTTTAACTGAGGGGCTGGGGTGTTGGGAAGGAGGTAGGAGGGAGGTTAGGTTACCTGAAGATGGTAGATACTTATTTCAGTCTGACTTCAGGTCTTGTGTGTTTTGCACATGCTGATTTCAAAGCATATTGATTATTGTAAAGAGTTTGCAAGAATGATGCCGGAATAAATGCATACATAAATCATTACAGGATAATGATACTTAACTTGTAATGTAGTCTTGAGGCTTCGTGTATTTTGGTGATTTATATACTTTGTGTGCTTTCTAATTCTGGAAGGGTGTAAATCTCAGTTTCCTGCTCTCCTGACAAGATCTGAAAGCTCCACCTGGGATAGCATGCTATGATGGTGTTTCTTCCAGTAGAAATTTGGAATCATACAGCTATAAACTTATCAGATAGAAGGAGGACTGCTGTTTTTAACAGTGATCTATCTAAAATCAATTATACATTTAAAGAAAATAATTTTAAAAGATGGTAGAATGCACGGTTATAACACTGTACTGATTTGTCAAGTGGAAATCTTAATTTTGTTTTCTTTAAATGAAGTGAAAAAGAAAGGACGACTTAATACATCTCTTGCATAGTTTTAACTGTTGCATGGCAGGTGTCGAGGTCCCACTTCCATGGAGATTAGTAAGTGTGCACTGCTGTTTCTTTCCACATGAAACGTGTACTTTTTGGGCCTGCTAAGACAGCCTTTAGGATCATGTAGTATGTGTTCATGTTGCCAATAATGATATGGTACCACATTGGCACAGGAAAGGCTTGAATGATGAGACCGACTCAGTTCACTCTAACTTCTGAACTCTGGCATTTCACAAGTGAGAAATGATGATATAAGATAGTGGCTTTTTTTCTTAAATTTCCCTTAAAAAATAAAATAATAAAAAAAGATGAACTAGCAAAGTTTAATTATATTCCCATTGTAAAAAATAATCAGCTATCCAACTTGCAAAATGAGGCCTCTTAAATTAGCAGCATGTGGCATCGTTTGTTAATAAAGGCTGTGAAGTGAAACCTCAACCCAAG
>VZTA01027683.1:254243-336823 GCA_013398855.1 Mohoua ochrocephala | reverse complement strand
GAAGCTTCTGGCAGCTTCTCACCTAAACCACCCCTGTAGCCCCCCTTGCTACCAAAGCTTGGCCATGCAAACCTAATACAGAAACATACACATGTCATTTAGGAAGACCTGGAAAACATCCTGAAATGGGAGAAAACCTTAAGTGACCTAATCTTTGCTCTAGTTTAAGATTTTTTAATCCTGGTTCAGGATTCAGCCTGTCAAATTCTTGCAATGTATGCTAAAATGAACAGGGTAGAATAAATGAAAAATCTAATTATCTGAAATTGCACCAGCAGTGTGTTGCAAATTACTGCAGCATGGAAGGAAATCAGAATTTGAAACCATTTACTTTTGTTTCATTTAAGTAGAAATGACTGTTAAAGACAGTTTGTAAGACAAGTTAAAAAACACTCAAATCCAAAGCAATAGCTTCTCTGCTGCCTGCCAGAAGACACAGAGATTTTGAAATACCTTTTGATTTAGAATATCTACTTATTTACCTGACTGTTTTTAAGAGAAGACAGAGAAACAAAAGCGAATGACTGCCCAAAGTATTCTGAAGGTGCGGCTTTCTCAGCTTTATGCATGGACTGTCCTGCTTAGATGTGAGACTGCCACATGGGAGTGACAGGTGCCCAGAAGAATATAGTTTTTCTGTTACCATAAAGGGCTTGAAGAGCTCAATCTGTTTAGCTATCGAAAAGAAAACTGAGAGGTGATTTGATTACAGTATATGAGTACCTCATGGGGAGAAAATACCAAAGGAATCTTTTGTATAGCTGAGAAGAGACTTAGCAAGAATCAGCCATGAAAATAAAAGGCTGAAAAATTCACATTGTTAATGACTTTATTTAGTGAAAGGAAAGGTATGTGGGAACTGAAACAAAGTCCTAACCAGACACTGGAATTTATTCTGCAAGTAAGAGAGTAGCTTTCTATACAATGTGTTCTTTACCTATTAGGCAGAATATAAGGGAAAGGGGATGCAATATATCAGCCACAGCACACAGGAAACAACTTCAAGCTTTGGAGGTGGTGTGTACAGCTGGGTTAAATCCTGCTTAAAATTTAAATTTTTAATGTTCTATGTTTCTGATCCTGAGCAAATTGTCCAAGATCTCCTTGGAGAAATGGCTCTTACATGCCACTGAGGAGCCTCCTGTCGGTCAGTACCTTCATGTTAGTCCACTTGCCACATTGTCTTGTCCTGATGTTCATACTGTGGTCAGGTTTAAACACGTCCTCCAAAAATATTTGTGGATGATGCAGTTTTATCAGGGTCAGTTTAGCAGCTACCTTTTGTTCAGTGGTCTACAGCACATGCCTAGGACATGGAACAGCCCCCATTCCAAGCCCAAGAGGATAGGTACTATGGCCACACCTTCTGAATGTGTCATAGTCATCACAAAACTGGCACTGAATCATAGACAGGGTCTGATGGCCTGAGGAAGATACAGACTGACTCTTTTGCCTTGGGTAGTGGGAGGAATTGCAATTCCTCTTCCCAGTGTGCTTCTGGCGCCTGGGCCACTAAATTTTACAGGGAATCACAGAATGACAGAATGCGTAAGTTCAGAAAAGACCACAGGGTCACCTGAACAGTAAAGATGTTCTTCCTCATGATCAGGTGGAACGTCCTGTGCATCAATTTCTGCCCGTTGCCACTTGTTCTATTGCTTGGCACCACCAAGCAGATCCTGTGTCCCTCCAACCTCTTGACATCTTCCTTCAGATCCTTTTAGACATTGATAAAGTCCCCTCTCAACACAGAAACGTGCAAACACTTCTGGGGACAGTGGCTTGGGATACCCTTCTGTTCCAGGCGTGCTCATACAAATACCTACATGAGGCATGAAAACTCCATGTAGAACCCATGTGAGGATACACATTTGCTGAAAGTTATGCATGAGTTACTTCTGTTATGCAAAGCTTTCACTGCAGCAGTGGAGTATGAGTCACATGTTTCACATTGCCCTTCACAGTAGCGCATAGTGCCTAACAGGGAATAAAAAACTCTTCCCAGTCCTGCATTAGTTTTCATATGAGAAGGCTTTTTCTTGTGCATCTTAGAGGGAGAGAAGGTAATTGGTGTCATTAAATCTAAGATTGTTACTGTTTTCTACAACTGAAATAGTAACAGATTGTCAGACGCTGGGCATATGTGTGCTTCATGTTCTTTTCTATTCAGTTAATCAATAAAAATAATTATGAGAACAATTTCCATGTCAAAGAGAGAATGTGTTGCCTTTTCACACTGAAATACATTGGGCGTGGGGGATGATGGCAGCAGAGAGCAGTAACTTTAAGATATGGAAAAACAGAAATGAATGTGTTCAGTCTTGGGTAAACTGACAAGAAAAAACGGAGGAAATGAGAAGAATGAATCAAAACTGAGTCAGCTACCTCAACTGTTTTCTAAATGAGGTGTGCCTCATCCTGTGCTGATAAGAATGTTGACCAAGCCTCCACTGCTACCAAATCCCACTATATCTACTGAAACTTGTGTAGCACTTGTTACCCCAAAATCACGTACCCTTTCAGGGATACCCTGGCTAAAGAAAATAATATTTAATCAGACTCACAATGGCCATAGTTTCTCTGTATCTCAGTCATGACCAAAAATCTGGGTGAAAAGACAGGTATCAGACTAGGAAACTGCATCTTTATAAACGAGATGGGAAAAACATGTCTTTAATAGACATAATAGATCCAACATATGCATCTGATTATATTTGGACAATGGACCATGGACCACACTAATGCTGCTGGGCTGGGGAGTATTTCCAACAGTGTGGTGGTTCAGAGCCTGGCTGAAAGGGACAACATGAGGAAAAGTACAACAGAGGATAACTGAGAGGAGGACAGTTTGAGGGTATTGAGGTTGCCGGTAGGAAAGACAAGCAAGGCCCTTTTATTTTTTGTTTATGAGTTTGACAGAGGTAATGAGAAAGCAAGTGGATGTAATCCTTTCAGTTGCATGAGCGTGCCTGGGGATCTCTCTGTGTTATGACATATAGGTATCTTGGTTTAACTCAGCCCACAACTAAATACCATTTAGCCATTTTCTCAAACCATTCCCCATGGTGGCATGGGAAGAAGAATCAGATAAAAGTAAAAAAAAAACCAAAAAAACCCCACCAAAATTCATGGGTTGTGATAGAACAGTTTAAAAATTGAAACAATATAAAATTATACAAATAATTATAAAAAATGAGAAGAGAGAGGGAGAAGGAGAAATAAAACCCAAGAACAAACCCAAGCAATTTGCGATACAATTGCTCACCACCCAATGACCAATACCTGCCCCATTTCCAGTGATCCCCCAGCGATTCTCCCCTCCAGACCAACTTCCTCCAGTTTGTATACTGAACTTGACATTCTGTGGTATGGAATATCCCTTTGGCCAGTTTGGGCCAGCTGCCCCAGATGTGCTCCCTCAAGGAAGCTTGTGCAGCTCCTCACTGACAGAGCATGGGAAAATGAAGAGTCCTTGACTCAGGGTAAGCACTACATGGCAACAACCAAAACATCAGTGTGCTGTCAACATTATTCTCTCACTGAATCCAAAACACAGCACTGTACCAGCTACTAGGAAGAAAATGAACTCTATATCAGCTGAAACCAGGACAATAGGATCCAAGTTCAAGAGCAGGGCATGCTTTAGGTGTAATGAGCCAAGAATAATGTCAAGCCTCAGAAAATAAGTGGAAATTTTCCTCCAACATATGTGTGTGTACGAAACTGATTACAAAAAGCAATCACACGAAGTTACTTTCTTTGGAGCAGATTCATTATGTAAGTGTTTGCTGAAAAGTAAGAAGCAGTTTTATACCAGTTTTTTACATTTCCCAGGGCAGATGTGCTGTCCACAAGAGGATCTCCTCCAGAAATTTGTCAGAGTCCTAATCCTTTGGCATTCAGCACTCTTCTTCATGGATGCCTACAGTAAATGCATTAAAGTCTGAGACATGCCGAGATTTTGTGCCTTCTCAGCAGAGAGGAATAAACACTTACAGGACACAAGCCGTCTCCTCCTAAGTGGATTGCTGGAAAAGATCAGATGAATCATAAGGCAAAAGTGCCTATTTCTCTTTATTGACTGTAAAGGGAGTTGATGGTAGTGCAGGCTCATCCATATGCTGCTATGTGTGTCATTTTCTGTGAAAAGCTCAAACAGTTTATTAATCACCCTCAAACTGCCAGTACTAGAATTAAGCAGAAAAAGGCTTTGGAGCACGCAGGTGCTCAGATATTTGCTTTCATTCTAACTTGGAAATGAAGAACAAAATGTCTGAAATAACCTGTAAGAGAGAATGAAGACTCCTCCCAGAGTCCTAAGGATCTGTGTATGTGAGGATATGTACACAAAGGAGACTTCTGAAAGAAGGCTACTGAAAGATCAAGGAGATAGAGGGCAAAGAAATAGTCTCATCATGCCCATGTTCTGATGGGAAAAAATCACAATATAAATCTTACCTTTTGATGTTTTTGCCACATTTCCTAGTGTTGTCTTCCCTTCAGAGGTAAACAAAAAAAACCTTTCTAGTTTCGTGATGCACCTGATTTGATTCTTTTGCACCAAAACAATAACCTTCCCTCTCTGGAAGACTGAAAGACAGAGGGACTGGCAGATGTTATAGATATGTAATTTGGGAGGCAAACTATTAATTTACTAATGATGGGCTGATGATGCTTTGATCTACTTCAGCCTACCCTCTCTTGAGAACTGGTTTTGGGGTCGTATCATACCCAATACCAAGACCACACTGTCTTCCAGATTGAAGGCAACTGTGAACTTTAATTAAGCTCAGAGCCTTATTTCATCGTGATTGAACTACTGTAACTGGGGAGGGAATAGAAGAGAATATGGATAGCAATGGAAATAATTAAGAAAGGTGGAAAGCATGGCAAGACAGCACTAAAAGCCAGCAAGAAGTGGCTTTAGCAGGTGTGTATATGATGTAATTTAAAGTCCCTGGAAAAGTCCAAGTTCCCTCAGTGAAGGAGTTTTCCCCACAAGTGGCTCTGCTGACAAAAGCAGGATGTCCTTTGGTCAAGCTTCTCATCTGTGTATCCAAACACTACCTCAGGCAGCCACTGTGGTTCAGTCAAGCTGTTGTGTATCACTGGAGTGAGATAAACATGGGTGAGAGGAAAAGGCATGACCTGACAAAGAAACAAACCTCATCACGCCTGCGTATTTCTCAGGACCATCTGGCTGCCACACAGAGCTGGGAAGGGTATAAACTCATTTGTTGGGAAGGGTATGTACTCACCTTCAGCAGAGAATGATACCGCAGTCATCTCTCCACAGGGGTCAAAGAGAGCCGTGCCTCTGGGCCAAGCATCAAATGATGGCCAACAACAGAAACAGGAAAATATTTCATCCTAAAGTACATAAAACACAATAAAGACTTTAGGAACATCATCTCCCCCACTCTGACTCTTTTCCTAAGTGAAATACTTAGCTAATAAAATTGTCTGTATTTTTCCTACAAATGAAGCAGTTAATGCAAAATTACTTAACTACCAGCAAGAATTTTTTATCTCTTTGAATTTAAAGGAAAAGGTATAATCACACCACTATTAACTGTAATTATATTTTAAAAAATTGAATCCAGTCAGGGTTCTTTTTCTAAGGTTCTCAGCTAAAGCAGATTTCACCCCAGAAGACAGCAAAGCTTTGGGCACTCAGTGAATTGACAACAGAGGCAATATACATAAAACCTCAGCATCCTAAAAGACTCTAAAAACTTTTCATAGTTGGACTTTTTATTCCTGTTGTTTGCCTTGATCAATTTTCATTTGAAAAGGTACTTTTAAGACCCTCTTGAGACTCAAACCTCAATGAGTACCTATTGATACTACAATAATCTTCAATAGATATATTCAAACTGAATGGAAATTCCCTAGTCAAAGAAAGATAATGCAGTTATCGCCTAGATTTTTTTTGTCTAAACACATTGATCCCCCTAATTATAATTTAGAGGGGAAGGAAATAGAAATAAAAGTTTTGCATTCTCCCTCAAAAAGCAACACCACCAACAAAAACTGCAAACCAACCAAACCCAAATCCAAACAACCGAAAAAACCCAAACAAAAAAGCCACCTCAGACAAATAAAAAAACCCCTGAGAACAATGAAAAATAAGTTCTCAGTACACAAGGCAGACTGCTGGCATAGGATACAACCTGTTCTTTCGTGCCTTGGCATCAATGGACTTGTACTGACAGGGAGCATCAAAGTGGAAGATCAGCTCCGAATCATTTAGCACTCCTTGACAGTTCAAACCAATGGGATACAGGTTGCAAGGCAAAAGACATGGGTGGAAGAAATTGTGGAATATTTTCTGCAACTATAAGCTGAAGACTAGGCCTACAGAGGGGGCCTGGCTGCAGCCTTGAGCTCCCATAAGTGGGTTTTGGGAAATAATAACACCTGTTCTCATTCCTGCCATTTCTGAGCCTTCCAGATCCTTCCTGGTAATTGTAACAGTGTCAGAGTTGATGAGCCTCCCTGCTGGCAGAGAAAAGTGGGGTAGGACAGGCACATACATCATTGGATTAAGAGAAAGTTAGAAGTATCCAAATTATGTGTATTGCTCTATCTGTGGGAGAGAAACTCCCTAGTATATTCAGAGGGAGTTTAAAAGAAATTTTGAAGTCTGTCCACTCCTTCTGGATAGCCAGCATGAACACCAAGATCCCCTGAAACCCTTCAACATCTGCACTGAGTCACATAAGTTGATGGTCATCACCAACACATGCAAAGGAATGTGGCTGAGAACCCGTTACCCTTATAAAAATGAGTACAGTTTTGCAGGAACCACCATTTCAGGTATGAGAGAAGTAATTTTGCCCTGTCCTTCAGATACATGTTCCCTTAGAGGCTTTCTTTTAAGACTGGTATTTGAGCATTCCTAAAATATAGACGCTTAATCCTGTGATGAACATGGAGTTGGATGAAATGATCCTTATGGGTCAACTTGAGATATTCTACCATTCTATGGAAAAAATCAACATCATTGCTTACTTTTACATAGAAAACAGGTGGAAATGAAAAGTTTCATCAGAACTCAGCAGACCATACTCATAATTCTCCTGACCCCAGGGAAGAATCTAGATTTGTACTGCTAATAATAACTATTGTTTATGTCTTGATAATATGACATCCTGTGGGAGCTGAGTCACTGAAAACTGGATCTTACTTCTCCTGAAAATGTTATCAGCTTTACAGTGGATTGCTGCTAAATTTTGCAGGTTTGCAGTGAAAATTGATATTTGGGAGCAAAGCAGCAAAATGAGTTAATATGTGCCAAAGACATGAAAGCAGTATAACAGCTTTTGGAAACTTACCAGAGGCAAGAAAGCAGGTCTACTCATAAATAAGGAAGACATGAAATTAATAATGTTTCAGAAGTGACTGAGGTAACTTACAGTGGTATCAAGCCTGTCATCAGTAAAAAATATACATCAAAAAAGGTCGAAATATTAGGTACAGAAAAAACTGACTGAAATATATTTGGAAATCTGAATGCATACAATCCAGCTGGTCTCGATCATATCTTAGCGCAATCACCTCCCAGAGTTATATAAGCTGTAGGCTTCACCTATTCTTGAAAGTTACAGCAATAAAATTGATGATGTGGCCCCATAATTGAGCATGATTGAATTACTGCAGGTAGGCAAGTTACTTCATGCCAGCTGAGCCATAGTGACTGGCTCTGTGTGCTCTCCACCAAGTAATGTCCATTACTTTCACTAGCAACATAAAACCAATTTACAGAAACTAAAGCTAAAAAGCAGGGCCCCTTTTCCCAGTTAAAGAGTGGTATATTTCACTTTGACTTAAGCAGATTCAAAATTTGTCTCAGGTAAACTGTAAGTTGAGAGGTATTAATAGGTGGGGTAAAACTAAGATAAAAGTAAATTGCTTAAGAGGGTAACAAAAATAAATATTCCTATGACCTTCACTCTAGGAAGGAATACTCTTTGGAAATGCTCTGTGAAAAAGAACCTTTTAAGAATTAAGGGCAGGGAAAAAAATCATGTAAAAACCAGCTCACGGGGCTGGATTTTTCCACTATTATTTCATGCATGGATCCTCATTTTTTTAATCCATCTTCTTGCTTTTCTTTCAGCAAATTGTGGAATAAAACATTTTGAAAATCAGTGAATTAATCAAAATAAGGCTCCAGTTATCCCCATGCTGGACAATACATGAACTGCCGAAGAACAAACACTGGCCAGAAGATTTGCTTTTCTAAAAGGGTTAAAATTGAGCAATTCAACAGATATTTGTAAATTTAGTTAAGTACTAACCATCCCATTTCACAAGGTCTTATCTGGAAAAAAAAAATTTAAATTACCCTGGATAGAAGATATCTTCTGTATCAAAAGCCTGGAAAAAAGCTTTGAATGCCAGAATAAATTTCGGGAGCATTGTATTTGTACATTAGTGACATTGGTGGACTTTCTCTTAAACCGAGCACCTTGTTAATGAGAAAGTAAACAGCACATTATTGAAAGCCTGCAGGTCATACTGCCCAGAAATCTGTATTAGAGTAACCCAATCAAGCACCAGCTAAGTATCATAAATATAGGCAGAGAGAGATGAAAAGGCATTTAGA
Source organism: Mohoua ochrocephala (assembly GCA_013398855.1). Taxonomy (NCBI): domain Eukaryota; kingdom Metazoa; phylum Chordata; class Aves; order Passeriformes; family Acanthizidae; genus Mohoua; species Mohoua ochrocephala. The sequence continues at coordinate 328,212 of VZTA01027683.1, read as the reverse complement.
GAGATTTAAAAGCCAGATTCAATTGAAGACTACCCCTGCTAATCTAACATATGTTCAGGATGAAAAGAGGAAAAAAATAAGAGGCAACGATGCTGAAAGGTAAAGAAAGATGACAGAAAACTGCATGCATGGATTTGAAATGTGTTATGGTAGCTGAAAATACTTGTGCAAATTGATGCCATATATGCAAGTGCTTGGTGCACAGCACACAATATGTCTGGCTCCGTATTCTCAAACAGTGTCTTGAAACTGGGATGCTCAACTCATGCATTCTAAGAGGAGAAGGATGCCAATAAGTTTTAGGAAGCAGAAAAAAAGGTTATAAGGCTAAAGGATATAGGAACATTTGAGGCATCTCATTTAATGAAGAAATGAAAAAGCAGAACAGAACAGAAGGAAAAAAAGGTAGTAAGTGGCAACTGCTTGAGAGAAGTAGAAGCCTAAAGAAGGTAAATGGGGCTAAGAAATGAAAGAAATAGATTAGACATTAGGGATGTAAAATGGTAAATGAACTTCCTTTTTTTTTATTTTATTTTTTTACCTTCTGAAATAATCTGCAGATAATCAGAGTTTTTTGACTTGCTATTTTCCTGAAGGCCAAAGTCATCACCATCAAGTCTTTAGTATGAACCACATACTGGCAGCGAGCAGGTTAATGGGATCGAACAAATCTTCATTTTTCCATTAATTTTACCAGCGGTTTTTCTCATTCTGTACCAAAGTTTCCTCAGAGGTCCAGTTATGAGATGTATAAAATTAAAAAGCTGCTCATATATTTTCTGGCTAATCACGGTTCTGTGAATATACGTTGCCTGATCCATAAGCTTTTCCCTTACTGGCGAGTGATGTTTCCAACTAGTTGCGTATAAAGCAGATCCGTTCCTTTCTTTTTCTTTCCAGCAGGTTTAAAATGAGTAAATTTTCCAAATCCACATTTCATTAGCTTCTCCTCTTCAGCAGTTCTTTCAACATCTCCAATCACCGTTTCTTGTGCCTGTTGCAGAGACAGGAGTTTCTCCGTAGTAATGTTTGTGTAACTAAGATAAATTTTCTCCTTTTCTAGTTTTCTCCAAACTCAAGCAATCCATCCAAAATTTCACACATGCATTTTTCTAGCAGACCATACCCCAAAAAACGTCATAGGGAAAGTCAGCCAGCTTATTTATTAGGAGCTGTACCTTCAGGAAAAAATCGGGATTGCAGTCTTTGAAAAAATATTTTGAAAGATGAGTGTGTCTCCAAAATTACAGTATTTAAGACCAGAGTCTGCTAGATTGAGAAAAATCTAAGCAAGATCTGGTGCCTCTGGCTGAGTCAAAACAGTTGAGAAGTCTTTCTTCAGACTTGAATAGTCCAGATTTTTATGAAGGTGTCTCCAGTGAAAACAGGTTAGGAATGACATCACTGCGTGCTGCGGCTCTCAGACTGGATGTGCAGTTGTGAAGGTAAAGGGCAGGTCCCCCAGAGCAGAGCAGCCTGAAATCCACAGACTTTTCAGTTGCTGAGCTGAATGCATGTTTTAGTACTTCTCATTGCAAAAATGAAACAATTGTCAAGGTTTCTCACACAGTAAAATAACATTTTGAAATTGTTCTGGTCTCCCTTACTTCAAGACCTTTTTACTACTGTCTCTGTTTTATTCAAGTTGCTGGATTTTTTTTCTTATTTTATAAATATTGAGGAGATTTGTAATCAACATCCCTTGGGTTAGTTTTTTTCCTAGATCTAAAGATCTTATCTGGTTGGTAGTGAGTAGCTTGACAAAGGTATGTTTTTTATTTCCCCAGCTATAGGGGTATGCATCAGTGCCACATTACAATACCTGCATGTATGTCAGCAGTTCCAGTGTGCACCCTCCAGAACCCCAGACACTGTCCCCGTGGGGTGTCTGGTGCCATTTGAAGTCCCCTGGGGTGTCTGAACAATCTGCACAGGTCAGGCAGTGGGGACACAATACCCAGGGCAGAGCCGGGCTGTTGAGAAGTAGCAGGCTGTGTCTGCAACTGGGAGGCCCCAGAGGACTTGATGATCCTGGAGGTCTTTTCCAACCTTACCGATCCTATGATGCTGTGATCCCAAGTGACCAACAACTGCTACATTTAGACCATAGGATTGCTCTCCAGGCTCTGTAGCCAGCATTGAATCCTTGGTAAGCTTGGACATTTGGCGCACATATAGAAACTTAAATTTAGGTGTCTTAATCTGGAAGTTAATGCCACCTAAAGGGCAGGACCTTGATGCTTAAATTTAGGCACCTCGTGCCATGTAAGCTATTCTGGCATATCTAAGAACCCTCATGGGGCAAGCAGGTATAACAAAAGACACACAGGCAGCTCAGGACACAGTGGAAAGACAACTGAAGGTCAAGTAGGATCCCTAAAATGTCTCACATGGCAGTAGACATCTAAATTTAGTCAGCTGAATCCACCCTGGATATCTATGATAACTGAATAATTTTCAAAAATCTTTTCTATTAAATAAAAAACAAACAAAAAACCAACCAAACAAAAACCCCAAACATATCAAACATCTTGGATTCACTTCTGTAATCCAATGCTATCTGAGATGATCTGGCTGTCCCACCTGTGCTGGCACTCCAGGTGGAAACAGATCTCCATAAGGATGTCTTAGATACCCTTGCATCTCTCAGATGACAAAGAATGCCTATATCATTTACTGAATGAGGCCCTCTTGGAGTGCTTTTCTTCTTGTCCTAAGCTTGAGGTTTAAAACAAAGTAGACAAAATAGACTTCAACTGTGTCTAGTTCCTCTAACTTGACTGTGAGGAAATTTTTCATATCATTTAGCCATATAACACCTGAAATGAATCCCATGTAGGGTGTCAGACTATTCTTAAATAACTCTCGCTCCTAAAGACTAAAGCAATGTTTTGGCAGGTTTTTTTAGCTACAATGTTCTCCAGGTCAGAGTTTGAAATGCAAACTGTAAAATGCATGAAAAATGCAAAATCAAGGACACTAGAAAATTGTATGAAAATATACAAGTCAAAATAGCTCTATGTCATAACATTAACATTTAGAATTTTGAAATCTGTAAACTTTCCAAAATAAAAATGTCAAGACATTTTCTTTTCAAATTTCTCCACAGTTACTTTTGCAAAATTATTATCAGGAAATGTTTTGAAAATGGATTTTTGACAGCTCCAGATTTTGAAGAAAATAAGACTGAGATAATAAATGCAAAAGAACTACCAATATGGCATTCCCATCAGCTCCCCAGTATCGTGCTGCATAACTCTTTCTACAGGCTACAGAGTAATTGAGACTCAGTCACCATGATTGGTAGGTGGGTGGCTATTACAGATTTCACCAGTTCTCAGTTTTCTTTTAATGAACATGAGCATTAGTTTTGATATCTCATGACATTTCTCCTGCTTATGGGTACATCAGGGAAATCAAAAATTAGTGTAACTATCAGTACAAATTTTAGAGGAGATGATCATGATGGGGAGACACAAATAACAGGATAGCAAAGAAGAAAGTACCAGCGACATTTTCAGAGGTGCTTAATTATTGGCCTAACAATGGTCTCGCTGGAGGAAGTAGTAAATATCCTACTTGTTTAAAGAGCCAGAATGTTACACATTTTGGAAAAAACCTTAACCTATTGGGGAGAAATGGAAAGAACATGAGAGGGCCTAAGTATGAGCTCATTTGACTTCAGAGGCTGAGGAAATCGATTTATTTCTGAAGGCTGTTCCAAGGCTTCCTTACACAGGAAACACACAGGTGAAAGAAGATGGAAGTTTCTTTCAAGACTTCCCTATGTGGGAAACACATACGTAAAAGAAGATGGAAGTTTCTTCTCCACACTGAAATTTCTGTTTGACTTATGATGGCTTAGATCTGAAGAGTCACTTCAGCTTGGAACCAATAGCAGAATTAAGGTGCAGTCCTTTCAAGTTCCCTGCAATGCAGTAAAGGAGCACTTAATGTGCAGGCAATGAACTGCAGAAGGCGTGTGTCCCCACAAATATATTGGTGGGCTAGGAATTCATTGAAAAGGACACTGCAAAGCAGCGCTTGAGCTCCACCTTCCTCGTTGGCTCCATCTCTCTCCCTCATCCCAGCAACGCATCTCTGCAGAGGACTGGCATTCTTCTCGCATGGATCTTCTTCAAGGCTGTTATGGCAGGAGCTAGAGCTGTATCAGTGCAATGGGCTTTTTGTTTCAGTTTCTTTTGAAAAGGTTCAAAGATGGCTGATGTGTTGATGGGACTTCATGTTTTTTATTTTCTTTCTCTGCAAAGAAAGCTTATGCATTCTTACCTCTTGCTGAGACACATTTGTATTCTCAAATTGCCTGCGCTGACATTTTTCCTGGGCCAGTAATGACATCCAGCTTCTCATGCCTTAACCTCTTTCCCCTGAGACTACCGATACAGCCATCCAGATTTATCCATTCATTTCTCCCCTCTTACTCAAGATAACAACTATTTGTACAGGAACAAATTGTGTCTCTGGAATGTGTTTTAACATATCAGATGAAACAAGGACTGGAGACTTCTCGTTTTGAGGTCAATCGTGAAATTCACCAAGCAGAAGCAGAATGAGACCCTGAAGCCCAAAGGTAATAGGACAAGAGCAAGCTAAAGAAAGGAGTGCCCATTAATTATTAAGCCTTCATTTGCTCTCTCACCACAATAGCATTAAAAACTAGTAAAGACATGTAAATTAAAAATAAATACTCTGTAGTTCAAGGCATTCATTTAACCTTGATACTGAGGACTCTCTCTAGGGATGAAGGCTGGGATTTTTTTTAATTACAGGCTGCTAATTCAGTGGATGCTCAATATAAATTAGAGCCATCTTTTTGCATTAAAAGCACACAGATAATGTTCCCAGGACACCGTTTTCTCATCTTCAGCAAGAGTGGTGACATCTCTGCCACCTTTAGGATGTTTGCTCAGGCAGAGTGGAGCTTGGCACCCAACCTTGTCCCTCTGACCATATGGCAGGAAATGGGACTGCTGTGCCTCAGGGGGTGATGGATCTTCTTGTTTCTGTGCCATCCCTGTCTTTTGTATTCATGAGGATGGAGATGGGAAAACCACTACATCAGTAAGAATCCCTGTCCAAATGATGTGTAAACATCCTCATCAAAATACCACTTTTACGCCAGTCAGAGGCAGTTGACAGTGGCAGCAAATCAGTCTAACTGCTGGCTCAGAAGGAAAAACAACAATTAAAAATAGAATTTTCAGGTGAGGCCAGAAATATTTCCTTCCTATGTAGGCTGCGAGGTTAAAAAATGGCACATAAATGTATTTAGCTCAGTAAGAATTCATACCCTTCTGCCTGTGCCCTTAGTTTCTCACTGTTAGTAATTGTGACAATCCCTACTCTCCATTTATCAACAAGAGACTGAGACAATGTCCATATTGAGCACTATTTTAGAAAATTCATGAAGTTGTGGCTGAGGTGGGAACTGAACTACATCTTAAGCTGTGTGTTAGCGCTTAGTCCTTCAAACTAAAAGCCTGCAGAGGTTTTGTTAGGCAACTCTCCCGCAGCTAAGCACTTGTTTCTCATCTGCATTATAGGACCATCGTCTACAGTTGACTGTGCTGGAGATGTGCTGGGAAGGTCTATCACAGCACATTAACCAAGTAAATACAGCATTCTATTGCCTGGAACAGAGTGCAGGCTTCCTGGTAGCTAACGACAATGGTCCTATCACTTGTCACACTTTGTCTGGACTTTGTTTGGCCTTCCTGGAAATTTATTTTAGCTAATACCAGGAATTCTTAAGATAACTTACTTTGATTTGGCTTTCGCTTAGCATGGTACAGATCTCTGGTGTAACACTTTATGCTATATGCATACCTATAATATCATCTACTAATAGGAATACCAAATAGTTCTTTCATGCTGAATGACTTTTGAGCCCAGAAAGAAATGCAGCTTGGAGGACTACAGGCTTGGGAACATAGGAGACAGCCTTGAAAACATAGGCAAAGCGTGTGCTCCCAGAAAAACAAGTAGTTCACCAGTACCCAGTTGCTGGTCATCAGAGGAGTGCAGCCCTGAGAGCTGGGTGAAAGGGTTTTAGAAGTGACTTCTACCTGTCATTGTAAACTGTGGTATCGAGAGTAAATTTACTCATAACATGGACTTGCAGATCAATGAAGAAAGAGAAGGGATTAAAGTTTCTTGGCAAACATGCGAAAATTACCCCAAACTTTCCAAGGACGAGAAGGAAGAAATGATCAGTGCTGCATTCCAACTGGAGAAGGACTCGTTTGCAAATTCCCAGCAGCAAGCAACTTCAGGACCCTTGGGGCAGTGATGGGTACCAAAGAAGTGTTACTATTTAAAAGTTTTTGAATATATCATTTAATGCTATGTACTTTGAAGTATTTGTGTTGGTACCATCATAACTGTACTGATAATTCTTTGACTGGACTAATACGACTAATTAGAATAACAATAAATTATTGTCTTTGCCGGTATAATGTGTTCATTTTGCCCATAAACAGACTTTCAGCATAACAAATTAGTGAGAATTCAAGCAAGATATTCTGTAACTCGGATGCAACAAGCTGTTAACAATGTGTGTCCCAGAAGCTCTTGTACACTTTTCAAACGTTTAAGGAGTGCAGCCTCCTGTTGCCTTTCTGCTCATTTCACCATGGCAGGATGACGCAATTTCTTTGACATAAAGTTGGCAAGAGAGAAATTGAAAGTCTCAGAACCATAAGCAAGAAGATGGAGCAAGAGACTGGATGACTAACTACCTCATCCCACTTGCCACAGCCCTTAAATTCATATCTTTTCCAGGGTAGTAGAAATGTCACAGGGTTATGGATGATTGGTGAAGTCCTGCTGAGTCACCCTGATCTTGTAGCACCAGCAACTCCATCCTGAGCCTTGCTGTGCTCCTGCTAAAAGGTGCCGTTCAGCAAGTTGTGAGGCTCTGAAGGAGCAGGGCCACTGCAGTGGGTTAACATTGACTGTGGAGCAGCCAGGGCCTTTACCTGGTCCAGTGCTGGGTAAATAAGCTTCTCAAGAGGCTGGCCAGGCCACCCTGCCCACTGGTTTACTTCTGTTGAGACCACTGTGTGACTCAGTGCTATGAAGCGCACAACACCATGTACTGTGTCTGGCTGAATGCGCTCCACAACGCTCTGGGCATCATTTAGGAAGGGCAACCTGCTCTGGTCTGTTAGGTTGTTTGTAGGAGAGATAGTCTGACCATGCTGTCAGGAAGGAGGAAGGGGAGTGGAAGGCCACAACTGCTGCAATTGTGAAGGGCCAAAGCCTTGCTAAAAGTTATGGCAAATTTATTTTAGAAATCTGGAATCTTCATCTCATTACAACATATCACCTTATTCTCGTACACAAGACTGATGTGGGGGATGTGACGATACTAAGCTCAGAGGCAGAATTTATTCCCTGTGTGGTAACAGATGGTGTCTGATCCAGGGATCCTTGCCAGGAGTTCATCAGCTCTGTGTTTGGGTAGCTCAAGTCACTGTCTGTGAGATCAGCTTGCTGGCAGAGTGAAGAGCAACATCAACCCCATGGCCTGCTGCACATTTCACATGCTGCTAGTGGCTGATGCGGCTGAAGGTAGGCCAGCTGCTCCGCTGGATCCCACCTAGCCTTAGGCAAACGTGGGGGATTGCATAAGTGACAGCAGCCTCTGGGGAAGGAAAGTACACTGGAGTGCAATGCAATACATGTTCCACAAACACCACGGAGTCTCTGCCTTGTCCACAATCTTGCCATCCTTTCCTTAATTTGTCTCCCCTTCCCCAGTCATCTTTGCAGAGAACAAATTCCTCTCTTGATCATCCTGAGACCAACAGCAAAATTCCTGGTCTAATGTGTTTACAATAGTGGTCCCTAATCTCTTCCCTTAGCCTAAAATAATTTTTGTAAGAAACATTATCTTGGTGAAGAGGGCATACAGATAGCTCTTATTCCATGCTAAGAACCATCCATTTCTCTCCTTTCCAAACAGTAAACTCACCAGAAGGCTGTGGAAAGAGAGACACATGTGATGCCACCCAGACCTCACTGGAACAAGACCTGTCATGGGAGACTTCCTCAGGCAGTCAGAACTCCTGAAAACAGGTAAATCTTGCAGTTTGCTTTAGTTTCGAAGGCAACAGGGACAGGAGTATTCTCATCAAGGAACTGGACCAATGGTGGAAGACAATATATTGAATTTTGGTCCAGTGCAAGCATGGTGATAATATGAAGTATGAGAAGGCTACTGTTCTTTCAAAAGGAAGGTAATTTGCAGAAGGGTACATCAATCAGCCAGGCCACACGTAGCAGCTAGGGGACAGTAACAAGGTATCTGTCCCACTAGAAGAAGAAAAAGGCTCAGAAAAAGATTTGGTTTGGCTTGGCTTTTCTTTTTAAATAGCAGCCCACCCCTTTTTCATAGGACACTTCTGAGATTATTTCTTTATTTTGCTCGAGCTTTGAATAAAGTTCATTCTTGTGAGGACTAGCTTGGCTTTTGTCTTCACACACATAACTGATTGCCAGACAAGCTATCCTTGATTAATGAGGCCAGCTCATATTAGTCACAGCCATCATCACAGTCAGCTGAGGCTGCTGCAGCACCATCTAGAATTCACCTAGAACATTTACTTAGAATAGCAACCCTCCTGCACGCCAGCACTGGCATTTTGCAAGGGAAGCAAAGACACAGCCTCTGTATCTATGATCCATACTGGAACTAGCAGTGGCACAAAAGACCTTTGTGTCCTAGACAGGTGTGTGCATGGGACCAAGTACTATACATTCCTGACTAGAACACCTGATATATTTATTCACTAAACAATCACTGGAAATGTTTAGATAGTCTTATGTTAGATGTGGTTTTCAAGAGTTGTGAGAATGTCATAGAAGGTCGTGGAGGATAGTCCTGGATTAAGTGGCAATGGTTTTTCTACAGAGAGCCAACTTCAGTAAACTAGGAATACTGATTAGGAAATTCAAATGACCTCAGAAACCAGGGACTAGAATGCTGAAGTTATTTAGGATTTATTCGGATCGAAGTTACAAAAACCAGTCAGGAATGTGCATGACAAGCAAGTTGCAGGCGTCCTTGCTTTAGTAATCTCTCCCTCCTTCCCAAGAGAGGTATTAGAAAGAAGCTGAGAGCTTGGAAGGAGTGAAAAAGGCTAGATCAGCTCAGGCTATGACTGCATTACTTGACTGGGAGCACTTCCAAGTTCCTTTGTCTGTGTATAAGCTTCTGATGTATCCCAAATCCCATCCCTTCTTCTTCCTCCAAATGCACTCTGATTACTGCGACAAGGCAAGTTTTAAGAAATATCGGATCTGAATCACTGCAGGACCAGCATCCCTGAACAAACTTCAGGTAAGTCTGTACATGGCGAAAGAAAGCTGGAGTCAGGCAATACGTTGATACTGCAACCATTTGCCATGGTGGAGACAAGGTAGGTTCAATCTTTAATCTTAAAGCAAGAAATAGAAAATTATTCAGCTGTCAGATAGGGCAACCAAGAAGAGAAATAGACAATAATGAATATGTATACATGGAAAAAAGTTAGGACTGTTCTTGGTTTACCCTAGACAACATATGCCACAGTGATGAGCAGAGGTGCAAGGCCAATGACTTTTGAGGACAGAACAGCCAGAATGAGGACAGGAAAACGGAAATCATCACAAGGAAACTGAAACACTGCTTACACGACATTGACAACAGTAGTACGAATATTTGTGTACAGATGTATCAGCTTGGCTAATAGGTAGTCTAACCATGCTTTCAGGACAGCAAACTCATCTTCTGTAGAGTGAAGTATGTAGCAGGACGTTCCCCACCACAGGAGGGCTTATCTGTTCTGCCTCTCAGCTGGTGCGATAGCTCAGGACATTTTCCCCCTCCCATGAGTCTGCTAATTGGTGAGATAACCCAAGCTGGACCTCCGTCCAGTAGTGAGCTATCTCTGGCACCATGGAGGTGGCATTCCCAGCTGCCAAGAAACATCCTGCCTTGAGAGCAGATTGAAGGGAGATAAGCCTTGAATTTCTGACTGACAGACACTTCACTTTACAAACTATAAAAGCTACACAAAACTTTTACAAAGCAGAAGTCTTCTTCACATTCCCTGGAAATGTGTGGGGATCTCTCCTCAAGGTTTGGGATGCTGACCTTTTGAGTTACTCTCCCAGGGGCTGAGTGAAAGGAATCTGTGTACCCCATCATCAGTTGGGTGGTAAATTACATTGACTGCTAATCTATGCTATTTCTTTGCTAGCTATAATACAGGTACCTTTAGGTTGTGCACTGTTTTATGTAAGTCTACTAGTAGTTCTTTGTTTTAACCTGTGTAGTAAGTAACTCTGTTTAAAGCCTTTTGTCTGTTAATCTTCTGTCTATTCAGCAAATAACTCATTTTATAGTAGACCTGATTCGCCATTTTTAAGTACTTGTGAGCCAGGGCGATTTAGGTGTGGGTCACCTGAATTTAAGCTGCTGCCAAAAATCTGAACCTAAGGCAGGGCTTGTCTAACGCTTTCACTTGATCCATAACGAAGTAGAGGCATTGGGAAGAGGGGCAGTGAAAGCATCATCTCTTTTGAACCCCAGCTGACTCCCAGCACTGTCTTAATATGCCCTCACATGGCACTTCCAAGACAAAGGTACGAGGATGTTACTCCCGCTTGGCTGCAGAAGTGCTGAAGGGAGACACTATCTTAGGAAGCTGACTAAAGTCAGAAAGACTGTGGCAGTAGATAATACATTGTTGGAACGTGGAGGAAAGTACTACAAACTGAAGCACAGCACCTGAACATTTGACATTCAAAGACTCGGGAATAGATAGATATGAATTGAGCACGAATAGGCAGAGGCTGGAGACTATCCAGGCAGAAAAATTCCAAAGGAACCTTCCAAAATGATATAGGGCTAAGAAAAATAAATGCTCTAGATAATTTGCAGATGAGTCTTGGCTGGATTGTGAATGAGTCCATAAGGAAATCAACTAAGGAGAGAAAGAAAGGTCGTGCAGAATTTGCTGTAAGTCTTTTTTCTTTATTTGCAATTTCTTGTAGGCTCATCTTGGATGATGTTCCTGCAAAGGAAGCAGTTTACAATTTACAATTAGTCCTACTTTGACCTGGGCTGCGCTGCACTACAGCAAGAATAGTGCCAAGAATAGTTCTAGCTCGGGACTGGGAAGCACTCAATCTTACGAGAGTCAACTTGCAGCCCAAGGAGTTTCCACAGATTTCCATTACTTTTGGCTATATACTTTTAAGATTATTAGAGTTAGAATAATACTTCCTTTTTCATGAGGTGTTCAAAATGGTGATATGCTTTGAAAAAAAACCCCTCTGAGGGGTTGTTATGTTAAAGCCACAGTGCTTCAAATCACATTGTCCTCACTGTGGCAAGTTAATTCTTTGGTGTTACTTGCATTGGTCTTCACGAGCTTGCTTCCTAGGCAGAGCTAGCCAAAGAGTCAGAAGGTAGGAGAATTTTCAGGCTTCTCTCACAATCCCCACTACTCTGTGGCTTCCTGGACCTGATCCATGGGCATGGTGAATTGAAGAAAGCCCAGGAAAAGAGAAGGAGAGTGGTAGTCTAAATTAGATGTTGGTCATGGCGAGTGGGGTAGAAGTAGCCCCCTTCCATAAACGCTTGATAAGTACACTTGTGTATTTAAAAGAATTGCTTTTAGCTACTGCCATAGCCTATGCCGGAGGGGCTAATGGGTTTGCTAAAGAGATGTCAGTAGCAATAAAGATCTGAACAGTATTGTCATAAGTGATAGCTGCTCATCGGGTGATCCTTTATTGCACAAGACAGCATCTCCAGTGACCATGTTCCTTCATATATGTGATTTTAGTTGCTTTCCAATGAATTATGCATGAGGTAGATATCCCAAAGTCCCCTTTGCAGATAGGTTAGAGAAATTTAGTTTCATACCAGAGCCTTGTAATGAACTCTCAGCTCACATCATCACCAAGATATTAATAGTGGCATTTACTTTCTCCTATTACGGGAGGCACTCACCTACATGAAATATATATATAGTGTAAATCTGTTTATTTCAGTCATCTCCCATGTATTTAAAACTGAATTAAAGTGGTGTAGTGCATGTCAACATCCCCTTTTATTGTGAAAGACACAGGTTTCTGTTTTAGCCAGTCACAAAGAAAATTGTTCCATTTTTACCCTGCTGAAGAATATGAGACAAAGTATTCCACGTGTTGGAAGCTAACCTGTGAAATGAGGATTATATTTTTAGGGGTAAAGTCATAGCATAATTGAATACATAGACAGTGTTATTACATAGCACCTCTGAGGGACAGGCAGTAATGTCTTGCTTCTGCACTAATCTCTTGCAGCCAACAGACAATAAACCCGAGGCTATTACTTGCTCTGAGCTACAATAGCTTTTGAAAACAACCAAATGACATCTCTGGGAATCCACCTCTACTTTCCTGTTGGTGTTAATGCATAGCATATGTATTATCTCAATCAATAGGCTTCGTACTCCTGACAAAAGTTAGTACCCTCACAAAAGTTTAGCACAAGTATGAGTGTTCCAGGAGTGAGGTTTCCTGCTAAGCGTAATCCATTCTACTCATTGTCTAGAGTCCTAAGACATTTATTAGAGTCATGCTTTTAAAAGATTTAACCCATCCTTTGGAATACATAGCCATATCCTTGCTGTGATTGTGTAAGAAACCGGAAAGGAATCCTATATTTTTAATTGATTTTCATAAATTTGAAAGCAATTTCCATATCTCTCTTTATGGTTTTATCTTAGGAAAGTGCTTCTAAACATAAAAAAAGACTCCAAATATCAAGAGGCTTTCCATGATAGAAAATGCTACAATTTCTATATGGCTATTCCACAGATTCTTTCAATTCTTTGGTGTAAATTTAATTAATCATAAGGTCTACCAAGACCAGTTTCTTTTGCCTCCCACTGGAGTGTGGGAGGGTAGTGGCTTATGGTTTTTTGTCTAGTGGGAGTGCTAAATTGGGGAATATAATTTCTAAACCACGACAGCCACCATGCTGGATCTATATCTATATCATTGGTATGGAGACATCTGCAGTGAGAATTTCAGGAAAGCATGGAGTGACCAGCTACTGTGTGCTTTCAATAAGAAATCAGAAGTCATCCAAGGACAGCAAAAGGTAGTTCTCAACAGTCAGAAATGTCCTTCTGGTGATGTTTGACCTTCCCCCCTGCCCATGTGAAATTCCAGCAAAAAAAGAGTAATATTTCTGCAAGGAAAAAGCTGTTATTTTTGGTAGTCTGATAAAATTCAGGCTTTATCATGATGAAAAAAGGGAGGATATGTCTTTTATTTACACTTTGATATCATTAGAAAAAGGACAGAGAAGTTTTCAGATACACCAATATTTTTCAGATTTGAAGCATAAATCCAAACACCTTTGTTTTCCTCATGCTGTAGTGGCATAAATTGTTCTCTGTGTAACAGCAGACAGACTTGGAAAGGTCCATGAAAGATTGGATGATTAATGTCCCTTCTCAAAGAGAGGTCCTACCTTACTGCTAAGAACCAAACTGTCTCGATGTAGTGGCTTCAGCTACCCAGAGCAAGTCTTATGTCAGGAGTGATTGAGAAGAGTGGAAAGCCTTATTTTATTGAAAAAAGAAAAGGGGTCTTTTAGAGTCAGCTCTGGGTGACAATAAATGAAAGAACACATCAACAAAGGGGTATCACTGGGGTTTGAGAAAAACATAAATGCAAGCTGAAATGCAGCAGTCGGGATAAGCTACACACCAAGGAAAGACAACTTACTCCCACCTCTACTTTCTGCTAAAAGCAAAATTTTTCAAACCATAATGAGTTGGTGCACCGGCTAATTATGAAGCATGGGTGTATTTTTGGTATCCATTGGAAAGAGGAGCACAGGAGAAGAAATGCTAGCACTTTTCTGCTGTGACAAGGGGTTATGCATTTATTAAAAATGGATGTTAGTATTGGCACTGTTACGTCACATTACCAGGACTTCATTGAGTGAGACTCTTGAAGTCAGCCAGAGTGAATGGGCAGCAGGCAGTGGGAGGTGGGCTGCCAACTTGGTTCTGCAGAGAGAGAACCGGTGCTTTCTGTACTGGTCGAGTCGAGTTTTTTTAATGTATGGCTGGAGCTATGAGACCAGAGCCTCTAGAGAGATGTAAGCTCACTGCTTATTTGTATTTCATTCCTCGGAATATTTTCTACAGATGAAATAACATTAAGGAGGCTAACACCTGTGAATCATTCCATCTTTCATATTTTGGGGGATTAAGGTAGATATTCTGATGGTGAGTTGGCCTTGAAACTCTTTAGAGGTCTTTTTAACCCACCTGATCTTCTTTTGTAACTTACCTTCCCACCACCTACCCCCGGCAGTCAGATTGGAATACCTTTAGATGGAATAGAGAAAAAAATTATTTCCTTGAGATTTTGCATTTATTTTACTGAACCTAAGGCCTAAAATAATTCATAGAAGGTGCTTTGCAAAACCTTTTTACTACAAGTATTTAATTTTACGATTTGGACTGAGCCATGCATATACATAAGACATATTTTGAAAAGAGACATTCAGAGAACCCTCAGAGATTCAGTATTCAGTAAGCATTCCTTTGGTAGAAAAAAAGCTAGCAAAATTTGACATAATCACATTTTAAAACTCACAGTTTATGGAAAGACTGACAAAAAATTACAGCTTTCTCTAAGATTTTACAGTCAAAACTTAACCCTAACAAAAATAACAGATTTTAATATCAATTTTCTCCTCCTTCCCTGTCACTTTCAAAGAAATCTGTTTCAGGTGGATTTTACAGGTTCTCAGTCCATCAAACAAATTATCAAGGTAACCATGACACTGAAGTCTGGAACTTGGAATGGAGAGAACCAATAAGCACCATATATCCAGTGTCCCAGGTCTAAATCCCATTCAGCATTTCATAGTATATGCAGCAAAATTGGCTCTTCAGTCAGTTGCCTGTATTCTTGTCCTCCCTCTGATTTTTTTCCAAAATTTTTGCTGCTCCTCCAGAGATACTAGCCATTCCTTGAATGCTGTTTATCCATAGACTCTTAATAGAAATACAAATCTTGTCCCTCCCTTAATTTGTCAGAGACATTTTAATTAAAAGAGGCCCCTTCCTGCTAAAATATCTTTATCTTTTAATCTGCAATTGCTATGATTTAAATAACTATCTAACTGGAAAAATATCTTTTGAATCAATGGAAAGGGATGATTGAGGTGAATGCATTCATCTCACTTGCATGAAGAAGTAGATGCTTTTAAAATGTAGTCACTGGACCATTTTGGTTGGTTGTTTCCTTTGAATGACAGCTACGATAGTATTTTGTACGTGGATTTAAATCAAAGCTTAGAATATACAGAACTTTCCTTGAAACCAGGAATTCTGCTTGTGCAGGACTTTAAACCATGGAAGGCACTTGTCCACCTGAAACCAAGAGGCCAATTTACCTTTCAAAACAGGCTCTTTCATGGACCTCATAGTGGCTTTAATGATGTGCTGACATGTTACATGCACTCCTGCATTTTAACTAACAACATTTTAAGAGCACTCATATATTTTAACTTCAAAAAGCTCACTTCAAGAGAGTTGTGCAGTTCAAAGCAATCTATTTCATTTTATTCAGTAAAGCTAAGCTTCTGGAGTATAAAAGTTATATGGTGCAAACAGTGAGATATGAGTTTTCTGTTATTGCTTTAAAACACTACAGGCTCACCTTAATAGCTAAGACACAATTCTTTCTGTACTTGGTACTGTTCATAAGATAGAGATATTTGGTATTTTATGCTGCTCTGAAACAAACAAAAGAGAAAGCAAAGTTTTTCTTGATGTGTGGATGGCACTCTTGTACAAAATGCTTTCATATATTTGGTCATTTAAGGAAGCAACAAACACCCACTTAAAATCAGCTGGTAACTGCTTTCTGCTGAGTGACTCACCCTGCAAAGCTGTGGGCCTTATGGTTGAGACTTCAGCTTCTAATTTTTGTTCCAAGTTGCCCTGAGTGTTCAGAGGTGAGCCCAAGATGTCTGGCTATATGTATCATGTGTTATTTGATGCTGTTTGTTTTTATGAGACAATGGATGACATTAAAGGTGTCATCCACATTGCTGTTGATGGCAGCAAACAGCTATTTTCTCCTAGTCATCTCTTCTCACTACCTTTTCCATCAGTCCCTCCACTGAGCAGTAATCTGGTTACTTTCAGCAACAGGAAAGGTGACGGTTTACTGGCACAGATGTGTTGGGACATGGATTGGCATAAGAGGGTTTCAATATTTCTGTGCAGCAGAACCCTCTTTCTTTAGCTGCTGAAAGCATTTGCACCACTGCAATCAGATCCGAAGAAATTAAACCCATTAAATCATTTCAGAGTGGCAAGAAGTGCTGTCCTTTTGTATTGAAAGGGTTCTGGCGGTGGGTGGGCTGCAGAGGTGGTTTCAGTGACACCAGGAACTGCTCCATGTCACACAGGGCCAGTTCCGGACAGCTCCGAGACAGACTCGTCTCTGCCCAACGCTGAGCCCATCAGTGACCGGGCAGGACCTCATGGCAGAGGAGGTGGAGATGCCTTGAAGAAAGCTGAAGCCTGCAGAGAGGCCATGCTGGAGCTGTAGCCCACAGAGAGAGCTCTGAGTAGGAGCGGGTGTCCAGGCAGACCCTGTGACCCATGGGGAACCAGGGGCAGTTCCTGAAGGACTCCACCCCATTAAAAAGGACCCACACTGGAGCAGTTCTTTGAGAACTGCATCCTGTGGGAAGGGCCCAGAGGGAGAAAGTTGTCAAGAACTGTATCCTGTGGGAGGGACTCCATATGGGAGCAAGGGAACAGCTTGAGGAGGAAGGACTGGCACAGACAAAGTGTTATGAACTGACCACAACCACAATTCCCCATTCCTGTGGTCTGTGAAGGGGAGGAGAGAAAAGAGTCAGCAGTGAATTTGAGGCTGGGATGAACTGGTGGTGTGGGGAAAGTGTTTCTAGTTTTGGTTTTGCTTTGTTTTATTTCTCTCTGTCCTACTCTGTTGACAATTGGCAATAAATCAAATTAAAAATTTCCCCAAATCAAGTCTATTTGCCCATGATGGCAATTGGTGAGTGATATCCTTGTCCTTATCTCAACCCATGATTTTTTTTCTTTTTTATTGTATTTTTTACCTCTGTCTTGTGAGAAGTGTGAGTGAGAAAATGGCTAGAGGGCCAACTGTCATTCAGCTAACTTTAATCTACCACAGTCCTTTGAGGTGTAGAAAGTAATTATTAATGCTTACAATTTTTAGATGTGGTTCTTGGGTAAAGATGGTCTTCTAACAACACCTGAATTCTCCTCTGCTAGCACCCTTTGCTCATCATCCTAGCCACCTCCTCCACATTCTCATCTTTCTTCTTCAAACAGCCCACAAATACAGGGCAGCCAAAATAAATCTGTTCCTTCTTACAAAATTTTCATTCCACCTACTCTTCTTTTTACTTAAACCTCTTATCTGGAGGGCCTCAACTAATCTTCCCTATGGAATTGCTCAGTAGGTCTTGAGAACAAAATAAAGCTCAGCTAGAGCTGGTGTGACCTTGCATTAGTCCACGCCTCAGCACCCCTCAATTCCTGTACTTGCAAAGTGGACCGGTGCAAACTCTTGCTCTGCTCTGACCCTTAGTTATGCATTTAAGGCAGTGTGAGAAAGAAAGCAATCTTAAGAGCCCGGTTCAGACATCAGCTCAAGGATCCAGGGTTCCCCTTCCATCCCTGTAATGTATGCCAGTGCTTGAAGTGGCAGGAGAAAGCAAGGTGGTTTCCTCAGACAATCCAAGAAGAAAGGCTATACTCTCAACTGCAATTTTGGCTTCAACTGTATTGAAGATATTATTTAAGGGAACTTTATTCCCGTCTCATTATCTCCAGGTGGCATGATCCCTGCGTTCCACTCAAGATGGATAGAACTAGCCAGGTTCAAAGGAGCATGAAAAAAACTCTTGAATGACAGGGCTCTTTATAAAGAAAATCAGATGTGCCTTTGTTTCCCAGATGTACATACAATGGGAAAGTCAGGTGGGAAAGAACTGTCCCAGGAACTAGTATGTGGCTGAAAGTGAAGCAGCCAGCAGTAAATGTCACCCAGACATGTACAGGAACAAAATTAGGGAGAGCAGTGAGTCATTCTGGAGCAGTAGAAGAAACAGAATCTTAGTTAAGCATTTTAATGCCATCTGGGGTGGACTTCCTCCTCAGCACCTTATATTGAATTGTCCTTTTGTGTACAAGTGGTAACTATTACCTTAAGAAGACTTGAATGAAATATTAACCAGTTTAAAACTGTTAAACTACAGAGAGATGTAGTTTATGGATGGCTGCCATGCCAAGAAAACGTTAACAATGGAAAACCATCTGACAGATTGGGAGTGGAACACAGATATGAAAAGTGCTGCTTGAGAAAGGATCAAAAACACCGTTCAACTTTAATCTGGCCTGGTGCATAGTCTGGCAAAAAATACCATCGAACTTTCATTCCTTAATCACTGAGATCTGGAAATACATGTTTTCATAGCATGAAGGGACATATGCTGGAACTGCTTCTGCTAGAACTATTTGATCAACATCAGAACAACGGAATTATTCAAATGTACTTTACGTTTACTGTGCAGAGACTCCTCGAGCACTTTCCTCCTCAGGGATGCAAAAATCTGTCTATGTTGCAGTGAAACACATGATGGAAGGTTCTGTAAACACCCGAGCTGGCTTTACCAAATGCGGTCGAATATTGATATTGCCTTTCCAAATACTTTCCTCCAGTCCCAAGTCGACTTACAGCCTACGCTAATCCACAAATTGCAGAAGTCCTCGCTGCACTGCCAACTTTTCTATTATAAGCTAGACATGAATATGCTCAAATTGTGCTGAGGTCACATCTTTGGCTGCAGCAAAACTCGCTGTAAAACAGTAATGACATATAATCAAGAAAGTCCCTTTCTTTGACACAGAACTGTCCAGCTTGGTGGACCCTGCCAGTTTCCAGGGTGTTTGGAATGAAGTCCAGCAATTGCATGTCTTGATCTTTAAGGCCTGCCTATCACGAGGAAATTTGCACAAGGAGAGCTACTTATAACACTAGGGCAAGGCATAACTTTCATTCTGCAAAACGAGAGAGCAAACTGCCCCAGTGCATGTCTGTTCTGCACCAACAGCAGTCAGGATTGTGACGGGGAGCTGTTGAGACAGGGCTTTTCATTACAGTGCTCAAACCCATAGTTTTGATTTCAACTAACAAGATCCAAAAGTGGTTTTGAAACTAAGGCTCAAATATATTAAATTCAGGAGGGAGGATGTAAAGCTGATTTACTCTGTGTGTAAAGATGATTTATTGGTGTGGATGGTCGGAAGGGTGTGAGAACTGATCCACAGAAAGAAAACCAGAGAGGGAAGATCAATTTGTTTATGAATATCAGTTCCGGAATTAATGAAGCCTGCTTTCCAATAAGTGTATGTCTCATGGTTGATTGACTTTTTAATTCAAGGTTGCAAAATGAGCTCAACCCTTTAAGGACCCTAGTGAAACTACGGAGGGTACACTACCTTACTGGAGTCCCTCATGCCTAGCAAGGTAAGGATTAAGACAATGGAACTCTCAACACTTTCCCTGCATAACTGACCACTAAGTTAATGAATAATCACCTTGCTCCAATTCCTTAGGAATAACAAGCTTAAAATAAGCTTAGAAATAAGCTTAAAAATGATAATTAAAATAGGACGATACATTTCTGATAAAACTCTCCTTACTACAGACATCCCTTGGATCATGTGCTATGTCTCTTTCGATCGCCCTTTGTCTTTTGTACTTTATACTGCAGGAGCAACACTATGTCTTCTGCTGGTCTGAAAAGCACCCAGAATATTTTGGGTACTAACACATTTAAAACAATGCTAATAATGAATCTGGATGGCTTCCAGACCAGCACTTGTAGTTTGAGATCCTAGAAAAGGTGGATGTCAGGTATAGATATTGACCAGAACTGTATTCAATTTACACCTCTATACATCCACAAGAAATCTATTACTATTTGCAGAAGTACTTCAGATGGCTTTAAATTTTCGCCTGAATTGCTGAAGTCAGAATTTGACCCAGGCTGATAATATTAGATCAGGAATAACAGTGCATTAAATCATAAACCAGAGAGAGAGGGGAGTTTGGTCTCTCACCAGTGAATTTAAGAAAGTGTACTCTAAAGTAAGGGTCTTTGTATTATTCACCTCCCATTAGATTGTTTTCCTCTTATATCTCCTCCCAATATCATGCTGGCATGCAATTTTCACCCACTTTTATCCGCTACATGTAGAGAGGGGAATGGATCTTTCTCAGGGCTATGCAGAACTGAAGCCACATATATTCAGTCAGGAATCTGACAATGCTCTCCTGATATAATGGACTGCATTTTACAGCTTATTGCATTGGTGTGTAGAAGTGGGATAAACAGGTGAGTCACTTCAGAAGCTGGCCCCTGGACAGGCTTAATCGTGCAGTGCATTCTCATCCTGATTTCTCTTCCTTAAAATACGCAGGTACCATTCACGCTTGCTCACGACAAAGACTTAATTTATTGTCCCCACCTTTCCTCTCTTCCCTGATGCTGTGGAATATTTTAAAGAAGTTTGGCTTAAATAAACAAACACATAGTGTCAGATGGGTAGGAAGAATCTCTTTGCAAACTCCTCACAGTTGTAGTAACCACCTTCTTCCTTTTGCAGAGTCACAGGACTGGAGGACAGGCAGATGGGAACTTTCTCTTTTATTGATGTATTCACATCTCATTGGCATTTTTAGAGACCGTGTTTGATAGTCTTGAATACTGATCATTGGCCACATTAAGCTGCCTTTTTTATATTCCTTGCTCTTACTCATGTGTGTGCTCTCACTTTAAGATGAAAAGACAGCAGTCCAGAGGAAAACCCATTCAAAGACAACATGAGGTGGAAACAAGGGAGTGATGCTTACTTGGTGGTCATCATATTTATTCATCCTGTTCAATATAGTTTACAAAACATGCAGCAGACAAAAAGAAAGAAGTAGAATAGCAAGAAGTAACTGCCAGTTTCATTTCTATTCAATACTATAAATACAGGGAGGGGGAAAAAAATCCACATTTGCATTTAATTCCTTTAGCTAATTCAGCTGACTAAAAATGCATGAATCTGCTTGCCCTCTCTGGCTTCTTCAGTTTTGCATCAGTGACCCTTCACTTCACCTTGAACTTCCCAGCAGTGTAATCAAGAATTACTAGTAATTATTCTAGAAAGTGCTTTATGGATCTCCACTGCCTCCTTCATGTTTTCCCACTACTCATCTTTCATGGGGAACTGTCTTCTCTGTTCTGGAGAGAGACTTCTTTGTTTCACCACACAAACCTTCTGCAAGAGCGGAAAAATCTCTTTGCTGAAAGATGATGAAAATCTGATTATACACACATATCTAAGTATCATGGCAACTTTCCCTACTGTCAAAGGAGACTTATGATTATTGAAAATATGGAGGTTTATAGGAATCTCATGAAAAATACTCAGCCAATTTTGGGGATTGGTTGAATTGAAACAAATTAACAAAGATGTCTTACACAAGATGCTCAAGTCCAGCTTATGAGTTCAGCTGAAGGTTTCCTGGGCAATGAAATAGGTCAGAAGGCTGAAAATAAAGCACTTCCCGAAGCATTTTGGTGCCTTTCATTCATGGTCTAGACAGCAGAAAACATTCAGAAATACAGTCCTCTCTCTGTCTCTTTAATTTTTAAATCCATGGAATTTTAGCGTTTGTGAATCCAGAGTCTGCTCTCCATATGTAAGTTAAAACACCTTTGAAAATTAATTTCTGTGATCAGACAAGCCTTTCCAGCAAAGCAATGTACACAGAGAATGCTAAATATGCTGAAGTAAGGGAAATATGTATGTCGCAGAGTCTGCGCAGCACAATATCATTGTAAGTTCGCTGGAAGAGTAATTTGACTTCATAAATGCAATATATCATTGCCACAAACATGGCTCTAATACCCAATTCTGAGTAGTGCCAAATGCCACCTAGAAAGTGCTGGTAGGCTGTTGACAAATATGTTCAACCCAGAAGATTGAGGCCTGAGGGCAGACTGTATCTTTACAAAGGCAGTTCAATCACTGAACCGTCTCAGCCGTCATTACACATTGCTTTCTGAAACAGTATTTGTCAGCCTCTAACTACCTTTAATTATCTTTTGTTTCCTGCAATGGGGCTCAGAAGAAAAATTGTTAGCAAGGCTGTGTGTATTTATGCCTGCCAAAATCTCCCTGCAGCTATTTCCAAACTGAATTTTTCTCTAGAAAACTTTAGACTCATGCCTGTAATGTCCATGCAAACCAATAGGAAGAGTGACTGAATGACTGAATTATAAAATTGTTCCCATTGAATTGAGGTTTAACCTAACAGCTCTAACCCTCTTAACACATCCTAAAACTCTACATCCTAACTGCAACTGGGCTTGGGACCAGGGATCTGGACACTGGAACTGGGCAGATCTGCAAGGTTATAATGTGCTGTGCTCCCAGGAGGGTGTGAGCACCGGCAGTTGTCTCAGGGAAGGGAGATGCTTTATTCCTTTTACTAGGACCTATGCCATAAACACTGTGCCACTGCCCCCAGCCCCGCAAACGCAATTGCAGTCTTCTCCTTATTGCAGGGTGCGTTAAGCAGTCTCCAAGGGTCTATGTCCACACCAGCCTAAGGTTCCCCCAAGGACTCACTCTGTGAAGCTTCCTCAGTGCAGAACATCCTGCTGTAATCCTGCCATAATCACAGTGCCTACACCCCTGCTGCTGCTGGGCACGAGGGTGTACCTGTGGCATGGCATCCTTGGATGTGCCTGGAGCAGCTGCAGGTGTTTTCATTCCAGCCTGACTCAGCTGTGTAACCCACATCCTGTGATGACCACCCTGCAGCGTTGTGTCAGGCAATGCATTGCATCAAACAGAATGTGTGGGTTTGCAGAATAAAAATAATTACTTGGACCGTCCTGGTCTACCAGCATTTCCCACTGCTCCCACTAGTCTTGTTTGTGTCTTCTTGGCAGCTAAAGCAAGGGCTGGCAAACTTGGACCCACTCACATGGACTTGGTCTGCCTGATGGGCCCCAGACCACTGAAATGTCCTCAATTTTCCCCTGAAAACCTTTCTGGGGTTTGGTCATGCCAGAGGGTCCAAGAGAACCTTTCAAGTGCAGGGGAAGAAAATTATGAAGGGCAAATTAGGACCCCTCACCTCATACAGGCGGTGTGAGTTCAGGAGCTAATGTCCTTCCCTGGGGTGCAGCAGGAGACGAGGTGACACCATAGATATATAACTGTTTCCCAGTGAGGACCAGAAACAGTGGCTGTTGCCCAGGACAAAGACATCAGACAAGACCACTGGGACACTTGCATTGTGAGGTATACCAGATAAACAGAGACTTTTTTTGAAGAGATGTGCCAGACATGAGTGAACAAGTCTCCTGGGGTGGGAAAGGAGCAGGCATGGGCTATGCTGTACTGCTGTTTGGGCTGTGTAATGGCTTCTGCAAAGTTTTTCAAGCACGGGATGCTCTTAAACACGTTTGTTGAATCACCCCAGAGGACATTCCAAGGCTCAAATGTTCATCCTAATGTGTGAACAGGAATATCCCTGAAGGTCCTCCTCAGGAAATGTAGGCAATCAACAGGGACTCTAAAACTCAAAAGAAACCATCATTAAAATAATGCCATTGGAGCTCTTTAAAGTGATACATGGAAATCGTCACAAATGCAGGACTTTGTATATTAAAACCATGTTCGTGATGTGAATAGTTACGTACTTTAAGGGCAAAACCTTTTGGCTTACCGGTCTATGCTTAGAAGAAAATTTTTTGGTTTTTTTTCCCTGTGTGGAAAGGTAGAATGAACCAGTGGGGAACACATGCACACAAAATCTTTCAAAAGCTAGCTGCCTTCAAAAGATTTTTTTTAACTTACTTTGGGGAAAAAAATAACTCCATAAAACCTATTTGTTTTGTTGCCATGGGATGATTTTTTGAGGAATTATAGAACAATTCAAGAAACACAATCAGCTTGCAGTAAAATGAAGTGCTGAGGCAATGTAGCATAGTTAAAAAGCTCTGACAGCATAAAACTAGAGTCAGCATGAAAAGTACAGACTTGCCTATTATGAAGTTATAATGAGGAAAAATTAATTCTGTTTTAGATATCTATTTAATGGATATTCTCAATACACAGCTGTTCACTGTGCCTTTGAGAAGAAGATATGTTTATCTTTTCATTTATAGCAGTACACAGGAGCTCTTCAGCTCTGTGCATGTCAGGCAAAGTATTCCTTGATCTACAGAATATAGGTGAATTGAATTTTTCTTTAAACAAAGAAATAAAAACTTCCTGATTAAGTAAGGGGGTTCATTACTTTCTTAGCCTTAGATCACTTACTGTACTTAATGCTTTTGTCTTTCCAATTCTTCCTGCAAAAGAATTCTGCCCTGCCAAAAAATAAACACCAAATTTACTATGATGGCTCCAGAAAAAATAGCCTCGGGAGAATAGTTAGACAGGTGACCAGCTCATGCTTCTGGCATTTTTTTTTAACTTGGTATTTTACCTTCCATATTAGACCATCTCCTGATTAGGTCTTCTTATATTGTTTCTCTATCCATCATTGCTCTGTTTCTCACGTATCAGGTGGGTCCATGTGAACCTCATGATGTTCATCGAGGCCAGCTGCAAGGTCCTGTGCCTGAGTGGGGGCACCCTTGGTATCCATACAGGCTGGGGGAAGAACAGATCAAGAGCAGCCCTGCCAAGAAGGACTTGGGGATATTGGTGGATGAGCGGCTGGACATGAGCCAGCAACGTATGCTTGCAGCCCAGAAAAGCAACAGTGCCCTGGGCTTCATCCAAACCAGCATGGACAGCAGGGCCAGGGAGGCGATTCTCCTCCTCCACCTGCTATCATGAGACCCCACCTGCAGTGCTGCACCCATCTCTGGGGTCCTGAACACAATAATGACACAGACCTGTTGGAGTGGGTCCAGAGGAGTGGGCCCAGTGATCAGGGGGAACTTTTCCTATGCGAAAAGACTGAGAGAGATGGGATTGTTCAGCTGGAGAACCTACCAAAAAGCCCCCCCTGTGGTCCCTTTAGTGCTTAAAGGGGTCTTATGAGAAAGACATGGGCATTTTGGCATGGCCTGTTGCGATAGGACAAGGGGTAGTTGTTTTAAAATGAAGAATGGTCTATTCACACTACATATAAGGAAGAAAATTTTTACAAACAGGTAACAGGCTGCCCAGAGAGATGACAGATGTTCCAACCCTGAAAACATTCAAGGTCAGGTTGAATGGGGCTCTGACCTGATTAAATTTAAGATGTCCATAGCAGGGGAGTTGGACTAGATGACCTTTAAAGGTCCCTTCCAAAGGCCCAAACTATTCTACGATTGTATGATTCTATGAATAGCAAAACTGCTTTCCCTAGAACGGAGTTGAAGGGATTTCTTGTGAACTGATATTTATTTGGGTTCAACTGGGAGACCAGGCTTTCATAAGCCATCTGAGGCAGACTTTGCCTTTCATGTCGTTTGTGTGAGCAGTTGCCAGAGTCGATGGTAAGTGAGTTGGAAAGATGATGCGTATTACTCATGCTAATTGCTGTGACCGCCCCAAGCTTGACATAAACAGCTGGTGTAATAGAAAGATCCATAGCCCGTGTCTGATTTCACATCAGCCAAGAGACACAGAGTCATAGGGCTGTTTAATATTTCCCTAGAATATATTTCTAACCCATAACTGTTGTCAGAATATGCACTGATATGCCGTGCCCTCACATTTAGTATCGCAATGTGTCCTGATATTTTGTGTCGCTCCTTTGTTACAATGGTTGCTAACAGTGGAAGGGTGCATGCAGAAATCCGTAAGGTTTGGCAGCAGATATCTGAAAAGAAAAAAATTCCTTTACGGTCAAATTTGGATCATATGTGCTACAGTATATACCGTAGAACCCTTGCTCTTCAAGCAAAAAAAAAACCTACACAAGTCATACCAAATTTTTTTATCAAGAGCAGAATGGCACAGAGAATCTCATACAAAGTGGTACTTCTTCTCTGGTAAATTTAATGAGCCAAAAGTACAAAAAACATCCTGTCAAAAGCAGACAACGTCGCCTAAGGATCAGAAAACTATCAAGGAAACAACAGCATCTCCCCTGAAAACTTCATTGTATCCAGAAGTACCTAATCCAGGCTTCATAAAGTGTTTATGGTCTTTCTTCTGCATAAAAACACGAAGGTAGTTTAGAGTGTTTTTTGATTGATAAATTGCCCTTTCAAAAGCACATTTTCATTTAAAAGTGCATACTTTTCTCAGGAAACCACAGCTTTACTATGTGTTTTCATTTTTGATGGATAATTCTGTAATGGCTTACCTTTCTCTTCCCAGGGCTTGAGTGGTATGAAGGCATAGGGCCTTGTTTACTGTTTGTAATCCACAAGACTCTGTACAAGAAATTTGAGGAAAAAGTCCTGTCTGTAATAAATCTATTTGTTTTCTATTTCAAAAATCTCTATTCATCACTATTGGTGAATGTTTTTCTGTTTTAGGAAAAGAAATTGTCATATGTTAGAAACTGGAGAATAGCAAAGTTCTTCAGTCAGATCTCACCATCTTTTCTTACATGGTGCAGCTGCAGTTATCCCAAGTCTGGACCATGGGATCTTGTTCTACGTTGCCCCTCCTGTTCTTGGATCCCTCTCTCAACAATGGGATGCTAATTTCACCTCTGTACTGTGGGCCCTTCTGCTAAAGCTGAGTGTGCTAACCCCTTCTGACAACAAAGGTCTGGTACAGAGCAATGCTGCCAATGTATTAGTTATTAATGTGCTCAATGAAACAAAACAATAATTCTATAAGGTGATTTTACTTCTATTTTAACATTATAACACTCTATATTGGGTGGATTTCACCCAACTGGAAAATTGACCAAGCAGCAAGATAAACACAGTTTTTGTACAATGAGTCTGGCCTCATCCAGGGCATGACTCCAAGTGCTACTCATTGGAGGCTGCTCGTGGAGATGAAAGGGTAGCTTAGGTTCACTCAGCTCTTAGCTTCTTCTGTTAGACTGTGTAGGACAGGGTGACTTAGTGAAGCACGAGACCCTTCCAAGCTCATCATAAAGGATGTGCTAAGTGGATGCTGCTGAGAGAGTAATCAGCACGTCTCCCGTCCATCCTTTGGCCGCCGCCCCTTGGCACACGGCTCATTCTTTGCGCGGGTCTAGCCAGCTGATGGTTTGCCAGCAAAGGGGATTTTGCAGCTGTGTTGTGCTGCTGAAGTCTTCAGCAGTGCCCCTGGCTGACCTTCTGCTTCAAGGTCCTTCTGGTAATCTAAGACACCAGATGCCAGCCTGGAGACTGAAAAAAAGAAGCAGAATTATAACAGGGAAATTAATTTTGCCTAGAAAAAACGAAAGAGGGGTTTTCTGTCCAGTTTCTGTGAGTGAGTGCTACGTGCAGAACACACACTAGCTATAAAATCTTGACTTGCCAGATCCATGGGATCTTTCATTTATTTTGTTCTAATAAGCCATCAGTGTGAGAATAGACTGATGAGTCAGACCATGCTGACAAGAGCATCTTCTGAAGTGGCTAAGGAACCAGCAGAGACCTTGATGATTTCAGACAATTTTTGATCAGGCTTTAAGCTTCTGTGAATAAAAGCTTTAAAATATGCCTTCAAACTAATGGTTGATGCACTCGGGATATGAAGAAGATTTAACATCCCAACAAGCATGGGGTGAAGGACACGAGGCTTACCAAGCCATCCACTGCATGTTTCTAGCCCTCTGGGATACTTTGATGAACATAAAGCATGTTGCTGAGGGTATTAACCAAATGAGATGGAGAGTGCTGTCTCCATAGAATAAAGGAAGTCTCAGAGATGACATTGTCACATTTAAATTTTTCTCAACAAATGAAATAAATTGGAAAATCCTGGGTTTAGTTTTTTAGATGAATCTGGAAGGACACAAAAAAAAAGGTAGTTACAAACCTAGCCTGATATATTTGCAGTCCCCACTGATCCTCACTTTGAGATATCACAATACAACCTTTTCCTCTGGGGCAGGATTTTCAGAAGTGCTCACTGTTCTATAAACCTTCTCTTTGTGAAGTGGATGACAAATATGAGATGCAGATTTCTTTTGAGGGAAGATGTGAAATGTTTAGTAAGTGGGGTTATAACCCCATGACAATATGCAAATACTGAGCGGTGTGTTTTACGTCACCCGGAAAAAGCCACTTTGTCCACACTAGATCTTCATCTCTGCATATACCTGTGGAAGCTGAGTTGGGCCCAATAATGAACATATTTGTAAATCCCCAAATGAATTCGTACCGAGTGCATTTGTGCCGCATTCGTAGCACAGCTGGATAAACACATGTGCAGGTACCTAGCGTAAAATAGTCCGAGATTAAAATGAAACTAACTCATAGGGTTATGACCGTACAAAATTGCCATCGCTTTTTGTCTCCTTTGTTTTGCAAGTTCCTATGTGAAATGTCAAGGTTCCCTTAAGATATAGTTTCTTCTTTTGAAGATATTGCATAAACTCTTAGATGTAAAGGTTTAAAAGGCTCTTGCCTCCCTTCAAAATGTATCTTTTGTCTAAATTGTTAGATCTCAGATCTTATAAAAGGGACCTCGCTGGTGATCCTTTAGTGTGAAAAATGAAGGCAGTTCATGTTTTTTACAGTACTGGCATTTTTCTCTTAATAAATGCAGTAATAAGAGTCTTTGCAGTGCTGCAGTGGTGAGATGGATGTTTAGGATAACACAGGATGCCTACCTCGAACCTTAGGAGATTCTGTCCTTTAAAATAATGTAGAAGGCTATATCTAGGAACATGCTGGAACTATGAATATTTATTTATAATGTGGCTTTATCTCGTCAGTGCATTTCCCTTAAGAGAGAAATACTTTCTCCAAGGACATCTGTTGTTTGAACAACCCTGTGGTATGCACTTTTCTACTTTGTCCCTGTAGTCAGTACACGGTGCAAGATTATACTGAAAAATCACAGAGTATTTCTTATCTCGCATGCCAAAATTTTAAGGGAAGTAGGTGAAAAAGTGCACCAGACCATTAAAGGAAAATAAATGGCAGGAAAAAAGTACAAACAACTTTTTAAAAACAAGTTATCTTTGCTAATTTTTTCAAAGTTACCTTTCATGTTTGTATGTCAGCACCAACTTCTTAAGAGAAAAAATTCTTGGGCCTCCTGTTATATTGCACTGATGCCAGCAACAAGGATTTAAACAGTTTTGTGTTGAATTTGGCTTTGAGCTACGTTCCTCCAAGGAGTTACAAGTGGTTATACCCAGAGCCAGACAGACGTGACTGTCTCTGAGGGGAGCGTGGAGGAAAACTCACAAAGAGAAAGCTTCTAAAACCGCGTTCCCCTCACCTCTGGTCGCTGTTGTTACACTGGAAAAGATTAAATAGGCTCAATCAGCCAACCTCAAAGTAAAACCAAGCTGTAGAGGTGGTACAGGAGCCAACTGTCTGCCAGTGCACAAAAGTGCTGCTTCTGCCTCTAAAGCGTTGTACTGATGAGTCGTCCTGTCATCATTACATACAAAATGACTAAGTTTCTTAAATATGTCAGCTAATCTATTGAAGTTTGATTTAATGGCAATCAGTATAATCTATTACACATCACATTAATCCCTTAATGAAAGCAACATCTGTAAGTCGACCGGCTCTGCTGTTATCTATATTCAAATGGCACATTTAAAAAGAGTGCCCAATAAAATGCGACTGTTTATCAAGCCGTAAGTGTTCTGCTCAGCATTTAAGGAATTGTTCATTAATAGTCTTCCATTGTGTACTTTAATTGGGCTCTGAGCAGATGAGTGACGTGCCTACGCAGAGTGATTAATTAATGGTGTTTCAGATACAGTTTTAACCACACAGCTTAAATGATTGAAAACTTTCCTTTCATAATGAGTACAGGCACCTGTATAATGTGTGCTGAAGCTGTTACTCCAGCGGCAGAGCTCGTCGTTACATGCAAACAAGCCTTAGCCCTTTCAGTCATGCAAAGAGCATAATCAAAATGACTGGGCTGTCTCATATGATTAAGCTGAGGAGATATAATCTGTGACAGAAATGGATAACTACGGAACTACTCCTTCACACACATCTCTGACATATTTTACACCGAATGACTAAGGAGATGGGCTGAAAAGTTTAGATTCACCTCGCCAAACATAGAAACATTTCACCAAACTGAGTTTCCTTTAGAAGCAACAGGAAGAATAGGCACTTTCAAAGTGTGATTCACCATACTACAGGTGCCTAGAATATCTCACATATGTTATGTGCTAATAGCACTATTTTTGCTCTTTTGACTACAAGTGTGTCGTCTGACTAGCTCAGGTGCAAACATCTCCGCTGTAATTGTTTAAAATTAATGGTGAGCATATGCACGAACTGAAGGGCGGTGTTGGAGAAGTAGTGGGTTTGTTACTAGTGTCCATCTTGGGCACCTGGACAGTGTCACAACTGCAGTGTCACAGCTGCACTGACTATAGATATATGTGGCACGCGGCCTTTCCTTCTACACTGGCATTGAGATGGCCTGGCCCCGTGGCTCTGCAAGCTGTTGCCTTGGTCACAACACTTGTCTCATCTTGCAGCCAGCCAAACTCCTCTTTTTACCATTTCCCCTGACACCTGTTCTCTTCTCCTGACATAGCTCTGCAGCTCGTGAGGGCAGTTCACTTCAGAAAGTGGCATCTGCCACTGGCCCCGCCTTTCACCAAGGCTCCCACTTCTGACAATGCCAGGCTGAAAGCCTTGCTCAGGGAGACATGAGAGGGAGCTGTTCCCTTTCTCCTGCTGGTCAGCAAATACAGTTTCCACAGCAAAAAGTTTAGACCAAGAGCAGCAGTTCCTCCTTATCTCAAATATGACCATCAGTTCCCTGTCCCTACTCGTTCTTCAGCAATCTTTTGTGGATTTTCAGTTGCGTTTTCACTAACAGAACCAATATGCATTCACAGGTCTCCAACTCTCCTTTTTCAGTCTCCTTTCTCCACTTTCTCCTCCCAGCCATTGCTGAGCTGCTTTTCAAACTTTTCTTGTAAGGCAATCATACAGCTCCAGCAAGACTACTAAGATAACAAGAACATGTACACATACATGCAGTTTGCCTCTTACTGAGGAATGTTTGTGGGGATGTTGTGGTTTTAAGCCCAGCTGGAGATCAAACATCACAGAGCTGCTCGTCCAATACTCCCTTTCTTTCACTTCCACCCTAGTGGAATTGTGAGGAGAATCAAAGTTCAGTCTGTATGTTGAGGTGAGGACAGTTTAATAATTTAAAATAAAGGAAAATATAATAATGATGGTAAATAATAATAATGATGATAATAAAAGGAAGAAATCAAGTGCTGCACAGTACAGTTGCACAGCACCTGCTGACCAATGTCAGACCCCCTTTCCTGAACACAGATTGGCCTCTTCCAGGTAGCTCCCCCTAGTTCATGTGCTAGGCATTCTGTTCTATGGTGTGGAATATCCCTTTGGTCAGGGTCACCTGTCCCAGCTATGCTCCTTCCTCACTGGCAGAGCATGAGACAAGGAAAAAAAAGTCCTTGACTTTGGATAAACAAGACTTAGCAAAAAACCCAAAACATCAGTGTGTTATCGACACCATTCTCATTCCAAATCCAAAACACAGCACTGTGACAGCTACTGAGAAGAAATTAATTCTACCCTAGCTGAAAACCAGGACAGGGGAAATAATAATATCCCTTATTAGGACAGTTAATGCAGTTACAAAAATTACAGAAGACTTTGAGCATATAGTTCTCTCTCTGAGCTGCTGTTCAGGTTACATACTGATGATTTAATATTAGGAAAAAACTACCGGGTTTTACCATTAGTCTTTGTTCCACACCCAATACTTTAACAAACAATCAATGATGGCCTTTCTCACCTCCCAAGGAGTGTATAGTCAAAGATCATTTATGTTCCACAAAAAAAAATGTCCTTTTGTTCCTGGCCTTGTTTCCTTTCTCTCTAATCTGCTATGATCTGTTAGCATAAGAGAGAATTAATGGTTCAATTTAGGCTTTAAGCCTTCTTTTCATAAATTCTTAATTGAATGCGAATTTCAGGAATGCAAGAAATGCAGAATGAGGATTTTCATCTGTAAGCTTCAGGTAGAAAGGTCTCAGGCTGGTCTGAAACTAGTGCAAATTAATAGAGTTAAGAAGTGAAGTCTGTGTGGAGTTTTGTAAATTTACACAAGATATGCAGGTTTGTTTGGTTGGTTGCTGGTTGGTTGTTGTTTTGTTTGGGTTTGGGTTTTTTGTTTTGTTTGGGGGGTTTTTTGTCTGCTTTTCTATCTGTAGTGTAACGTATATGTTTTTCAGGTTTCACTAAGGACTTACCTGTGAAATTTTGTGGGCAACGACAAACACTCATTTGTACAAATGATCCAGTGGGATCACTCAGACTAAAGCATTTGCCAGCCAAGGATATGGTTTTATTCCGATACTACGAGAATCCATTCAGTGGGTCTTTGATGTTATTTTGGGAGCAGTTTGATGATGTATTATAATGGTGCTGTGGCTTTTGCTTTTTCATGGTGGGGAAAGCAGGAACAAAGTCAAAATTATGAACAGGAAGGTAATCAGAACCTATACATAAAAATGACACGAGATTTTTTCTGATTGATGAAAGAGAGGGGAAATCAGATGGATTCTCTGTCACTTTTGCATCTTCTTCTTATTCTGTTCTTCATCAGTGTTCCACTTCCTTCGCTTGCTGTTTCTCTTTTGTCTCCCAATGCTTTACATTTATGTTCTCTCTTCCTACGTAACATCAAGTATGGCAAGGTAATGCAGACTGACGTGCTACCTGCAACCACAGCTCACTCTCCTCGTGTGCTCTGCCCTTGTCCCACACTGGGATGGCTTGTCTGTTTCAAAGTCCTCTCCGTTCCACATGTCCTTCGAGGGTCCACTCATGGATGTCCTAGTTTAATGACCAATAACTCTGTTAATAAAAATCCACATTTATAAAGAGTAAACAAAGATTAAAGGGTCTTATCTTCACTAATTCAGATGATGATGACCTCCTGTAGCTTTGGAATGTTCCCAGCTCATGAGTTTTGGTGTCTGCCCTAGCCCAGGTTCAGCTTCAGTTTGGGATGAGGTCCAGGGGCATACAAACTTTTCCATTTAGAACTACTCAGCACCGAGTTGTAAACAATTGTGCAGGCTAGAAATGAGTCATGATATTCTCCAAAGCCTCTCAGTGTATTCAAATGGAGTATAAGAACCAGTTTGTAAGGTGCCTCACAGCGTGTTCTCATCCCTCAGAACTGTCATTGCCCCTGGGGAATAATGACAGAGCCTTCCCTTTGACAGATCTTTGCTGCTTCCCCTTGTCTGCGCCTGTCTATTGTCAGAGACTCTGAACAGCCATATTGTAGGTATGTGCTGCAATAGGAAATGGTCAGCTCTGTTCCCAGTCACTCCTAGGGATCCTGAGCTGAGTACAAGCACAGAGAAACCCAGAGCTTTTTCTGGCTCTTTATATCTTGTTGTAATTTGTTTTAGTGTTTTCAGTAGTCTGCAAATGGCAAAGACATGGAGAAAATACAGGTAATTTTAATATCAGGACACCTGTTCTAACACCAGTGCCTTTCTTTGCTTTCCCAAGTCTTTCACTTTGCTTTCGGCAAACTTCTTAATAGCAGCATTCACTGCATAATTACAAATGAATTCCCTGACATGTGTGTTGAATAAAGTAGGTGTTTTTGGAAACATGGGATGTTACAAAACAATTAAGATGGTAGCAGAGACACAGGAAGTGTCAAAGCAGCATGAAAACTATGTTTGGCATTTGCTGATTTCCAAATTTTTGATTTGGCAACTTATGTCGAGGAGTTCTTTTGCTGTGAGGGTATGAGTTGAGCATAATTTCCTCCACTGTTTTAGTAGGAGGCAATAAGAAGCCTAGCAACACATCAGGGCATGTCAGTGTGGGAACTCCCAAATAAACTGCTGCCACCTGATGCAAAGAGCTAACCCAAGGAGGAGCTGTCAGCCTGCACCACGCCGGGCTGCTGAGCCACCTGGTCCCTCAGAGCATGCCTGGTGCACTGCTCTGCTGCCTCACCTGACGTGAGCTTCATTTGGTGGCTTTGAGGACCCTCAGTGAGACTGGAATGTTTATGTCCATCTACTTACTCTTTGGCATGAGCTGGAATCACAATTCAAATATAAGAATTGGATTTTTTTTTTTAATATTTAATGCCAGCTAAACTTGAAAAGAATTTTGCAGGGTGTTTCCTGAGCCCAGACCTTTTAGAAAGATCTGACTAATGTCAACAGCAGGAGTTTCTCCAGAAAATGCCCCCCAAATATTTTTTTAACAGAAAATGTTAGGGAATTTATTTTTCTGAGCTTTAACCATCATTTTCAGTAAGAAATTTACTGTAAATAAGTGGAGTTATCCTGGTGTAAAACTGAGCACAGTGGAAGGAAGATGCATCTGCACAGCAGTTCATCACTGATGTATTACACTTTTCTCTTTCACAAGAAATATACTTGCAATTCAAAATAAAACAAACCAGTAAATATTCCTGTCTAAGTTTGAGACTTAGAGCTGTTTTTCCTCCAGGAGCTGTAACTCAAACCCTCTTGTACGTAGGAAGATTAACTTTTATGCCTTTAATTTTCACTTTTCAGCTATTCAATTTTTAAGATATTTTCACTTAAACTTATGACAACAGGCTTATCTGAATTGGTTGCACCTGGTTGCACATGATGCAGTTAAAAAGATGAAGACTATAGCATTGGACTGACAAAAGTTCCCATCAAACATCAAACATTTCCACAAATCCCAAACTCATCCTTTCTAGTGCTGTGACTCACCCAGTCATCTTGCCTCAAGCAAAAGCAGAAAGATAAACATTCGGTTGCATCCTGAAGGACAGCGTTTATCATTGCTAACATTAGGCTATAATAGATTTTTCATCTCTTTTCTTTCGGTTTCACAAAAATTAGGTGATATCTTTTAACCGCGGAGATGGCATTGGATATAATGTCCTACCTCCTAGCAATTCAAGACTGATACATTAAAATATTTGGATTTCTGTGCTTGTAATCACTATACATGAAATACAAGCCTCTCCAGACTCTCTCTGGATGACATTCTTTTTACAGAAAGTATAGCATAGATAGCTGAGGTAAGTTTCTCATGAAAAACCAGCTTAATTTTAAATTCATTGTAACCAAAGATGTTGATTGGAAAAGCATTGAATTTTAGATGATGTTCACAGTGGACGAACAAACTCAATATTCAAAACAAAGCCGGAGAAGGCAAAAAGCCCCTCCTCGCGTGTTTTAGTCTAAGCAAGGCTCAGTGGAATATGTCTCCATGATGATGCAGGGATCTCCAGACTACAACTGGAGGTAGCAGAGCTATAACACACCGAAGCAGTCAATTTGTTTTCAGACCTGATCTGACACCTGTACGACTACTGGGATGCCTGATTTGAAGTTTCCCATTGGGATTGGTGCAGATGTGCCCTGATGTGCAGTAGCTGAATCGCTGGATGTCAGTATCTTCATTAGTTCTGCTGGTTTCAGATAGTTACTCGTGGGAGTCAAAGGATCATATTGGAAGATTCCCGCTCAGTTGCACTATAATCTTTTATTGTTATCTATTATTGGTCAATAGATAAAGGACGTTATAGAATGAATGAATAAATATGAATAAAACACATTAAGCTAAATATGTGTGTGTCAGACTGCAAAATTGTTTCTGGAGAGAGTAGGCTTTTTAAGGAGGTTATTTTTGTTTGTTTTGATATATGTTGCAAAAATACAAATGTGAAAGACAATGCTTGTAGTATTGATTTTTAGTGTTTGAGGGTATGATGAAAAGTCTTTCAGGGCCTTGAGGTCATTAGTATGCCTTATTCGGCCCCAACCTACCTCACCTGGGGCTTTCATCCTCACCCTTGTTCCTGGGCCCAGGAGCATCCATTCTCTGCCCACTGTGTCAAAGGAGCACTGGTCTCCAGGTCAGCCACAGCCATTCCTCTGCCTGGCCATGGGACCTGCTGATCTGAACTCTGACCCATGGGCTGACCTCCCAGCTTGACCTGGGACTTTTCTTGTCACTGTGGACTTGACTGGGAGATAACTGTCTTACTCCATTTGTTTTCATCACACCTGATCTCAATCTTTTGATTGACTTCCTAGCTTGACCTAATATCTGCCTCATCGCCACACCCAGTCTGGTATCCAAGCTCTTGGTCCAAGCTGACTGCTCTCTCAGGACCTTCCATGCTCACCTCTCTTGCACACTGCAGAAGGCTCCTACCATGCTATCTGAGTTTTCAGCCTCAGCTCCCTTGTTCTTTGGGAGCAGCCATCCCTCGTTTCTCCCTGACAGCAGGCTGGTCAAGCTGTGATATTTAAAAAGTGGTAAATAAAAATAAAATTTTGTTTCACAAGATTGGATGTCTTTTTCCTTATGACAGAAGTGTTTGAAATTAGGGACTTGAAAGTGCATTTTCAATCACAATTACCGTGCCATTACTGTGAAGTTCTAATCACCGTAAGAGCAATTGTTGCATGTATCCTATTATAGAGAACATTTGAGCCAATTAATAGAAGAAAACTGTTAAGTTGAAGAATCAGAGCTTCTGCTATGAAGATCAAACCAATCAATTGTTCAGAGTTTCTCTGTTTACTTACGACTTGCATAGAAGTTTGAACACAATATGAACCCAATAGATCATGTCAAACATCCGGATAATAAAGCTGCATGGTCATTACCAAAGCAGGTAAGGCTTCAGCCAGCAACCTCATCCATTCTCTCCAGTCATCCATTCCCCAAATGTACCTTTTTTGATGAATTTTACCTGGGTTTTTTTTTTTTTTTTTTTTGCTTCAAGCTAAAGCTGAGTCTCAGCACTGCCAGGTTCTCACCATGCCATCAGCATTGCCAAGTCAGCCATAGGGCTCACAACACAGCAATCTCTGCTGATGTTTTGCGTGAGAGATCTAATTGGTTTTGCTTATTTTAGTTGTGGGAATTACAGAAAAAGAACAACAGCCCACTGCTCAGTGTTTTCTGCCTCTCCCCAAGAGACACCTAGATTAAATTTTTTAGAAGCTCAAGGTACAATTTTAATAACATCTTGCAGCTAAAGAAACTCCTCAGTTAGCTGGAGAGCAGTGGCTCTTTATCAGTCCCACTCCCTCTTGCTCCTCTAGCTTTTGGCAAGATCACTATCTTCTTGCAGTGATGAAAGAGAATATTAAGTACATACATCAAAATGAAAGACATGATAAGTCGTTTTTAATCTTAGTGTTTATTAAGACTCTTCATCCCTGATTTATTAAGAGTGGTGCTTTTAATTGATAGTAGTGAAAATTAAATCTCCATCATAATAGATCATATCAATATCTCCTTGTATCCAAGACTAAAACCTAAAAACCTATTATTTACTTCTTGTAAGGAATACTGTGCTGCATGTTTTCATATGGGAAGCCAGTCTTTTAGGTTGTACTTGCAGATTTAGAGTGGCAGTTCAGAAATATGGGGTGATAATTCAGATATACTGGCCCAATGAGAAGCCAATTAGAAACTTAGGAATTAGGCAGGCTGGTGAGAGAATGCTATGAGAGAGAAAGAGTGAGACATAATTATCAGGCAGATATGCAGAGAAGCAAGTAAAAGTCAGTTGTCTGGACCTTCACAATATTACAGGAACAGTTCCAGCTCTTTCTGGTAACACTTTCCCTGTTTTCCCCTCAGATATTAAGTCTAGAATCTGTCAGTAAGAATAGTGCAGTGAGAATAGGGCTTGAGGGGAAAAAATGCCTTGAAAACTATCCAAGGTCCAAGGTACTCAGGAATCCGTAGATTTGTTTTGGCATCCAAACTGCCATCAAATAAAGTTTAGAGCAGTGGACCTGTGTTTCATACTTGCAAACTTCTCACTTTTACGGAAATGTGCAAAATAACTCGGTTATTTCCAGCATTGCTCCACTGTGTCCAAAACCCATGCGCACTTAACTTTGTCAGTGTCAGCCTTTGATAACAGCTGGTTAACTGAATCTTTGGGATAAGGCTAAGGCAATTCACAGGGGTCTACTGAACCTTTGGGCAAAATGCTGAAAGTATTACCTGTTCCCTGGAAGCTCAGGGAACGTTCATACCTCCCACTCAAAGAAAGTTAGCTGGTATCATGTAGAGTGGCCTTAAACACTAATTTGGTTATTCCCATTTTTATCACTTCCATACTACCCTGCCACTGATGTCAGTCAGCTTCGGACTTGTTGCTGGCTGCTCCCTTGGAGGCTGGCACTTGCTTTTATACTCACACAGGGAAGGATTTCTTTGAGGGCATTACCATGGGAATTTGCTGGGTACATGAAAACATAGGAATGCGGCAAGAGCCCAGCTCCAAAAAAGTGACTGCACTTCCATGCGCCTCAAGGAGAAGCAATATGCATTACCCTGGATAACTTTTCTTTGCCCCAATAGACACTTAAGAAAGATCCACATTTATCCTGAAGCAGATTTCTCTCCTATTACTCAGTTCTTTCTGAGTGATAATTTTACCCTAAGTGGAATGAATATATGGTTGCCAGTGAAAGCAACCTGAATGCAGGCATAGAACAAGCAGGATTAGAAGAGAGATCCTCGATCACCACGTCTGCTGCCTTGCTGCCACAGAAAAACTTGTCATTTAAAGATAGGAGTGCAGTGTAGCAAAGGGGGCACGGTCCTGCTGATGGTTTTGCCTATGCCACTGTCTTAGAAAGACAGATTGGTTTCCAATGCATTTCTGTCATCAATAAATGGAGTTAAAATATTTGGCAATGGGGGTTCTGCTGCAGTACTTTTTTCCAGAAGCAAAGGTCGCACCTTAAACCTTTTGGTTTTCCAATAGGTGCAAAGGCATCAAGCCAAGATCCTGAGGGCTTTCTTCCCAGTGACTTATTCCTTTCTGGCACTCTAAGACCCAGCCTCGTGCTGGTCTTAGGCCCTCGTTCCTGAGCATTAACCTGCAAGTTTGCTTACCCTGCCAATGAGACTCAGCTTGGCACGTGACAGCAGGCACTCTCTGCGTGAGCTTTTCGTGCTGTAGATGCATACTTGGTTACAATACTGAGTATTGTAAGCACAGGATCTCTGGTCGTGCTGCTGCTACTGGCAGCCACTGCAGGCAAAACTGCCTTGTTGTGTGCAATTTGTACTTAGGTTAATCTTTTTGACACAATAACCCGATTGTTGTGTTTAATTAACACAAGCTTCTGATCACTAGTTTTGACATTAAAAAAAAAAAAAAGGAAATAAATAATACAATCAAACATTTAAATTGAAAGCTTTTCTTTCCCCAGGCTCAACTTCAGACAAACACTCTTCTCTCATCCTCACGTCAAATTCCCTTATTTTCGCTGTGGTTACACTCAGACTTTCCCAATGCCTTCTGCGAAGAGGTAGGGAGCGCAGGTGGTTTGGATGGTGTGCACAATGGTTTTGGCTTGCTGCTCCATGCATGCTAGTTTCTTTCTGCTAACTTCTGCTTCTTATGAGCTTTCCTCTATTCTGTTGTGGGTCACCAATGACCGCAATCCCTGGGGGATGTCCTTGCCCTGGCATCTCTCACACCTTGGTCAGAGCTGGCTAGACCCATTACGTACATCCCAGGCAGTTCCTGCACTCCCCTTCCACACAGGGCACCTGCACACCCTGCTGCCCAAACCTATTACACCCAGAGGAGGTTATTCCTGAACAACATACCCCTAAGAGGCACATTTTCTCTTCTCCTTTAGTCCTGGTTTTGTTGGTGTCTAATTCATTTCTCCAAAAACACTACCCTTTAGCTTCAGTGGTTTTCCACCCTTCCAGGTGCTCAGCTGGGACTTGAACCGAACGAAAGAGGAGGAAATTTACAGCAAATCCCAAAATTGTGTTTTGGCCTAGTCTCAGCGCTACAGGTAGCTTTTTTAAGTGTTCACACACAATGATATCTTACTCATTAGCCATTTTCCATGGCTGGTACTTAAAGTAGGTATTTATGGTAATTTTATGGTGACTGCTTATTAAGATTGGCCCTTAATAAACTGGTAGGGAGGACCCAGTGGAGAATACTGCAATGAGTAAATGATTTTAAGAATAAGTACTCATGGCAGAGGGATCTCCAATAGGAATCGATTGTTCACAGAATCCTTGTGGCTTGATATAAATTGATTGAAGCATTTGTCACAGCCAAATTTGGAAAAGAAAATTCCCCAAAAGCAGATTACATAAAACACATATTTATGAAAATTGTATGCTGACAGAAACAGCCCATGGATTGCCATGCCATTTCCCCTTTCATTCTTTCAGCTTTTAAAAGATATGTATTTACATATTCTGCCTTTTACCAGTGATTTCTTATACAGCTTGACAATAAGACACAACTCACATGTCCCCGTCTGCCTTTTCCTTGCTTTTGCATTTCATTTTGCTATTGTGTTTGAAGTGGAATAATATACACTGGCATAGATTGTGTTTTCTGTTACTTTTGATTACTCACCAAATCATTCCGGAGTGTTCTTTGGGGTTTTTTCCTAATTATTTGGTTTGATCTCTGCTTGGGGAATAGGGCATTCTTTGCTGTGCTGTCCTGAAAATAATTGCATTTGCAGTGATTGTTTTCTAATAACAGTTCTGTAGAATAAGTGCTTTGAGGCCAAATCCAGTTTTATTTATGAGAACAAAAGAATTTTGCCCAAATAATAATTGAGTAAGGATTTTGTGTGTTAGTTCATTATTTGTGAAATATTTATATACCCCAGGACAGCTACTATATATCTTCACTTCTCCAGTACAATAAAGAACAACTATCATGTCAAATCAGCTGCTGTAAGATTGTCATCCAATCTGGGCAGCACAGTGCCTTGGTATGGACACAAGGCTTTCCAGCTTTCATGAGAGCTGATGGCTCAGACAGGGGGGAGACAGCTGGAGTAAATGTCATTCTGTAAGATATGTAATTTTTTTTAAAATTGTAGTAACAGCCCAAGTTGATTGTGACACTTTTGACAACACTGAAAAACTATTGGCTTTCCCTAAAGTATTCTCATTTATTTTATACTGAGAATATTCAGGCTCATAGAAAGCTAATGAGAAAGAACGAGAATGTTTTAACTGGGTTCTCAGCATGTATTTGGGTTTTGAATAATACCTAGTGATTATGTGGCATTCAAGGTGTCCTACAGGTTGGTGCCTAGGTATCCTGCAGTGCCACTCTTCCTGACATTCACTTTGAGCAGAGTTTATAACAGTTCAGACAAAAGCTTTCCACTGACATTAGTGGCGAGTCTGAGCAAATAAATCCCGCACAGAACAAAGACGTTATTATCGTCCAGCTCCTCTTTATTTTTGTGCGACAATTAACATTCAAAGTAATATTTTCCATGGTGTGGTTTTCATTTTTAATTTACACTTTGTGGAATATTGAATATTTCAACACATGCTTTTTCCAAGTTTTCTCTTCTCAGCTGCATAAATCTAACACAGAAGCTCCTTCTTTAATAATTTACGCCATTCCAGTGCACCAGTGTAATTCTTTTAATATATCTGGTGGGTTTAATTCTTGATTTTTATATTCTATAACCTGTAAGAGTACAGTTCAAGAAC
Organism: Mohoua ochrocephala; assembly: GCA_013398855.1. Taxonomy (NCBI): domain Eukaryota; kingdom Metazoa; phylum Chordata; class Aves; order Passeriformes; family Acanthizidae; genus Mohoua; species Mohoua ochrocephala. Next base: position 286,430 of record VZTA01027683.1, on the reverse strand, counting down.
TTTTAAAAGTTGCTTCAAGAAATAGTTGTTGCTTCTTTGAGAAGTCAAGAATTAAGTATGACACTGAGTATTATATCTGGAGAATTATCATTCTGAAGAATTATTGTGACAAGCTGTAAAATAAATGAAATAAGTAAGTAAAGATCAAATATACTGGTTTTGAATACAGAAAATAAACCAAATGGAAATAGAGCTTGTAGAACTCAGTTCTTCAGGTGGTGTCAATTACAGTTATTTATTATTATTATTTGTCAAATATTTATTTAGGGTCAACTACAGTTATTTAATTCTGCACCACGAGGAGACAGACTATCATCTCTCTCTTAGGCAACTGCCCTGGTTTCGGCTGGGATAGAGTTTGTTTTCTTAGTAGTTGGTCCAGTGCTGTGGTTTGGATTCAGTATGAGAATAATGTTGATAACACCGTGATGTGTGTAATACCGATCCTGCTCTGCAGAAGTTATCCAAAGTTAGGGACTATCCAATTTCCCTTGGTCTGCCAGTGAGGAGCTGCACAAGAAGCCAGGATGGTGCACAGCTGGGACAGCTGATCCAAAGGGGCCAGAGGGTTATTCCATACCATAGAACATCTTGTCCACAATACAAACTGAAAGGAGTTGGCTGGGAGATGCTGATCAGTTTTTGAGGACTAGCTGGGCATCAGTCAGCAGGTGGTGAGCAATTGTACCAGGCATCACTTGTTTTTCTTGGGTTTTAAACCCCTGTCTCTTCTTTTCTTTATTATTATTGGAGTTTTTATCATTAGATTTGTTAGTATTATGAGTATATTTTACTTTGCTTCAATTATTAAACTGTTCTTATCTGAACCCATGAGTTTCACTTTTTTTCATGATTCTCTTCCCCGTCCCATGGGGTAGGGAGGGGAGTGAGGGAGTGACTGTGTGGTACTTAGTTGCTGGCTGGGGCTAAACCAGCACAGCAGTCACAGTCAAATTGACGGGCACATATGTACAAGAAACAAGTTACAACCCCGCCTTTGCACTTCAGTTTGAGTGTAACTGTAACAGCACTTGAGTGATTCTTAGACACTACAGTGACAAACTCATTGTCAGTGTAATATATTGATCATTATTTTGACATCTACTAACTGATCTGCTTGCACATACAAAATTCAGAGACGTTATATGGATTAATGTGTCATCAGCACTATTAAACTGCAGTGGCTTGTTCAGATTATCAGAAACCCAGAAAGAATTATAAATTTGGGTATCATTAAGGTTAAATGTTAGCCATAGCCTGTGTCTTTTCCTCTCCTCTCTTAACAAATCTGGCCACTCCTTTTGTTTTGTTATACTGACTTTTACATGTGCTTCTCTCCTTGCTCACTTCATAAACCTATTTTTCCATCAGCCAGCAGGGAGTTCCAGTCTGTAATGAGAAAGTTGCTGCTTTTGATCCTTTCATAAGGTAACTGATTAATGTTCATGGGTGTTCTACAAAAAGGAATAGGACAGAATTTATCCCTAATTTTAGGATAAACAATTAAATGCTTAGGTATGCCTTACTCAAGTAAACCTCCAAGTGACATAAGTTACTAAAAAATAGATCAACCAAACAAAGAGGAAGACCATGAGGATTGAATTTGCTGTTATATATTTATCCTGGCATCCCTTATTACTGCAGTGATCAGAGCCTTGCTGATCTGAACCTATTGATATTCATGAACATCCTGCTTTTGGGCCCCAAACAGTGTAAAATGTGATTGTAAATTCCCTTAATTGCAGCCAAAATCTTTGGCTTGTCCGGCACTTTTCCTTTAGTTATCAGTCCTACATGGATCTAAGATCATCAACTCGGACTTTTTTAGCTCCCAAATCCAGTTGTAACCCCTGAAGACTCCACAGAATTAAAAGCAATCTTTTTTTACTGCTTCCTCCTCTGTTGTATAGGTTATCCTATCAAGAGGGGCTTAGACCATGTATTACAGAGAATTTGTAATGATTTCATATGGGTTTGTTCTTCAGTTTCGATAAAGTAAGAGATGGAAAGGTCGATCAAACTTCTGCATGCCTTTGCTTCAGTTTCCTTGCTAATTTGGAGCATCCCCTGGGTTGCTGTGGCAGTAATTTGCAGTTTCAGACTTCCCCCAAAAAGAAGTGCCCAATGAGGGACATTTTATCTATCTGAAGATGTCATGTGCTTTCTCATATGCACCACCAAACTTAAAAAAAATCCTCAGTACGTTTATATTTTTGTAGCAGAGTATACAAGGGTGTAAACTCCTTCTTTGCCTAAGAAGGCTCAGGTTTGAACAGCATAGTACTGAAGTGTAACAATGCTCTGTTGTCAGGAATGGCTAAGTGTAAATATATCTCCCCAAATCTCTTGCATCCTGCAAAAAATTATAAGAGTTCAGCTCAAAATGGTCTCAGGAAAGAAAATAGGGCTTGAAATTTGAAGAAATATTGAGAAAAGCACTAATCCATGAGATGATTTGTACTGACACATGCTGAAGAAGTAGACGTGCTCTTTTATGTACCTTACTTCTTCTGTTGCTGAATATTGTAACGTATTCGGCAAATATTCCTGATAGGTTTTGACCATCTCTACCTGGTCAATGACTCTTCACTGAATAATTTATTTGAATATTAATGACAAACCAGATCAAAAAATTATGGGTTCAATATTTTTTTCTGTGTAGTCACTGGCCCTAAAACCCATTACAGGCTTTAATTTGTAATGCATACAGTTCTATAGATAACAATTTAACAAGCATTGTGAATTAAGGAAATACAATTTTATCAAAGGTGATGTTGCAAACCTCAAAAATGAGTCTCCAGCAGTTCAGAGAGAGACAAGTATTCCAAAATGGAGTGATAGCCCCGTAATTCAAAGCACACTTACATTTTAAGTAATACTGAGATTTCAGTGTAACAGGTAATCTTATTTCTTTTTCACTACATACCCTTATTTGTCCTCTTTCTACTTTAGTCCCTCTCTGCATAACCACTGCTGTTCCTCCCAGCCCTGGTGTTGCTCCTGTCCAGCTACGACTACACCCTCTCAGTAGACATCAATGTGCATCAGGACAGAGTTGAGCTCCATCCAAGAAAAATGCCAAAATTCTTGCTTATAAGGCAACAGAGTTGTCCTGCTGAAGCCAATGAGACAATGACACGTCTTGGCCAGTGCTCAAGGGACTTGGAGACCGCCTAAGGGGGTGGATGCCGGAGTGATCCTGTTGCCCTGCCTCTTTCCATGTCTCTTTCACACTCTGTGCACACACTAGATTCCCAGTGTTATTTAATCAGATGCAGTTTTTTACAGAAAAGGGGGAGAAACTGTTCTCCCCTACCCTTCACACTGGCAATTGTTTTTCAGTAAGTCTGCCTAATTTCATCTTTGACTAATAAATATGTGATTTTAAAAATAGAAGGTAGCTGGTTTTGCTGCTGTTCAAAAAAAAATGATTTTCTCCTCTCTCCAAATAAATGTACTTCTCTGAATATCTGTCATTTTACTCCTTACTGTCCAGGAAAGATTGCCAGCCTCAGGTTTTGAGTGTTTACATTGTCACTGCGTTCACAGAATTGTGAACAAGGATTGGAAAGGAAATCATGTGCCCCGAAGCATACTAGCTTAAAAAGAGAACCTAGTTCCCCCACATAAAATGCACCTGTCTTGAACACATCAAGAAAAGCACTTCGACACTACTGACTTCTGAAAAATTGCAATAAACCCCCTCCTCCCCTATCCCTGTGCAGGTTTTTTTCCCAAAAGTGGGTTTAGCACTATTTTATTGGATGGAAATTTCTAGGCACAAAAATGAGAAGAAATATGCCCGGTTAGTTCAGAAGTTGTGTTTGGCACTCTCTAATTTTTCTCCTCCTTCTCTTTTCCCTACCCTTTAAGCCCCACGGTTGCTTCAGCCTCTCTTTTTCTGCAGACTGAGGCCAAATGTGTTGAGGAATCAGCTTGTGGTCTCTTTACCACAATTACAGAGTCCCAGGTGCAAGAAAAATTTCTTTTCATACTTAAAGAGTCACTTCAATTTTCCTTCAAAAGGGAGGACTATCTAGAGGTCAGAACTGCCAGAACAGTTTAATTCTGTTTAGAAAATGTGTTCTGTGTGCATTGAGTTTAACCACTAGCTGGAGTACTGCAGATACTGTGATGTGACTGCCTCCCTTGTTTTTTTTTTCCCAACTCATTTCATAAAAGACTGTACATAGTGCTGTTACTTTGAGAGTGTGTCAAGTTGGCAAAAATAGCGTCTCAGGTTTCTCTCCTTTGCAGCTTTCTAGTTAGGAGAATTCCTCTTGTTTCAGCAGATTTTAACAGAACTCAAGCTCCTCTGAGAGTGGCAGACTCTTAATATGACTCAGCTTCCAGATTAATAAAATTACTGTCTCTAATGAAGGTTATCTTCTCTTTCATTCTTCAGTATTCCAATTTTGCTTACAGTGCTTGGAAAGTGTCAGGCATTTTCTTCTTGCCTATTCTAAAGAAATGATACATTTCCCTTTAAAAAATCTGAGCTCTGCCAAAGCACTGGCCATTGTAGGTAAATGTAAAGATAAAACAGTTTTGGGTGATGCTGTCTGAATCTGAGAGAAGGTGATGCTCTGATCTAAGTTGGACCTACCTGAAATGGTTGGAAGCAGATGACCTCTCAAGGTCTTTTGCAAACTGAGCTGCTCCATGAGTCTATGATACTCTTCCCTACTAAGAAAACTGTTTCCTCTCAATGACACCAGTCATCTTGAGGATGGTTCCTGGGACTGCATGAACTCAGCTGCTTTTCATTCTGGATGATGCTCACAGGTACAGCGTCACTCTGCATTTGAAATACATAAAAAGCAGATACTACTTTGTTTAAAGTATATGAAAATGGTTCTTTGTGGCACAAATACGAGAGAATATGAACAAGGTTTCTCGTGTTTGTGATATAAACGATTAAATGAACAGTGCTTCATTTTCTGAAGAACAAGATCCAGTAAATTGAACAGGAGCAATGCCTGCTGAAAGGACAAGAGGATGTATATGTCTGTTGCAGGGCTCTGGAAGCATTTTATCAGCTCCTCTAGCCTGCCTTTTCTCCGTCACAGCAGGAAAGACTTCAGAGAGGAATACCAGAGCAAACAGATATACACACCCTTAATGACAGCAGTGGGTCTTATTACTACAATACACTCCAGGAATGTTATTCCCACCTTTAGCAATTTGTGGTGGTTGACATTTTAAAAAATAGTCAGAAGGAAGGGTGTTGTGCTTTGTGATATCAAAGTTCATCAGCAGCAGGCACTGTGAGAGTAGGTTCCAGCTGCAAACGTGTGAACTTTAATTCTTCTGAAGCTGTTTTATCTTCTAAAAGAGTTTTGTTCCCTTCATGTCCCTTTTCTCAGCTTTTTTAAAAGCCCCTTTCCTGTCTTCTGAAATGCAATTTCACAAACGGACTGCCAGGAGACATTGAATCCTAAGGCTCTTCCACCCAGAAAGGCAAAAATAGAGTGGAACATTCACCCCTAAAGCACCTATCCTGCCATAAAAAGATTTTTATTGTGGCAGCTCCCTTTAATCTTATTGTGCTTTTAAAATAGAATGCTGAGTTATTTTCCTAAAAGTGTGAGAAAGCTCTCGGGCATTTAAACCGTCATGACAAGGTGATGCCTGTTGCCGTTTCCAGATGTTTCGAGTGATACTTTATATATCACCCAGGCATGGGTGGGGCACTTGAGAGAAAGCCAGGTCTACGGGATTATCTGTCCCTGTAAACCTTCACCTCAGCTTCTGGCAAGGCAATTCTACCTGGCTTGCCTAAACACTGAGAACTACAGTGCAGGCGTTGAATGGTAATTTATCTCTTGACAAAAACAGGGAGGCTCCAGTTTTTATGACTGCCATGAGACATTGCAATGTTACCATCAAATCATGCTATTAACATTGTCAGAAAAAGGGCTCATCTCACTGGCAAAACCCAGAACTAATTGAAGCCCAAACATCCACCCCCACCCCACAATTCTGTTGAAATATTTAAACCTTAGCAGCATTTCGGTTGTTCAAGAATTCAGGAATGGAAACAACTACTTTTTTCCAATAAAACTATGCTGTTGCAAATAAATAAATAAAGACTCACTGTTAAATTGAGCCTAAGGGACACCAGTGTATGGTTAGACTCCTCAGAGCCCCTTCTCAAGTAGAGACTTCCCAGCCATTTGTGTTTATGAAATCTGTGTTAAAAGCCTCAGTCCAAGACCCAGAAAGCTCTGAAGGGACAGAGAAGAAGTTTCTTTCAGCTTCTTATAAAGTTTCTTAAAATCTTTTGTCCACAAGGACACGACAATCCAGTTTAAGCAAGTATAAATGTGTTGTCTGCCACAACCAGCAGACTTCTTAAACTGGGCTGCTCCTGAATGCAATGCAAACACTTTCAGGCTGCTTGGCATAGGTTAAAGTCACCTGACCACGGGGTCCTCAAGATCACATTGCTTCTTTTCAGCGCAGTCACAATTTAGGGATAGAAATCGTAGCATCCTTGAAGGAAAGGGCAATGCCTTCAGAGCCAGGATGAGAAAGAAGATATTGGGCCCTTACTCTGTATGCACAAAAGAAATTACTGTAAAGGGTTATCGTTTAGAAGTTCATTGTCACAGGCTGTAACCCGGTCCAACAGCATTAAGCTGTGGTCACAGCTGATTCCTCAAATCAGTCTAATGGGAGCAGGCAGCAGTAAAGCTATATGACTGTGATGCCCTCTAAGCCTGGATCCAAGTAGGGAGCAAAGAGGAGGAGCAAAAGTGTGACATTTGCATAAACACTAAATTAGAAGAAATGTTAAATATTAAGCTGAATCCATACAAAGGAAGTAAAAAAGTCATTTAAGAGATTTGTGGTTCAGTTAAGAACTCTGCAAATTACTCTATTAATGTTAAATTGGGGTGAAAATAGATCTAATACATAGTAATGAAGCTGAAGTTTAGCCTGCAGAGTTAAATGGGCAAGGCCCTCATTCCGCGTTAGTGTGAGCGGAAATCAGGAGGGACAAAGGGTGGATAGACAAAATGATAGCACTGGCAGACAAAAGCTGTGGCAAGCTGTTCACCAGATATTCAATCTCTGCTGAGCAAACTCATCACTGGCTTTCTCTGAAAAGCTCACAAATTCCCTGCCTTTCACCTTTCCGACAGAATGAAAGACATGCTGGCCAGCTGCCAGCTGCTAATTCAAGTGCTTTATCGAGGAGTACGACAGTAATTCGGCCAGGGAGAGACAAGGAGTTTGTGTGGATCCAGAAGAGACTCTTTATATTTTCCCTGGAGATTTCTCAGTTGACCCCAACTAATCTCCTCTTACTGGATTTGCACCCCTAGAAACATTTCTTTGAAGAATGTTTGCTCACCAGAGGAAACTGTCCAGACCATCACAGGTTGGAGAGATAGTCACTGAAGGGAAGAAAATCAATCTTTGCTGACCAATGGAAATTCATGAAAGCTTCTCTAAAGCCTTATAACAACATGTCTTTTTAGCACAACAATGTACACAGTACACAGGGCCAAACCTGGCCATCCTCATCCAGGACTCCCTGGAGAACATGGAGGGTTTTCCTGAACATTTGGCTGGGTTTTTCCTGTTCTTCCTCAACGCTGCCCAATGCCAGTGTTTCATTGAGATAAGAGGTGGACAATTTTTCCCAGAGGCAATCATTCCCAAAGCCCAAACCAAACAAAATAGTTCTTGAGTGACAGATTGGAGCCATGGCAGTGCTGTGTGGCAGTAGGAAGGGCCAGTGATTGGCTGTATGGACCAGCAAGAAAAGCGGAGGGGACAAAAGGACGCGAACACTGCCTCTTCCTTGTGCCTGAGGACATTGGGAGAGAGAGAGCTTCAGACCCTCTGAAGAGGCTGTGAGGGGCCTGGGGTTAAGTGTCTACTGTTTGAAAGTACTTGATTTTGTTCCATGTTTTTAATCCTGAGGGTCCCGGTGGGAGATGGAATCCTTGACTTCTGTTTCTGCTATGAACACGATGCAAAATTCACATCTCTTGGTATAAAACTGTGCCTTTACTCTTCCTCCGCCTGCCTGTCCTCAACCACTTGCAGTCCCAGGTCTGATCAAATTATAGAACACGTGAAAAATAAACCTTCTGTTCAAGTGGCAAACCAGCCAGACTTAGGTTTTGATTTAATATGGACTATGTCTTATGTTAAGAAATTATTTTGCTTATTTGTCTTATGTTGTCATCCTGATCTGGGTATCTGAACAGGTTATATAAGTTATTAAAGTGTTATTTTCCTTCCAAACTTTATGCCTCATTCCTACACTTGTACCAATGTGCTGTATTTTCCTGACCTTGTATTTAGAATTGAAAAATATTAATATTAAATTTATATGACCTTTACCATCCACAAACAAATTAGGCTCATGTACTTTTCACTGGCATTTGAAATGAGTTATTTGGTCTGCTCTGACAGCTGTGTAGGGGAGAGTTAAGTCAACAGTGCAGTATTGATGGAAAAATAAGCTCAATAATATTAAAAACCATTTCAGATAGAAAGAGCAGATAGCATCTCAGTCTCCTTGAGATCGTGGCTTATGTTTTTGTCCTCCCTGAAGTGATGTTGGGGAGCTGTAATCTCCTGTCTTTGTTTTCCAGTCCAAGAGGGATGTATAATAAGAGGAAATAAGAGGTCAGAAAACAGGAGGAACCTCTCCAGGAACCTCTAAACACCTGTAAGTACATGCATGCACACCAGCACAGCTTTAGATTTGTTTTAAATACCCAAATGCAAACTGTTGTGAGAGAGAGAGAGAGAGAGAGTGTGAATTAAATGTGCTAGGTAAAAAATATCACAATGATAACACACATTAAAAAAAAAATCTTCTGCTCCTATGTACATTAAGATGATACTTTTAGCAGAACTGTAGGCTGCCACATCTCTGGGATTGTGTGAATAGCTCTCATGTCAAAGGTGAGTTTCTGAGACTGGCACTCCTTTCATTCTGAATTCCTAAGGAAAAAGTTGCATGTGCCTTAAGTACAGGTGATAACAGCCTTTTTTCCAAATCCATTTCAGAGAGGCAGATAGATGTCTCAGCCATAGTAATTACCTGCAAAGCTGTTCCAGGTGAGGAGCTGCTTAAAACTGAGGCACCTCCAGCTGTTTTCACTGAGGGCGGGACAGGGAGCACTCACCACTCCTCCAGTCTGCCCAGCTCAGCAGCTCTGACCCTGCACACAGGATTGTCTTGGGACCCATGGCACATATGTATCCCCAGCTGGTGGGCAGCAGAGTTACTCAGGGGATGGGGAAAATGTCTGGGGATTGCCAAGGGGAAGTGTGTAGGCAACGCAGAGTGTTTCCCAAGGCAGTTAGAAGGGGTGTGGGAGGCACAGGAGAGTGGGAGGAAAGATCACTGCTCTAGTGGTCAGCTCACACTGTTTGCTTTCTTACCAAATAATATTTTCCTCCATCCTTCTCACTACCCTACCTCTCCATGATAATTTTTTTACAGCTACCTAAGCAGTTCCTTGTATAAGATATGTGGTTTATCTTTTGTTCTGACAGAATCCAGCCATTTCTCCTCACCTGATTGTCTAAGGAGAGGATATGGGTGAGCACATTTGTGTTTGCCTTCATCTCCTCTGTAACTGTAAAACTTCATGGCTGACCTCAGTTAAAGGGTGGAGGAAGAAAAGAAACCTCAAAAATATTAAATTCTTATATCTTAAATGAAATTTAGCTGCAGGTGAGAAGAGAAATGTCTTTAATATTCTGACCAAGGAAAGGGACTACATGCCACATTCTCAGACAGGGAAAATACGTAAGTTAATGCATGAGACTTTATCACTGTCTTTGCTGCGGAAAAGTTGCACCAGAAATCCCAGTCCAGCCTGAGATACCAATTTGGACTGAACCCTGTGCTCAGAAGACAGAGGGTTTCTTCACAAAAAGTTGTGATTGGGGAGACACAGTTTATTACAGAGGAGAATACATGGTATGTTTTCTTTCTCAGAACACTTTTCTTCCTTTCTTATTTTTGTTGCCCTTGATTTGAAATGAATCATTCAATCTGTGTCACTCATCCACATTAGATTGCACCAGTTTGATTTTGTTTGATGCAGGGGAGAGGGGAAGCAGCGATGGGATGTGACATGCACTTTATCTTGAGTATTATTTGTCTCTACAAGAGCGCGGCGAGATAAAACCTCAGACAGGCCCATCGTAAAGGACAGTCATTACTTTGTAAGTGCTTACGCAAATGTGTTGGAAGACTACATTTGGGAAAAGCTTTTCTGGCTGTCACAGGCTCCACACACATTTTCTCTTTGAGAGCCGAGTTAATCAGAGCACACTGACAGACGGGTGGGGACGATGCAAATTTACAAGCTAGAGGCTTGGTGACTGACAGACACAACACAATACATGAGAAGGCACAATTCGTGAGAACACTTTCCCCAAATTTACAGTACTTTGGCTAGAGATGAGAATGTAATTCCAGCTTTATTATGATGTCCTCTTGTAGAGTATTTTATTTCAGTGTTACTTATTTTATTGAACAAGTCAGAAAGTATTCCTCACTTTAAGAGAGTTTATAGGTTTGGGGAGAGAGGAGGGAGGGCACTGCCCTTTTCTTAGAAAATGTCAGAATCCCAGGTAGACCACAGCACTCAATATCACCATTCTGCAATGACTGAGAAATTGTCTCGGAGGAACTAGAGGACAAAGTTAAATGGATGTATATGTATGAAAGCATAAAATCTGACATTTCTATTTAACCACAAATCGGCAACAGACCTAAGCACGGTAGAAGGAGGGGAATCTGTAGGAGTAGCATAAGTACATCTGCACTCTAAGAGTTCATGAAAGCCACTTGTAGTGGTATTTATGGTGTGTTACACCATTTGCAGCATTTTCTCTGAACATTCATTTATTTCTAGAGAACGATGAAAGTGCTTCCTTCTGATATTAACTCAAAACTATTAAGAACTTGATATCAAGTGCTACGTATAACAGCCTTGACGTTAATGTTGAATAATTTCTAAAAAGTCCTGAAATTTTGAAAGACTGGGCAGTGTTTCAACAATGAGATATACTGAGACACATGTAAAATGTTAAAACACAGCAGTAAGTTGTTATTCCTATTTCATGTTATACCTACACTTTGTGATTTCAGACCCTTAATTTCTAATAAGTTTCCATAGTATATTCACTTTTTTCCCTGGGAAGATTTCAGCACTGTAGTATTTTCTTTGGTATGTCTCCTCTCCACTTTGCAAAGGACATCTCTTTAATCAAACGGCAAAAAAAAAAATTATACCACATGAGAGAGCTGACATCCAACCAGAGAACTCTAAATAACAAACACTTGAAGAAGTGCTTGCTGTAGTTGGGCTCAGATCTGGTTGGAAAAAGCTCTTCATCAACCAAATAATAAAAGCCATGATCAATTCACAGATAATTCTCCAAGAGATAAAGGGTCAAATCTGAGGAATGAATTGTTCATGAGGGCCGTTTTGATGAGCTATAATTATGTGAGCAAAATCCCATCATCTTTTGTCTCCTGATTGCATGATAACCACATAAAAGGAAGAGAATAGAAAGGAGATTAAGTTCTCACAGTCAGTAAGAGATGTTGTATTGATTCTAAGTTGTTGCTAGGTAAATAATTAAACCATGATTTCACTGTTGATTTTATTTGTCTGCTGTGTGTAAAGGTTACTTAGATGCATCAGTGAAAAATTAATTAATATATTTCTGCCACTGCTCAAATAATGGAAATCCATAAAGATAAAATTACTGTAGTGGCTTGAAACCACTCATTAATGATCTGCCTCAGCTTCAGAAAATGTCTCAGTAGTCTAATGGTCCTGGCAGATCAGACCATCTTTCTTCTTTCTTTTTTTTTTTTTAAGTCTTCACCATAGTTGTTGCGAGAAATAGATATCTACGAATGGATGATGTAGCTTAATCAACCAGATTTGATGTGCCACGGTTCACCAGGACTATATACTCACCTTGTTAATCCTTGGTGTCCCGCCTGGCAGAACCCTTGCCTGTGTGGATCAAAAGCATGAGCTGTCCTCGTACACTGCACCGAGGGAAGGGCACGGCCGAGCGCACTGAGGATGTCACGCAGTGGTTGTCAATGAAGCTGCTGTACCCTTTCCTTTCCCACAACAGAACTCAGCTGCGATGTGACATGTACCTACGAACTGCAGGAAAAGACAAAAGGCAGTGAAGGTCTGAATGATGAAGCCTCCGAGTAATTAGCATGGTAATACCTGAGGCATATTTGTTTGCACCACATCCATGCTAATTGCCCATTTACCAGGCTAATTTAACATCAGTTATTTCTGGGTTCATTCCATCATCAGGATATTTCTCTTGTTACTAGGCTACTGTAATTTCAACATCAACTGTGTTTTGACTTACATTCGCTTGTAACCCTTCGATATCCACAGGGGTGCTCAGTTTGCTGTGAGTTTTACGGTTTAAATATCTTATATATAAAAGCTGGGGAATTTGCATTTCAGATACCACCGTGCCCATTTCAAGGACACATGATATAGTAACTCCTGAGCACCGTGTGGTCACCCAATGTAGTTTTGACAGTTCTGTTTTCTGCTGATTCCATACTATTTAATTTCCCCCGAAATTCAATCATTCAAAAAGGTCTCCCAGTCATTAAAGTGATTAATTTCTGTTGTGCATTTGAATGATTGTGGTAAATAAGAATTAGAAAGCATAAATGATATCGTATAGTGTGAAATAGAACTTAATTTGCAAGGAGATTAACTAATTGATCTGGCATGTCCTTTCCCATTTTAATGTGTTGGCTTCTGTGATATTTATAGACATTCATATTTTTCATTATCTACCAATAAAACTAAAAAAAATATTGTTGTTCCTCTTCCTGGAAAGATTTTGTAGGATACTAAGTTTCATTTTTACATTTGGGGAAAGATGGATGTTACTTTTCACGTTTTTGAAAGCAAATGAGACATTTGTAATGGTTTTGACGCTAAAACACTATGTTTTTATTTCACGCTATGAATGGAAATCTTAGCTATCCTGAAAACCTAAAAACAAGATGACACCGGTGGATTTCCTGGTAGTTCACTGAGGGAAAAATGACTTACCAAATGGTGCCCAAACTAGCTGGGCTCACTTGGCATCATAAGTGCTCTGGGGATTTTGGGGCGTAAGCAAATGTACAGGGCTCCAATGTAGTGTAAACATGATAGGTTGTTTTATTGATAGTTTTCAGTGTTGGATCTATGCATGATTGCTACACTTTTTACTGTAATCAGTGATTGGTGAGAAATATCACACGTACATGCTTAATATTACCTACTAAGAATGAGGATGTTTGTTTCATACTTGTATGCTTAAAACTGAAGCAGAGGTGAAAAGATCAAAAAATGGATCTAGGTAGTTTACTTACATGTCAGGCCTAGTATATTCTCCCCCAAACACAAAACTTAAAAATTCCCTGTTCAGCTGCTGCCTTTCTCTGGAAACACCAGAAATTCGTGCTGTTTGATAGTCTGCTAGCAGAGAGCTATAAAATCTTAAGCACTCACCAATAAGGGGGCACTGAGTTGTCTGCCTGAAGAGCATGGGGAAGCAAAGTGCCTGGCTCGTCCTGATGTAACTTTTCTGTCCATGAAGACAGTGGATGGAGGAGTTTGTTGCACCTCCTCTGAGGTGGGTGTTGTCACTGTTTTCCACAAGTTGTGTCTAAGACTTGATGGAATTCAAAAGGTACTTATTCCCACAATTTCCATTTGTAACCATAGTGGGTTTAGGGGGTATACAGGGTCTTAAAACACAGATGAGACCTCTCCAGAGGAGACCCCAGGCTACTGTGAATGTATTATCACAAATGGAGTTTTAACAGAAAAAAATGGAAGGTATGTGCAAAGGTGTCCTTTGCTTGGCAGTGGAGCACAGCCTTGGCAGCTGGAAGTCACTGCTCGTCAGCCGAACCTTCCAAAGTCACAGGTGTGTAACCAGTCCCTGGTACACGCAAAAGGAATGTTCTTACCTCTCCAGCAGAAGAGTACAAGAAGGAAATGTCGCGGTTACATTTCCCAGCTGTGTTTTATAAAAAATAAATGTGTTTTGTGTCTAACTCCAGCTTCAAGAGATGAGTCTTGAAGACAAGAAGATGGGTTTTGTTCTGTATACCTATGTTTATTTACAACTGCCTGGTGGTGTCTCCTCATTCAGCAATGTGCTAAGTGTGTTCCCTCAAAGTAAGATATCTATCAGATGTTAGGAGGGTGGACAACCCAGCAGAGAGCAAAGTACTTTGCTGAGAGTCATTCCACTTAATGGATGGTGGACAGTAGCCCCAAATTTCTATGCTTTTTGGAAAGCGGTGACACACATTTCTTTCAAAAAGAGTCAAAACCTGGATAGTTACCTTCTGCCATTTCCTCAAAAGTTTGAAATAGGAGAACAGGAAATGGAAGCAATTAAAGCCACAGACAGATATTTTTGAACCTGCTTTTTTAAATCCCTGGCCCAAATTTTCCAGAAAAAGGAGACGTTCACCTATAACACTTAAAAAGTGAATACAGAACAACCTTCAAAAAAACAAACATGAGAGGACTAGTTGCTAATTCCTACATAAAAAGAGCCTGAAAAGTAGAAACCAGGAAAGTTACAACCTTTCCCATGTTAACATTATCATCAATATACCACAAAAAATGAGAAATGCAAAGTAATTACTGCAGCAGGAAGAAGACACAAAGAGATGTATCAAAATGCCTTGAATCTATCTCTGCATTTGCATTCCTCTACCAGAAGTGTCTCGAAATTTGCTGTGAGCATATGGAGGACTTGATCAAAACCAGAACATACATTTTACAGAAGGGGCTTTATACAGATGCGCTAAATTTACAAAGGCAACTGAAGGACGTTTCAGACAGACTTGACAGATTACAGGCTGCTGCTGTTACTGTCACAGTCTCTGTGTAAATCTGGTTTAACAACAAAGAACTGACACCACACAAGGACAAAACTGAAAAACAATTCAGAGGTGCTGTAGAAGCTTTCCCATTACAAATACCAAGGTAGCCAAATACAAAGGTCCTTAAATATAGGGGTCACAGACTGAAACCAAAATGGAGAAGAGGATATATCATGTGAAAAGTCATATTTTGCATTATGTTTTTCATGCATCGAGATGATGGATATATGGAAATACACAGCAGCTAAGATTTTGTACCTCTTTTTAAAGGACTTATTTTTCATCCAAGAATCATTTGAGTAATTTCAGCTATTTTGACTGAAATTTTATAGTGGTTGAAAAGATGACAGATAAAGTAACCTGAAAAAAACTATAACCAACTTCAAAGAAGAGACAAGAATGTGAGGCTAAATTGAGCAGGGACCTGAATACCCTCTTCTTCTCATTGTCTTGGTTTAAAGTATAAACGAACGTTTAAAAGAGATTACAGCTCTAGTTACTGGAGGATTCTACCTGTCAGATTGCATGAAGGCATGAAAGGAGGTGTCTGAAAAAGTCAGATTTTGTAAGAACTTTAAAAACAAAAATCCCAGTGCTTCTCCTCAGCTAGTGATCTGCATCCACTCACTTCTGCTTTGACACGGTAGCATCCCTGGCAAGTAGCACTATGCTTCCTGTGCAGTGACTTTCCTTCTAGGTGGTGGCCATGGCTCCTGATGTCTGTAACTGATCTCTTCTGCCTCCAAGTATCTCTTCTTTCCCTTGGATCCCACCCAGTGTCTTCCCTGAGTGCTCACATTTCCAAGGCACAGCTTCTTGAACAGCGTTTTGCACCCACAGACTGCCACAGCCTGTCATAGTCCTAAGGTTAGGGAAATATCTCTGTCCTCTTAACAAAAAGCCTGATTACAAGTTCGACAGCAGGCAGCGGTGCTGACCAAAAGATTTGACATGCAATGCAACTAGAGAACCTCACATATAATATTGGAGGAACCAGAGAAGCAAGCTTACCTGTGTGGGTCACTGGAGGGACTTGAGGCAGCAGTAGAGGGAACGGTGGTGGTGGCAGGGAAGCGGCTGGTGGCTGAACTGTGGCTGAGAGACTGTTTCAGAATGACAGATGTAAGAAATTTCTGAAGACCTTTAATAATATTGTGACAGCAGTGAATAAGTACCAGGCACCATGCAAAGGCCAGCAGCTCCTCATAGAATTCATTTCCTTGCAGATTTTTCTGGTTTGCCACAATCGCACATGGATTACTGTGAGATCTTGGGATGAAGTGATCCTGTTCCCTGTTGTGCCAGGGAATGCCATCAGCACACCTGCACTGTCTCCAGGAGAAGCAGTAACTTTTGTGGAACTAGTCCTGTTTATAACTGCTAAAGATTGACCAGTAATGTATAGACACACTGTGTTTGTGGTCTGAGGAAACTCAAAGGTGTTTGTTTTCCCCTCTTTCCCTCATCTCTGCTTCTTCAGCGTGCTTTAGGAAACTGTTGTACTCAGACATATATTGTGAGTGCAGAACAAGTACAGGATTTTCTGTTTATTTATTTATTTTAAGGTATTTATTTTATATCCATTATTGAAAAACTGCTCTGGAGTTAATCTATATAACTTCTCCTAGGAATTATATTCTTCACTGGTCATTTGCACAACAAAAGGCCCTAGTCCTTACAGTCTCAATCCTTGATGCAGGCAGTTCTTAAAGTTATGATATTTTGCACATTCAATATGGGTAAACCAGTTAAGACTAAATGACAGTTATTAAAAAATATTAGCACATTTCCAGACACAGTAGCAATAAAAATGTGTGAGAAAATAATTTGTAGGCACCATTGTCTGTTGCTTCTGCAAGATGAAAAGCATACCAAAAATGTCAAAGTCTTCTTAGAGGCATTTAATTAGAGCAATTGTGCACCATGCTGTTGTTACTGTGTGTGACTCACCAGTACAGAGTACAACAGGCCATTTAGATCCTAGTGCAGTTTGGCAAGTGTTTGTTACAAGTTTTTAATTTTCCAAATTACTTTTCTGAGCGAAGAAATGGGAAAGTGTTCTAAACGGAGGTTATGAAACCTCTTCTGCCAGTTTACCACTTTATAATATTACGCAGGTTTCAGTTTTCCATGGATGTGCCTGACACCAATGCTGACATATTTTGGGCCTGTACCAATGTTGTTCCTGTGACAAACACTATGGAAGTAAAAAAATTCACCCTTCTTTAAGCAGTCTCTACTTTCCCTAAATTTAGGACAATTTCAGTCCAACATAAAAGCTTAAATTTCACATTTCACTGACTTCTCTTAGCCAAGAAATCACACTAACAATTGATGAGATGTAGGATAATTGTAACATGGAGCTTCACTGACACTGAAAATGATAGAATAAAGGATCAAACCAATCTGTCTCTAGTTCCACTGAGGTAGGTCAAGAAAACACTTTTAACACAAGTAAAACAGGCAAATGATCAGAAGTCAGCCAACACTTTTCCCTCCAGCACAGCTGTGCATTGGAGTGTTTTTTTAGTTTTTACTCCCATATTGCTGAAAATTAACGCTGAAGCAGCATCACTTTTGTTCCCTCACTTTGATCATAAAAAGTTCTTTATGAGTTTGAGAGTGAAAATTGAGTCTCTACCATGCAGCGCTCAGCCACTCCACACCTTCTGAAACAGCCATACAACACCTCCCTGTGAACCTCTCTTAGATTCTTGCTCTGTTGCTTTCATCTCACCCTGCTTGTTGAGAAAGAGATTTTACAATGAGAAACTTTTCCCTGTTCTTCCATGGTGCCATGGAATGTCTCAGCAGATCTGAGGAACAGAATTGCTCTGTTGTTTCCATCAATGCATCTCTACCACGTTCAGTTTCAGCTCTAGCCCAGGGGGGTTCCACACTCCTCCCTGCAAAGGGAGAGCACTCATTTTTATGTCATAGGTAGCAAGCACTAAAATCATCAGCATCCATAAAGTTCCTCACACACATCTTGGACATTTTCCCATACACCTCTTGGACATGTAGGTCCAAAAAAAGAGGGAAGGACATGGAAGGGAAGGAGGATAAAGATAGCTATCTTTTTCCTGTAGAGATCATACGGGATATAGGATAAAGATTGTACTTCTGAGCAGTCTGCATTTCCAAAGCAATCCTTTCTCACTCTCTACAATATTCACTTCTAGACAAATATCTTTAAAACATGCCTATACTAGAATGCTAGAAGACTGTACTGTAACATTTTGGATAGTGGAGACCACAGTAGCTCAGGAACACGCAGTGATGAGCTGACTGGCAGGATTAGTTACCCTGGGAACCCTGGTCTCATGCTGCTGCCTAGACCACTGTCAGACCCAAGTGTTTTTCCATGCTGCCTAGATCTAACTGCGCTGATCTGGGATATCTCTCAGCGTGGGCGTCCATTACACGGGGCAGATATTCTCTCAATCCACATTTCCAGTAGCTTCCTTTATCTTCCCCCACTGTCCTGTTTTATTGCATCCATAAAGAGATTTCACAACCACACACTTCTTCCCCAGTTCGTGTTCCACATCCTACTTTTTAGCACCCCTGCTAGCTCCATTTTTAGGAGCTTCTCAATGTTAGTAATTCTTTGGTCCAGCCGAGAATGAGAAAAGGTAATGCCTGACTGGGAGCTTGGTGGAGCAATAACCTGTTGATATTCTTCATATGATAGAAAGTGACTGAGTAATTCACATGTGTGGAAAATTTATAAAAATACATAGAGACATTTCTAGTGTTATTAAGCTTTAAATACCAGGCTTTCAGCTGGGCTGAATTTGAGGTTTAAATCAATTGAGTTATTAGGGATTTCTGGAGTGTGTGAGCAGCTTCTAAGCAGTGACAGAAGACGTCTACGGCTTCCCTTCCTCCTACCTATGAAGTGTGTATTTTTGGTAACCCTGGTTAATGATTGATGAGACCAATTTCTCAAACATTGCTCACGTAATTATCTTTGCAATGGTTCAGTTTGCATGCCAATTACCAAATTCCAAAGTGAAGAAGCACTTGAAAGGTTCTCCATTTTTTTTTATTCCAGTGACCTCAGAGGTCCAGTAAAATCTGTTACCTCTCTCTGTAAACCTAGCTTGGCTTATATACTTAGACTGTTGTTATTATAATAACATTATTACTATATATGTTATTTATATCACACACTTACCTCAACATAAATAATTTCCTTTTACCATGAATTTCCTCTCAAACTTCCACTTTCCTTTGTTTTAGTACACAAATGGGGACTGTCAGTGTTCCTGAGACAAATTCTGGAATGGGTTCACCAGAATTAGCGCTGCTATCTGGTCACTACACCAGATAACTGAATTATCAGACCTGAGGCCATGTGGCAAACCTCTTGTTGCTGGTAACACTTTGCTTCTTTAGTGTCTGCAAATCTCAAAGCGTGCAGTGGAGGAATTAAAGGGAGGAGGATGACCAGCTGATTGACTCAGATGCTGACAGCTGGGAGCAGATGTTTAACTCTGTGCCTGTCACCAGAGCACGTGGACTCGCACCGCCTCAGCATGCCTCCTCACACCCCAGCCAATGCAGCTCAGGACTCAATTTCCATTTTAATTACACAATCATTTATCAGTACTTGCCCATAATAAGCAGATAAAATCCTTCATCTCTGTTTAGCAGTGGATAATTCACTCACATCTGCCAGCACTGATACTGTCTTTTCCAGAGGCCATACCTCAAGGACTTTACTCCAGTTCCGACTTAGTTCCCACATTGACGTGTTTCCTGTGAAAACAAAGAAGGAAAGTAGTGAGTCTAAGGCAACCAGAAGCTGCTAGTGTTGTCCCAAGTCACCATGAAAGAAATAATTTTTCCTCCTGAGGTAGTTTCTTTTTCATCTTCTTTTTAATATCTGCTTTGAAGGCTGTGGTCTTTAGCTCTTACAGTTTTCATAGCCACCTTTTAGTCAGCTTATTATTTTTAAGGCAGATTGTCTGCTTGTGTATTTTCCAGATGTGCTTTCTTTTTGCAGTCCTGGTTTTGCCAGGTCACTGTACTGATTTCCACCCATGGAGCTGGAATGTCTGAATATCATTGCACTCACTTAAAATTGAATTATTACCACTTACTTCATCTTTTAATCTGGGATAAACACTATCATTTGAAAACTCTTGGTATAATTTCAGATGTATCTGAGTTAGTTTTGATTTAATTAGTGAGCACATCAGTAAATCTTAGGTTTTAATATCACTAACACCAGAGCCCAAGCAGTTTTTCACAGGGACTATGCACAGTCTCTCAGGGCTGCAGACAGACACAGGCAGCAAAGTCAATGTTCTGCAATTTCTTACGCTTGAAAAATGAGACTGGATAGGTCATGTTCAGTTATTTGTGATGAATTTTGTTGCCTAACTTCTCCTTTTCGAAGTTCTCTTTTATTTTCAGCTGTCCTAAAAATGCTGACTATTCTATAAAAGTTGTTTTCTTTTATTTAAAAAAACCAACATCTTAGGTTTAAGAGTAGGGGTTTTTTTGGTCAAAATTTGATAGCAAATTCCTTATTTCTTGGACTAGAATGAAAAAAAAAGCAACCAGAGGCCTGCAAACCCACCTGTGTTGCCACCCTAATTATTTCTGGATCACTGTGGTAAGAAGAACATTTAAAGCTCTAATCTTCTTAACAGAGAAAAGATCTTCCTATATTATTCTAAAACAATCTTATTAAAATTGCAAAATGATGAATATGTATTTTATTATTGTTTAAAAGTATATCGTTGCTATGTTATTTGACTGTGATTCCTCCCAATTATTTTTCTTAGTTACTGCTATAAAGCACAATGCATTTGATGGTATTGAGGACTGAGAGAAATCTTCCTTCCTTTTTTTCCACAGTCTGTTTAAAGCCTGGAAGGTATTAACACCGCAATGAAAGTTATACAGATGGATTTTCAAAGATTTCAACAAAAAAAGACTAAGTCATCCATGATTGATCAAAGGGATAAGTGGATTTTCCCTATTAAATCTTGAAAGACAAAAGCTTGATATTCAGTATCTAACTGAAGCATTGATTTTAGGGGAACAATTTTCCTACTGTTAGACTGATGAAATACTCTAAATCTGATGACTAGACTGATGAAAACTCTAAATCAATATGACTCTACTATTTTTTATATTTGGCATTAGTCTTCCCATAACATGCAGCTACTATCAGAGTGAAATAAAGGCAATGCCTTTTCACTAAATGGATACACTCTTCAGCTGACACCAAGATTTCTTACTCATCACCTGCTGCTGTGGAACTTCCATGGGTCATCATCGTTGTGTAAGGAAGTACATATTTAAATATTTTAAGATGTTTCATGTGTAAGAAAACTTCCAATTTTGGATAATTTTCTTCTGCTCTTTAAAAAAAGATTTCCTGCTATAAAGTAATGACATTTTCAGGACTACACACAACATTGCACTAACACAACCAGAGGATAAAACCATTTGCCTCTGCTTCATAAGGTAAAACTTCTGAGCTGAGTTCAGATCATATTCAGCTTTTTGATATCGTGCCATATTGCGAGAATGGCCAATCTGCTCTGTGCTTTCTCTTCAGCCTGGAATACAGAGTTGTTTTGCGAATTCTAAAAAATCATGGCTAATTGCCACAAATTTTGCCAGCTAAGGCAAAGCCTCTAATCTTCTTGTGGGGGAAGACTTTAGTGGTGGTTGAATTTGCGATTTGATTTAAAAGGAGTTTCTCTTTTTAAAAACATTTTGGTGATGATCATGGGCAAGCGAGTGATTTTTTTTTTTTTTTTCTTTTTTTTAGCTTGCAGAAACTGAAGGAATAGAAAGCTCGTCCTAGATCAGACAATTTAAGGGCAGGACTGACTCAATACAAAGCTTTAAAAAACCTGCATGCTGAGTAATCTGTCAACTGGGCAGCAACCATGAGTTTGCTTATGAGTTAGGAGAGTCAGAGACAGAGAGAGAGATGGGATATGGATTTTTTACTAGATTAGGAAATGTTACTAGATTAGGAAAGGTGGATGGAGAAGGCTGCTAAAGCACTAGCAAGGGAAATAGCAAACATGGCATAGAACATGGAGGTGGCTGGATGTTGGAGCTGTAAGATTAGCATTATTTTAGAGCTGGTTCTTTATATGAGATACTTCCTGACAGAGCTCCTGGAGAGGTTTCAGGCCCTGGACATAGAAGTGAAGGCAACAATAGACCTCAAACAAAATTTTAAGGGTGTGATAGAAAGCTGAGATGATTTGCAGATACCTGGCACCCAAAACTGCCCCCAGCACTGGAGGTGAGGCCGCCCCCGTGCAGAGCAGAGCGGGACAATCCCCTCCCTTGCCCGGCTGGCGATGCTGTGCCTGATGCCCCCCAGGACATGCTTGGCCCTCCTGGCTGCCAGGGCACTGCTGACTCATACTCAACTTGTCATCAACCAGGACCCCCAGGTCCCTTTCCACAGTACTGCTCTCCAGCATCTCATTCTCCAGTCTGTATGCCCAGGGTTGCTCTGCCCCTGGTGCAGAATCTGGCATTGGCCCTTGTTAAACTTCACACAACTGGTGATTGCCCGTCTCTGATTCATCTTGGTCTCTCTGCCAGGTCTTGCTTTCAACAGAGATGAAGCAAAGAACTAGTCTATGGTGAGCAGACAATGAGATAATAAAATCCTTCAGATACAATGTCCAGGAGCAATAGGACAATGTTCCAGAGAGCAGAGATAGACAGGATGCAGTGTAAGAAAAAAAATGAGCAAAAAAAGAATACTAAAAAGAAATAAATATGTCTGTTGTTAGTGCCAGAGCATCACCAGACCCTCATTACCAAGAGGAGTAAGTAGGCATGTTATGAAAGAAAACCAAACAGTGCTTGAAGAGGAAGCTGACATTAAGGAGAAGAAGGCCGCTGGTTGCTCTTCACATCAGAACAGGCAGCCAGGTTCTTGCTGTAGACAACAGTTTAATATGATAGGGAAACCTAGTCTGAGAATGAAAGAATGGGGATTATTCCTGTCCAGAAAAACAGATTAAAAAGATTAAAGAGTTTGAAAACCAGTAGGGTACTTCTTGATGATTATAGCATATTCAAACATGCACCAGGACACCACCTTTTCATGGAATTTGACATTACTTTTCCAAAAGGGTATAAGCCAGGTGATTGTCAGAGAAAGTTGAGAGTATAACCTCTACTCCCTGCAAAACACCACAACCACTTGAAACTGTCTCTATGCTGTGATCTTATGGCTTTATATATCCAAGCTTCAGCTGCAAGTTAAGGAATACACATGAACGAACATACATATTCTACCTGGGAACTCAGTTCTGACTTGGTGGAAACAACAGAAATATTTGTTTTATGCTTGGGAGGAGACTGAAATCCTTGGAAAGGTTATGAAACCAGACATTGCGGGAAAAGCAAGAACATGGAGGAAAGGTAAGGTTAACTGGAGTGAAAGCATTCATACATTCAGAAAAGAGAAAGGAAGGCGGTGGTTGTGCTGTGTACCTGTTAAGTAGCTGATGGAATGGATTGTACTGTGGCAGCAGGAACAAAATGAAATCTTTTCTTATAAAGATTATCCCTAAGAAGGATGATAAAAATGGCATTACAGACTTTTCAGAGCTGGATATGGATCTAGCTAATAATGAGAGAAATACATACAAAGAAATGGTGCAGAGGGGGAGAGAGAGAGAGAGGAAACGTCAGCTTCTTAAATACATGCTGGAGGGATAAAAAACCTCACCAAAAAACCCCAAACCACACAAAGTACCAAACATGGTAAGACCCAGACATCTGGGATATTATATTTAGCAAACATTTGTACAAATAGTCAGTGAAACTGTAATGCTATTTTAGATTTGGATTACATGAGCAGGAAAAAAACATAGAATAAAGACTCATAGAAAATAATCCTAGATTGAGTAGATGTGACAGATTTTGACTTTTTTTAACTGAAAGATAGAAAAAATTAGGAGAAAACACTTTCTAGGTGTAAATGTAAAGAAACAGAGAAAGTTAATTTGCAAAGCTGATGGGAATTAAACTCAAGAGTTTTCATTAGGTAGGGGTAGAATTGCTTTATGTCCACAGTGCAATACTCTGAGTTTTTACTAAGAAGGACAAAATAGCAAAGAAGAAATACAATTCCCCTGGATAAAATATAGAAAAGGAATGGATTTGCAAGAAAATTGTATTTTTGTAGTTGAAATGTACAGAAAAGGAAATGTAAATGAAACTGAGGTGGGACTTGAAAAGGAAATTAAAATAAATTGCTATGAGTAAGAGAATATGGAACAAACTTCAGGCATTCAGTTCTGTATTAAGTATCTTCTGTAAAGCAATTTTGGAGGCCAAGACTCTGAGCCAGATGGTCCATTCAAACTCTCCCTCTCCTTTCCACTCAATTTCTACACTTTCTGTCTGGCAACATGAGGAGGAAAATAGTGGAAAATTAATTCTAACATTAGCTAGCTTTTGTCTCTGTGTCTGGCCCCATTAAGTCAGCCTGCAGACATGAATGTACCAACTTAGAATAATGTTGCTAGCAGCTTTGCCAGGAAATACTCTCCCATTTAGGGACATAGGGTTCATTCTGATGCTAATGAATCCACTCAGCGTTCAGCAGAATTGTCTGCATGATACCCACAGCTCAGGTGTGCAGCCAAGCAGCTGCATGACTGTTACCATCCCTTTTCTTATGACAGATGGAAAAAGCCCACCTGTGATGGTCAAAAGGCACATTTGAGGTGCTTCTGTGTGCACAAAAGTTTCACAAAGCTTAGTTCTATATCTTTTCTTCTTCAGTGTGTACTGTATCTCTGTCAAGGAAGTGGGCAATCCCTGCTCACGTGTCCACCAAGTAGTGGACGTCCTCATAGCATCAATAGAGTAAGGGTCTTGCCCACCTGCTGCCATTCTAAAAAGGAATCATTTCTTACCAACACACACTTCAGCCCAGCATATACCACGTTTGTCTTTGTAACAATTAACAGAGACACTTTTAAAAGGTAGCGGTTTTGAGGGCTCCCACAGAATACTGAAACCAGGCATAATTCGATTCGATTTGTGATTCAGAATTAGTTAAGTGGCCAGAAACAACCTGATTTCACTTTTGATTGACAGGAGGACTGTGCATGTTCCCGTTACTGAAATAAGCACATTTTATCTGGTACTCATCAACTGGGAAACTGCTCCCTACAGCTACTGTAAATTTATGCATGTATATATTATTTTTTCTTACAGTTACTGTGATCAGGAGCATAACATCGATTTTCTGGAATTAATACTGTTTCCACATACAGTCTGGATATACCATATGGTCATAATCCTCTTCATTAGTAGACAAAACCATAGCTGCTAGAATGGATTTATTTCAAGCACCCTTCTGTATTTCACCGAAGATATTGTGCTCAGTAAGATGGGTACTTTTCAAAGAGTTTACAGTGAAATTAATTTTAGGTGAGATAGGATTTTTTGAGTGGACGCAGGCCTTATACAGCCCCAGAACACACTAGGAAAGTTTCGTGAAAAATATAGGTGGTTATTGAGGAAATGTCTCATTCTGCCTTGGAGAGTTTAAGGAAACACGAATTAAACATCCCCACCCCTTGTTTCTATTTTTGTAGACTCAGCAAGTTGCCTGACTGTGCTGGTGAATCCATTACTTTAATTATTATGCCTATTTAAACAAATGCTAGATAAAAACACCTTGTAAAACTGTAGTTCAAAAGCTGCTGTTCTGTTGTGTGATTTATCCTCAACACAAACTCTAAAACTAAAACTACGTTTTGAGCTGTAATGTAACCAGACAGCACAGATCAGCAAGATCATCTTCATTAGTGTCTGTAGCCTAGATTAGTCTCATCAGTGAAAGAATAGTCATGACTGACATTTACAAGTGAATAAAGGCATTAGCTGAATAACAGAACAAATAAAAATAAAAACATTCTGCTGTCCTTGAGCCTAGACAGACAGCAAATAAATTTGGGATAAAAAGTCACTAACAATTAAAAAATTGATTGACTTGCTTTAGGGAATAGTTGAAGTGACAATCGCTCCAGACAGAGAATATCACCTCAGCTGAAATCTGCCACCTCTCTACAAATTTGATAAGAAGTGAGATAATATATGGCAGAAAACACTCCCAGTAAGTGAAAGTGTTTGAACTGCCCCTTGACCTTCATATTTACCGTGGAGAAACTGAACTCAACAACTTTAAGCGAGTGTACTCACTGCAAGCTATTTTCCACTGTTTTACATAGCTTTGCCAGTTTATTTTAATGCATTATCATTATAATAACTTTCATTTCTGGACTGTCTTAGTGGCAATGGATAATGATGTACCATGATGGCAAAAGCCATGCCTTAATGTTGACAGCTGATGTTTCCAATACCTTGCTTCTCAGAATACTTATACAGTTATTCAAATCTCCTGGGTCAAGGTTTGCTCTGTTAGCATATGTGTCTCACTCAATTTCAGATTCCTTCCTCCACAAGGAAATTGAATTTTATTAATAATATTTTTACAGGATTTCTAGGAGCTTCCATTTTAATTCATGGTTGAAAATGCTTAGAGTAGGAGTGGTTGGAAAAAAACCACCCCACCCTTAATAATTTCCCCCCACGTTTTGTCAACATTTGAATGCAACAGAGATTTTTGGGATGTTTGCAAATTTGGGATTAATTCTAATAATGTTCTTTGGTTTAGTACTATAGCAATCCTTTTGGTTTTCATTCTTCGTATGATATGAAGGAAAGTTTTCAGGAGAAAAATTTAGCATATTTCATATGTCCCCACACTTGTACGCATCTCACAATCTCAGGAAGAAAATGCATTTGCTTCTCTCATACTATTGAGCAGTGTGACTTTTCTGATTTATTTTTCTCCTACCATTGAATAGTGCTTATTGAAACCAAAAAGCAACACAGAATTTTAAATGTATGAATTCTTTACATGTTAATCGTTTGCCATCAAATCCAGGCTTGCTGACAAAGGTTTGTTATTATTCACGTCCAGGATTCTGCACTAGAAGAGTTATTTCACATTAAATGTAAATTTCTGAATGGTTCTTCCCTGCAAACGTCCTGCTGCAGTATTGCTAATGCTCACTAGAAGCCAGCTGGATTAATCTCAAGCACAGCAGAACCTTCTGTAATGCCATATCAAGAATTTGCCACAGTGGCATTCCTGATTCTTTCCGACAGTTGAATGACACACAGCATTGCTAATTCACAAAGTAATGCTGGGCACTTTTATGCAACGTGACTTTTCATCTTCCCCACAATTGCTTGCTCACATATTTTGTTCCATATTAAATTACTCATATGCATAACTGATATAATCTCTTTTCTGCATTCACATGTGTCTACAAGATTTAGTTATTATCCTTCTGGAATTAAATCTGGACTCCTCTCTTACAATTAAACAATTATTCTTGCATTTTCTATCTCCCTACATTAGGTGCAAAGGAACACATTATAAAAATTGCTCTAGCCTAAATTAAGGGAGATTTCCTGATTTCCATTCCATTACCCTTCTGTTCTAGATGAAAGATAGATGTCTTGGTCTGCATCCAAGTAAAACAGAGGTGGTAATTACTGGCAGGTGCATATATATGAGAGATTCAATATACTTTATTAAAGTTTTCCCTCAGCTTGATTTTTCTGAAGGTAAAGTTTTAGCCATTTTTAGCACATGATGCAAGATCCATTTTTGTCCTTCTTTACTAAGCATAGTGTCTGGGTCCTCCCTGGTGACTAATCTTTAAATATTCACTCACTCACAACCCTTGTGGTGCAGCTTGTTGGAGAGCAGAGCAGGTGCATGATCCTGATGTGATACTCTGGAGAATGCTGAACCTTGGAGAGAAGGTTTGCAGCCACATCTGAGCGGAAATTTGCGAC
Organism: Mohoua ochrocephala; assembly: GCA_013398855.1. NCBI lineage: Eukaryota > Metazoa > Chordata > Aves > Passeriformes > Acanthizidae > Mohoua > Mohoua ochrocephala. The sequence continues at coordinate 258,595 of VZTA01027683.1, read as the reverse complement.
ACTTGAGACTTCACACTTCCCGTGAAGATTTGCTTATCTTTCAAGGCAGGTCCATTTCCATTACCTTTGTAGGATGTGTTTTTATGTCTCTCAGCTATTTCAGTGATTAAGATTAATGACAGAAGTTAGTCCGGAACCATCTTGTTCTAAGTGAATCTCGTAGACTAATAAAGAAAAAGGATCTGTGTATTAAAAAGGTCTGGTGCAGGCAAAGTGTTTCAAAGAGCCCTGCTTGACCAGTCAAGGGTCAGAAGATATCAAGCCATGGGTAGACACTTAAATATGAAATAAAAAGGGGCTGGATTTAGAACATTCCCTATGAACTTCTCATAAATCAGACACAGTCACAGAGTGCTCACACAGATTGCCTCGCTGGTTTTCAGTGAGAGTGTACTGACAAAAAATCATAGTGTGTGCTCTCGGCAGCCTCCAGCCTGCAGGGGAAGTATCTGCTAGGTACCTCCACGGCAGCAATTTATGACAAATGATGTGTCCGTTATAAATCCCTTGCTCTTCAGGAAGAGCAAGGGAGAGTCAAACACATGGAAAATTGTAGTCTCCCCGATTGCAGAGCAGTGGGTTTGGTGCTGCGTGAGACGGTCTTGGGTATAGACTGGAGGGTCTCTGGGGCAGTGGGATATAGGCTTGACTACAGCTATCAACATACTCTGCGACCAAGGAGCACTTTCCATCTCTCAGGTCTACAGTGAAAAAAGAGTCCTGTCAGGACAAACTCTTCATGCGTGCTATTCCTCTATCTCCAACCTTTCTCCATACGCCTACCATTCCTTTAGAGGGGAATATTATAAAATGGACATTTCCATCAGATCCTTAGTCAATTCTTGCCCCACAGTGAGTGAGGCAACACATAAGCTTTGTCTAATCAAGGTGTAAATTGAGGTTTTACAATGTACGCTACTTTAATGTCTCCCTAATGCATTCATTTTTATGGTTTCTTTTAGTTAATCATTTTAATCCATCCACCCATTTGGAGAAAAAAAGGCCAACAGAATCCAAACCAAGACCTAAAATGTCTGGTCACAGTGGAGAAAAAAAGGACTGACACCACCTGATAACTTCTCTAATAACTGGGCATTAGGAGCCTCCACAAAGCATACTCGAGCTGCACCACGTTACTCTCTGATGCAAACCCCGGAGTTGCTGCCTCGTCTCTGTGTTGGCTGCCTTAGCATTTGTACTTGACTGGGATTTCTGACTGACTGAAAATCAGCTATTGCAAAACACATGGGTCCCACAGATGGGTTAGTAAAGCCAGAGTATTTTCTTTCCCTTAGCGTTTCCACCAATCTCACCAAGGCTGTGTGTGACATCTGCAGTCGCAGATGAGATACTTTTTAGTGGTTACTATATTTTCACTGTCAGCACCAGTCCCTACTGTGCTGCCACATGTAACTTTTCAGTGGCTCCCTTTGTACAGTGTGGGGTTTATCAAAGGCAAAGCCATGTTGTCATGAATGAATAATGTCCTCATGGCACAGGGTACTCTGTAATTTATTTTGGTTCTCTATGAGTAACTCCTGTAAAGGGATTTTTCTAATGTTCTGTATTTGTATAATAGGTTTCTCATGGCAGTTTTGAGCACATGTAGTCAATTTAATTGATTATGCCTCTATTAAAAATAGTCATACAGCAGTGACAGTCTTGACAGCCCATCTGTAAACAACAGAAGCCATTTAAACCCAGCTCTATAATGTTAATTAGTAAAATGCTATTTGTGGCTGCATACGAATGTCTTGAGTGAAATCCTCATGCTTTCACTGCAGGATATATTGGGGGAATGGGCGTGAAGTTCTCCTTTAGAAATCCTCCAGGCATGAGGAGCACCTTTGCAAGGCAGGAGCCTGTGGCAAACAGAGGTGCTTTGACTTTGTTTAGTTGGCTGGTAGCCTTACGCTTATGGAAGGGCAGGCTGGAGATGGCTGCAGCATATGCCCCGTCCAAGCACTGGCCTCTCCCTTTGGCCATTTCCCACCCCAAATGCCAGCAGAGAGCAGAAGGGCAGGAATACAGGCACTTCCATTTCTGTTGAACTGCCACATTTTCCCTTTAAATGTAAATGGTGGTATTTCTGGGCCAAATAAACTGACTTTATATGGGAGATTTGACTGGGATGTAGCACAAAGTAAGTATACTGTAACAGTAAAACGCAAGCATTATCACTGCAGCTCTCTCAGGTGCAGTATCATTCTTTCGAGGGAGAAAAGATGCTACAAAAAGAAAGGGTAGGACTGTGAACAGCTTTAATTTGACAGCTCCCTCGTCACCACTGGAACAACACTGATTTATGCTGGTTGAGAGTGTAGGCCACTGAATTCTTTCTTGCATAACTAACAAAAGATTTTCCTCTTAATCTAATTGCTTCTTCCCTCTTAACTCTCCCCTTGCTCTAGAGCTTCTGCTTTGAGTGGGTTTTAAGGCTTATTGCAGATAAAATGCAAGTGCACAGACTGCATGTTAAAAAGGAAAGTTGATGACAAGTACCGAGCAAGCACTCCTGGAGAGCTACTGCTCTGATTCCTCAGCATAAGCTAAGGGACCAACCCCACTTTTGGGCCCAAGCCTCAGAGGTGCTAATTATCTGTGAAACCCACTGAAACATAATGAGTCAACAGTAACTTCCAGGATCCAGCCTTTATTTCCAAAATAGCTGTTTGAGGGGATGTCTTCTTTTTTCTCCGAGATACTTTTCAGTGTTGAAGAAAGCCATAGTTCAGTGACATTCTCTAAGTTACCAGTTCTCTATTTAATTTTGGTTCTTTGAAAATATTTTTGACATAACTCCTGTGCATGATTTACCTGAACTAAATGACAGGGGACACACCTCCTATCTAAAGGAAATCTCTCAACCCCTGCTGTGAGGTACTGATTGAGACCATACTATGGATCAATACTTCTATTACCAGTACAGTATGAAGTAATAAACGATTTCCTCACCAGTTTTTTAACATTTGTCTTCTTTTTGAATACTATGTAGCTGTCACATTACTTCTAAACCATTCTTGGGGGTTTTTTTTGGTCACATACACAAGCCAGGATAATCCAGGGAAATGTGTAATTTTTTTTTTTTTTTTCGAAATTGGAGTTTATCTTACTTCTTTTGACTTATGAATTTAAAAGCATAAGAGAATTTATCACAGATCACCATTATAACATATCATTAAGCTTAAATCCACTTTAGCCATCACAGGGACTATTTGTCCATTAATGGCTGACAGCAATGAGTGTGCAACCGGCACTTACAGATTCTGCTTGCTTCTCACTTTCAGCAATGACTTCATTTTGAACATTTTGACAGTGTAGAATTATTCAGTGTAAAAAACACTTTCCAATACTTGTCCAGCAGTTGCTGCAGTCTATCATCACAGCATATGCAAACTATTGCATTTTAAAATGTTTATAGACACAAGTGGTCTAAATTTGTTCTTCCCGAGCGGTGCCTAAACAACAGTGAAACTTTGCATCCTAAAATCCTTGTGGTCACACCAAATATCCAAAATGCAGCGTACGTTTGGTATTATACCTATTGGTTTAACCATTTTGCTGAGACATGCCAAGAACCCTAATAGTCCCTCTTATTTCTTTTACTTCTTAGAAATAAAACTCTTCTCTGTTACATCAGGCTTTTACATGTTTATGATTAGAAACTCGAATAACCGACAGCATATTTTTTGGTAGATTGGCTGTTTTTAGTCTTGCCAATGGTCTATCACTGCTGTAAGGCATGAGGTACACACTGACAGGGCAAAGAGTATTTTTTCTTCATCCATCTAAATGCTTTACTCAACACAGCATTCATTAAAACTTATATGTTACCCACACTTTGCCATTTAGATTTCTATTTATTTTTGGGCGCCTAGCCCCCACCCTTCCACTTTAGGCCCCTGTCACCTTTAATTACCGAACTCATCTGTCAAAGGGCTACAGTTCCTACTTTTTTAGTCAAAAATTTGCTGACAACTTTTCCTGAAAGCATGCTTATTGCAAACTAAGCCAGTATTTTATACAAACAGCTGTGGCAGAGGTGTTCCTTGAAGGTTGCGGTCCAAGGACTGGAGCAGCTGATCAGGCAGCTGGCCAGGGCTGGCTGCACTGAGGTGAGGGTTTTCAAAAGTGCCCTAGAGCTGGACACTCAGATTCCAATTAAAAGGAATGTTTGGGGCATATATTTGCTTTTTTTCTCCTTTGAAATGCTAGTCTACCTGAATTATTTAGCCAAAGTTAATTTTGAAGGGCTCTATATGCATAAATAATATCAGTATATTTAAATGGGCACTCTTAAATGAATTTGTAAGGATGGTAAGAAACATGTTCCTGTCTCTCCTCTCCTCTCC
>VZTA01027683.1:237422-254170 GCA_013398855.1 Mohoua ochrocephala | reverse complement strand
CTCTCCTCTCCTCTCCTCTCCTCTCCTCTCCTCTTTCCCCTGCTTAGATCTCACATCTGCTCCCAAAAATATTTGAAGTGCCTCCAGGCTTTTGTGATTCTGGGAAGACTTTCTGTGCAATGGGTAGTTTTTTACAATTTTAAAGACTGTCGTGGGCACCAACAGACAATGGGCCACCAGGACAGCTGAGGCTGGGATGACAATTGGGGTCATCTCCCCACAGCTGCCTGCCCTCTATCATGGCACGAAAGTCAGAGCTACTAGTCAGTATCTCTATGCTATAAGCTTGAAGTTTTCAAAAGCTGACTAACAAGCAGAGAAAGTGGGACAGGTAACCAGGTGTTGGGAACCTCAACAGCTGAGAAACCTGGCTACAACACAGGGGCTGGAGCCCAAAGCAAACCAGCAGGTAAACAGGGCAAACAAGCCCATTACTGTCTTGCCTCTCTATTTAATTGAGTCAAAGGGATCTCCTGCAGGCTGCGGTCACCTCTACCAACAGCCCCTTTCCACAGCCCACAGAAAGATCTCCTTGGGTTTCCGTGTGCTCCATGGCAGGCGGGCAGGTGGCGCGAGAGCCTTTGCTGAATTTCCCTGAGAAGGGAGAAGGGAACGGGAAGCCCTGAATCGTCTCATACATAACTTCCCCTGCCCAGGGGCACAGCTTTGTGTGCTGTTGCCCATATGCACAGGTCGTGCAATACTAAGCTGCTCGTTTGGTGTGTCAGGTTTAGCAGAAAGCTGTTTTGGATCCCAGAATCATTGTGTAGGTCTCTTGGCTGAGGAGGAGTTGGGAAGGGAGAAACTGGAAGGGATGACTGAGTCCAGATTAAGCTGCAGGCAGTGTGAGCAATGTATTTCTCCCTTTCACATTGAAAATCTTATTTCTCTGACTAGCAAATCTTCACTTCTCTATCTCCTTAATGGAATAAAACTTCATTTATTACCTAGCTCTGAACAAGTGAGATCTGTATGGGAAACTGAGTCATGCAGGGCATGCTTCCCCTGGGGACAGCTAATCTGTGCAGCAGGCAGGGTGGTCCGGGAGGGGTCTGTCATCCAGCCTGGATTGCAGGTTTGAGGCATACATTCTGCATTTGCCATTGCATCATGGTATTATTCATACAAAGCAGTAATCCTCCTTAGAGTATAATTATGCACAGTCTGCTGAGCTCCCAAAACATAATTACCTCTCTGTGGGGCTGGGTTATGTTCACGGGCTAAGCCAGGGCATGGCTCTGCCTTTCAAGGCCTGGGTGCTCCATTCTCAGCCAAGAATTTATTTTTTTTTCTGTTCCTTCTTGACAGGTAAATGGGAGGAGTGAAAAAAAGGCATTTTCTTGACACAGGCATCAGCTGTACCAAGATGACTGTGGTGCAGAGCTGAATAATATGATCTTCTGCCCCTTACAGGCCCAATAAACTACAAAAAATGTGTCATGGTTTAAAATGCAAAAAAAAAAAAAAAAAAAATAAGACACCTACATAGATTTCACTGGCCTCATCAAGCTGAGAAATGGGTTTTGGGCTTTTCCAGGGACCTCAGACAACTTTCACTTTCCAGGGTATGGTGTGCAAAGCACTGGCTGCAGGGCCTAAGAAAAGCCTTTTGGTAAATCTCATGGGGGCAATCAAAAAGGTTTCTGAAAAATAACAGGGACTCTCATCAGTTGTTTCGTGGTGACTTTCTCTCTCCTGCTGCTTATCTCTGCCCCTGAACTCTGCCCTTTATATTTAGCTACCAAAGGAGGGATCTCTGTCAAATTTCCAAACGGACACAGGTAATTGCGAAGGATTTTTCCCAATATCTTCTAATAATTTTTCCCTCTGTGCATGCACTATTCTTGGCTACAGGCCAGGAAAACCCAGTGTGTTTCCAGGGAGATTTGAGCTCTGCTGAGTGCCGTATATTACAGTAGGCTCAAAAAGAGTAAATTTCTATGGAACGGTTTAGATACGGGAACAGGCAAATTGCCACACTAACACATTCTCTGTCTCTGAAGGGAGGCGAGTGAAATATTCATTCAGCCTTTCATAAGCTTCCTACTCTGCATCATTGTATAAACCTTTCAGTCAAGAAAATCTTCATGGTGTTGGATCTTAGCTGCTCACCTCTGCTGCTCCTCAGCAGGGAAGAGCAGGCTCTGCTGGATGTATCCAGGGCTGTCTTAAGGCCATTTTCTCCCAGCAGAGTAGCCAAATGTCTTATCAGTTGCTTGACTGCTTTGGAGATGCAGATTCGTGGTACCATTATCCTTATAGATGAGAGAACACCCGGGGCAGGGCTGAGCTGAGGAAGGCAGCTACCTCTTGTTACTTGGATTGATTTCTTCAGATGGTGCAGAGGGCCTCACTTGCTTTAGGGGAGATGACAGTTTTGGCAATAATTAGAGCATGAGTTTTTGCCCTTCCACAAGACTGTTATAGATCAACATCTTGTTAACACAAGGTTGGACTTTTGCATTTCACATATGCTGGGAGACAAAGGATGCCTGTAGATGAAAACCCCCACCTTCCTGCTCTATATAATTTTGTTTCTTTTTTTCACCCCATGTTACAAGCTCTATGATGACAGATCTCTTCTGGTAGTCAAAGTCTGACTTACACAACTGAACTCTGATTATGGAAGATTTTCACTGCTTTTTTAAAGGGTAACATTAAAAGAATGGTTAATTCCATATTAAAAAAAAATGACTCAAAGTGGTATTTGATCCTCGGGGATACTCAGCTGGTAGCCACACAATGCCTTGATATAAAATCAATCCACTCCTCCCTGCTATTTTTAACATAGCCAATAGAGGTTTGATGCATCATTACACACTTCAGCCACAGTGTAAACTATTGTCATCACACATGTTTTATTACTGGGAGTCTGACTACCCCTTTTATAGGACTGATGAGGAATTTTTTCTGCTCCCACCAGAACTACACTGGTCCAGATCAATTATTAATGCAGTAATAGGCCTCTGTGCTGCTCAGTGTGTTCCCATGCCTCCACCTGGGTGGCAGGCAGATGTCCTGCTACCATTGGAGAGACTCAAGATGACTTGGAGGGATGCTCCTATTTCTAGTACTTAAAAGGTAGTAGGATTCAGTTTTGCAAGCCCCCAGAAATAAATACTGGGATATTTTTGGGGAAGGGGGAGGTATACCAAATTCTTTTGGTGTTTTCCCATGTGCCTAGGTGCATGAGAAACTCATAGCCTTCATCTTCTTTGCTCTGATGGGAGATTCTTCAGAAGGTGGTAAGCTCCTGAGGTAATGAGAACTTCATAGATATTGCAGCAGCTGATGGCTCTCCTGGTGAAGCACTTCTGCCCTGTTACGTGCCTGCATGTCCCCTAGTGCACAGCAGACACGACCAGTCTTCAGGCCCCCTCCCAAAAGTCAGCATGCACATGGTCTCCCAGCCTCGCACATTTCTCCTCCTTCAACCACCATTCCTACAACTTCACTTCCTCCGGAAAACTGGGGCCAAACTGAGGGCAGGGCAAATTGCTGCTGCTACATTCCATATAAGGCTGTGTATAGAAACTGTGGTTAAAATGAAATAATACTTGAAATGGAAAATTTTCAGGTCTTGTGTTTTAAAAGTTTACAAAGCTCCAACTTTGGAGCTCAACCAAAATGGGTTTTTTTAGTTTTTGCTCCAGAAATATCTTTTGAGAGTCCTGACAGTTTTCAGAAACAAAAGAGCCTTCCAAGAGAATTTTAAAGATTTTTTTCAAAAACACTTTTGCCTTTGTATTTCAGAAAGGCTTTGGCAGCACTGTAAAACAGCATTGCTTCTCTTCACTCCCTCTTTTCTTTGTCAATCATCTGAATTTACACTGCATTTAGAGTTTGTCACATAAAATACTGGAGACCTTAAAATCATTCCTTCCAAACTGGTAATTTTTGTGTGGAAGCTCTTGCAGTGAGGCTATGTGAAATGGACTCAAACAAATGAATAACTTGAAGAATGATGAAATTCCAAATGTAAATATGTTGAAGAGCAATCACTTCCCCTACTCTTGTTTCTACAACAGGCTTTTTGGTTTTTTTACTAGAAAGAACACAACTGGTAGGCATTCTGGAAAAAATTGTTTTTTTCAAAAATGGATTTTTGCTGTAAAGAATCTGATTGAAACTCCCGTGTGAAAGCAAGAACAGAATTCCTGAATGATTTTTGTTTGGAGACAATGTCAACGATAGTAACTGCACAAATTAATTTGGAATGCCCAGGGGTCAGCATTATGTATGTACGAGAAGGCCAAAAGAGGCAATGCAATCGCAATGTCAGTGGTGAATTAGTAATTTGCAATATATTGATTAGAAAGCCTACCTTACAGCCCAGTAAAGAAAACACACCTCTTCCAGCAACAAGTCAGTCCTTCCTTGGTTGCTTTCCTTCCTGTAAGTACGGAACATTTCTGTACCAAAGCTGTAGAAGACAGAAGTGTGGTTCAGCTAGTCAAGCACAAGTCTACTGTGACATCCTATTTATTATAAAGCAAAGGTTAACTGTCTGCCTTTATTCATCTATACAGTCTCTATCAAGAATACATTTAGCAGAACTTTAAAGTCCTTTACAACATAAAATGATTCATGGAGAAATTAGAGTTAACTAGGTCTATAAAACAGGCATTCAAGATATGGCATGGAAAATGTAATAACTGTGAATACACATCCTGACACCAGCAAATATGCTGATATTTCTATTTTAGTGTTTACAGATATTCCCACAATTTTGAACAGTTTGGTGTTAATGTATTTGTTTATTGAATGTACAGTGTATTCATTATATAACCATATAACTATTGAATTAAATTATGTATGCAGAATTAATAAAACACATGAATTTTTTTTCAGATTCTGTTTGTGATTAGTAAGATAAAGTAAGAATATGGCACCAAAAGATATGTATTTACCAAATAAAAAAATATAAAGTTTAATTTGACCAGAATCTCCTTTACTGCATGCTCACAGTAAGAAAAGAGAAAATATATTGAGACCAGCACACTGGGGTGGGATTCATCTAGTTGCATGTAGATGCTAGCAATTCATATTCTTTTTATTTTAAGTGTGAAGAAATTGATAAAAAATAAATTCTGGGATGTGATTAATCCTTTTTAAAGATACTCATCTAAAAAATAGACATCTAAAATAGATCATATTGATTTCACCCTAGAAATATTATTATTCTTAACAGTAGATGGAATTTGTCTCAAACATAAATATTGGTTAAGATGATTCTCACCCTTTTAAAGCTTGTGCACTGCAGAAGAATAAAAAGGATGAAGTCCTGCCTCCCTTGAAGTCAAAGGCAAAAATCCTTTCTTTTTATTAAAGCAAATATTTCACCCAGAATTAATAAAACAACATCGATAAACCCTTAATCACTATTATTTCTTTTCCTAATACTCACCTTAACGAAAAAAAAATATTCTTTGTACTTTTCTTTAAAAGTTTTTTAGGATCAATACATGTGTTTTCATTCTCTCTCTCTCTCTCTCTCAGGAATCTTCATCTTTGGGTTTTTCAGGAGTTAATTCTTGAAGCCTGATGACCTTTTGCTACCATGCTTAAAGACTCACTAAAATAGGGCCTGCAGGTTCACATTAGCTGTCTTCTGGGAGGGGAGAAGGGGTAGGCAGGAAAGAGGTCTGTAAAACCAACACATTAATTCTGGCGTCTTCACTGAAGCCCATACTCTTGCACTGGTTACGGTTGATTTATCAGATAGCTGAAGAAAGTATTGCAATGCAGGCCTAACTGGCAGGTTTTCAATGCAGATTTTCTGGGACATTACTTCTGAACCCCAGAGTGGAATGTGCAGGAAGGCTTGGGTCCTCACTTCTCCAGAGCTGGCTGGCCTCAGCCAACCACCTCACTACACAGCATTCAACCCTGCGTCTCCTTCACAATCTTTATTTGCCATTGACAAATAAAAATATTACTCTTTCGGCTGATAACGTGAGGAATGCATTGCAACCCAAGACAAGTAAGTTTTGGCACGGACCTGGGTTGCATACCTAGATGTGACTGAGATAGCCAAACGCAGATCAGTCTCAGCCATAGTGCCTGGTAGGATGCATTCCTGGACACGGCTATTCCCAGAATCTCAGCAAGGTTTGTTTTGGACCGAGATTCAAATAAAAGCCTGGGAATGAGCTCACTTCCCTGCACTGCCACCAATCAGAACGAGAACCAAGAATGTGGAACAAGACTTTCTGGTGGCTTAGGGTCACCACGAGTTTTGGCACTCCTGTTACATAAAATGTTTTCTTAGCATGTTCTTTCACTTCATTCATGTTAGCTTGGGGTCTTACCTTAGAGGCAGTGCTGGTATGTGTATCTTTTACGAGGTCTGACCAACTCAGGTGCTGATCAGTGGCTGCTGACAAAATAAACAGGCATCTTTAGTGTGGACCCCAAATTCTATCACCATGTTACAATCAGTATAGCTCAAACACAGCAAATATGATTTCTGTTGCTGTCTGTACACGCTACACTAAAGCCTCTTTTCTCAGATGAATTTCCATACTGTGAAAAGTATTGCAGTTGCACAATAAATGAGAAAGAAAAAAATTCTTCTTAAGTTGCCTTCTTAATTATTCTTATCAGGCACTGCACTGCTTCCTTCTCTCCACTGGCTGTGTAAGGTGCCTTCAATGATCAGTTAATATGTATCTGTTCGCTGTTGGCATCTTCACTTAACGAAATGAACCACATGCCCTTTTTTGCTTTTCCAGATAACGATTAAAAATTGTGTATTTTTTTACGTTCCGCATATACGGAATATTAATAGGATCTCTCATTAATTGACTGATGAATGGATACCATTCTCTCTGTGTGTCTTGTGATTCTGTAAGTGCGCAGTGGATGAACTATTCAGATGGAAAGAAGAAACCCACAGCAACTCACAGCATAGAGAGGGGTTTTCTTTCTCATGTAGTTCCTGAAGTTTCAGTAATGCCTAGAGTAATTTATTTTTAAATAAATGAATTTTAAAATTTTCTTTTCAGTTAGAAATGTGGAAGGAAGTCAAGGCCTGTGTTGTGATAAAACTATTTTGTAAAAAAATCCTTGTAAATTCTTTGAAAGAAAAACAAGGGGTTCCAGTAAAACTGAAAACAATATGCCATGACAAGCTGGTGGACACTGTCCCACACCTGTATTTTGGTGTGCACATGGTGAACTTTTCAAGTAGCCTTTAGTGCTGTCTGGGGGCAGCTTTGCCATGTTGGAAAATACTATGGTGATTACTGGTGACCAGCTAGACTATCACAGAACAAAGGGAAGCTCAGCCCAGCTGAGCTGAAACTGTGTTTCTGCAGTTCGTTCTTTCCCTTGCAGACCCCTGCTAAGCAAAAAGTGATGAAGGATTTGCAGGGGGGAGTGCTACCTTTTATTAAATGATTGGATGTAGGTGTCTCAGTTTTGTCTGGTTTTAAGTCACAGCATTTAAGGCTGTAAATGCCAAATTTCAGCATCTTATTTATTGCAGGAGATGCAATTTTTTAAATGAAAACAATCTATTTTCCCAGCAAACTTTACCATTTCAGACCACCGCTAATCAGCAAGAGGTAAAAGCAAGTGTCATTTAGCAAGAATGCTTTTTCAAACAACCTTGGAATCGTTATTACGGTGCTAAGTGACAAATCAGAAACATTACTTGTAAGGAACCCTTGAGTAGTGGAAACAGGCAGGAGTGAGCTGGTCACTGATCCTTCTGTTTCTGCTGCAGAGGCTGGAAGTAGTTCTTAGAGAAGCAAACTGGAGAGTGAGACACAAAAGGAATCACCAAGACCAAATAATTAGAGAGCGTCCCGATATGCAGAATTACTGCCACCATTAATCAGCACTCATCGCTTTTAATTATCACAGGGCTTAAACAGGATCCCCAAACAATGTCCCATTAAATGATTTTTCTGATTAAGCACATCCCAATTAAGTAGAGTGCACTGTTTGGCACTTGAAAAATGGCACCATTTACGTACAAATCGAATACAGATAGAGTGCTTATCAGATCCCCATTAAGGAATCATTTGCTGACATCAGAATATTCTCCTACTGGCATTTTGCAGTTATATATATATATATATAAAGAGAATTATCTGATTGGGATATTAAAGATGAGACAAAGCGGACCGTGTTTTTATTTCTCTTTATTTCTCTCTGCTATGGAACAGGATAATTTACAAGGAGCTGGTATTGAGGGAGCCCTGTCTGGCTCTTTCAGTTGATGAAACAGAGACTGAAATCATTAGATAATCACTCAAAGAGATGAGCTTGCATCGCAGACTACTAGAATTATTACTTTTGATTGTTTAGTTTTAGGTATTTAGTAACACTTTATCAGAACCTTGCAAGTAAGTTGAAGATGCTTTTTAAAAGGCTTGTCATAGCTTATTCTGCCTTTCCAGCAGGTGCTTTTAAAATGGCTGTTACAGCTAACCTGTTATTATTTTCATATTACATTAGTAATGGCTATAATAGGAGGTAATAAGCTTTTCTCCTAATAGAGGTGCATTGATGCACAGTCGGTCAGATCAGTCTCTGCATGCCAAGAATGTGCAAGTTCCACATTATTTCCTAAAAAAATTCTTGGTGACATGATTCGGATTTCGCACAAAACTGTTTGCAAGAGGCTACAGGTTTCATGTAGTGAGTGTGAAATTTACTTACCTTCGTGAATAAAGGTACAACTCTTACTATATCACCTGATCTATTCACCAAAAAAAGTCCAAAGCATATACATATATGTATATATCTGCGGTTAATTATATCAGTGAAAAAATAATTAGAATAAAAGTTGACTCGCTTCCTAGATCTCTACATTTATTCTTTGAGCCTTTGAATTGCTGGACAACCTGTAAGGTTAATGTTTTGTTGTGGTTTTTTTTTTTAGGAAATTCTCTAACAGACAGGTTTTTAGATAATTTTGGCTGTGGTCAATAGATTTGGAAAGACAGTAATGCCACAGTTCTGTGCAGATGTATCAGAAGGAGCCTTTGGCACAGAGTGAATTTGGCATTTTCTAAGGGGAGAATATTTGCACATATGCAAAATCTGGAGCTTTAGCAAATCTTCTGCAAGCTGCTGGTGCGTGTGCTTTCAAAAGTAAGAAATTGAGGGCATGCCTAAATTTGGGCTCTCGGAGTGATAGTTATGTGCGTGGGAAACAAGGAGAAGAGCCTCTCGCATTTTTTTGCCCTGAGCTACGTTCTTCTTTGGCTTCTCCTAGCCAAAAGATGTAGATAAATACAATGATATCTTTCAATCCTCCATTCAGCCATTTTCTTTGCTGCCCCATCACATGGCAAACCACTGCTGTCTAATCACTCTGTGCTTCAGAGGAGAACAGCCTTGCATAGCCTAGAACAGAGTCCACCAGAAACTTTTAAAAGGTCAAGTAAAAAAAAAAAAAATTGAATGTCACTTCTTGGAATTTCCAAATGCAGATCAAGTCTGTGTCCTTAGATCATTCCTTCCATATACCTCTGCCATTCCAGTGATTTTGAGAAAATATTTAAAGGCTGAGGAAATGTGAGCAGAATGCTTTAGAAAAGGCAGAAATGAGGCAAATTTTACAAGTCACATTGTACCCTGAAAACTTTCCAGTCTGGTTTCATAGACTTGAAAGATTGAGATGGTTCAAGAAACGATTGGGGTGTTCATCTAAATCTTCCTAGTCTATCAAAACTTCTGAGTCGTAGCCATCATGTTTTGAAAACAACCTAATTGTAACTTAAGATCACAGGGCCTGACTCTGCCCTTACAGCATGAAATACACAGTGCAGACAGTGAATCTGTCACTGTGTAAAACTAGAGAGATTTAAGATATTGACATACCACTAACATAATGCAGTCAAAGTCATATGCAAAGTATCTGCTTTTTGATTTACAGTTGCTATGGTGACGTACAGTATATTCTTGGCCAGAGTCAAGTGGCATGGCATGCAATGCAGTGTGGTGGCACACCAGCGCACAGAAACTTAGAAATATTTCTACATCTAAGAACAATATGAAGAAATATCGAGCCATGGTGATATCTATCACAGAATCACAGAATTAACTGGGTTGGAAAAGACCTCTGAGATCATCGAGTCCAACCTATGACCTAACACCACCTTGTCAACCAAGCATGGCACTGAGTGCCACATCCAGTCTTTTCTTAAACACCTCCAGGGGTGACTCCACCACCTTTCTGGCAGCCCATTCCAATGCCCAATCACTCTTTCTGCAAAGAACTTCTTCCTAATGTCCAACCTAAACCTCCCCTGGCACAGTTTAAGATTATGTCCTCTCTTCCTGTCGCTGGTTGCCTGGGAGAAGAGGCCGACCCCCATCTGGCTGCAGCCTCCTTTCAGGTGGTTGTAGAGAACGATAAGATCTCCCCCAAGCCTCCTCACCTCCAGGCTAAGCAACCCCAGCTGCCTCAGCCACTCCTTATGGGACTTGTGTTCTAGAACTTTCACCAGCCTTGTTGCCCTTGTCTGGACACGCTAGAGCATGTGCAAACCCTTCTTGTACTGTCCATAACATCTCAGTACTCATAAGAATTGCTGTAAATTAATCTGTCTATATGACAACACTTTACTTCTGTTGGGTTTTAATGTCACAGTTCTTATATTAATAACTTTAAATGCATTCACAACTTTTTGCCCATTCTTTGACCTTGAACAGCCAATCAAAATTTCAAGAATTTCAATAGGAACTGTAAGAGCTCTGATATCTCTCAAATCCATGTTCCACCGGTGCAAGACCCACTCAATACTAGTTATTACAATGTTTGAATGGAGTGAAACAGAGTTAATAGCCATTATCTGGGTTTGATTTAAATATCTTTGAAATTTGCTATGAATTCTAAAAAGAACAATTTAATACCAGCTAAAATACCCTAGGAGAGCTCCAAAAGAGAAGGAAACCACTCTGACAAAGCAATTATCTCAGCCTTATTCTAACACACTGTGATTTTAAAACCAGCAATGAACCAAATCTAATTTTTTCCCCCAGAAGCTATCATTATTTATCAAACATGTTTTCTGAACCATTTCAAAGATCAGACCAGCAAACAATAAAAGACTTTTCATTCTTAGGTAGCAGAGAGTAGAACAACACATGTCCTACAATTCAGCTTTTTGGCAGAAAAAAATTCCAGCGAACCAATATTTCTTTTAAGACTAAGTTTTGATTAACTGTTTATTCAAGAAGGTTGGAGGTTTTTGCTGTTGCTGCAGTTGAAAATACACTGCGAAAGAAAGAGGATGGGAGAATGTAAAATTCTAATACTGATGTATTGCCAAAAATATATGTTCTGAGTCTTCTATTAATTATTATACAAAATCAACATATTATGTATGATATACCTCTCTCTCTTGCACTTGTTTCTCCTCTAAGAAACAAAATCCTCTCCCTTTTATCTAAGTGATAAAAGCTGTTGTTTTTTCTAGGGAATGCTATTTATTGATATATACTGGTGTCACAGAAAAATATGGAGAATATCAATAAAGGAAAATGTGTGCAGCTCAATATAAAAGGGGGAAGTGCCCCTTGGTTATTAAAAATAAAAATAGATGTCACACTACATTTATAACAAAGCACATCTCAGACTTCCCGTCAAGGCTGCAAACCACCCGTGATCATGTTCAAGTCCCACTCACATCAGCAAAAAGAAATCCTGGTACTCTGTAGGTTAGCATCTGGTGGTGTGTGAAGAACTTCTTCATAATGTCCAGTTTATGTATCTGCTTTGATATCGCACAATCACAGAACTACTGGGGCTGGAAGACACTTCTGGAGACCTTCTAGGCCAATCCCCTGATGAAAGAGTCACCTGGAGCCAGTTACCCAGGGTTTTATCCAGTCGGGATTTGAACATTTCCAAGGATGGCTGCTCCACTGAGCAGCTCCACTCTGGGAAATATGCTCCAGTGTTTGATCACTCTTCACAGTAAAGCAGATTTTTCTTATGTTTAAATCCAGTTTCGTCTATTTAGTGTCCAACTAAAGCCTGAACAAAACTCCTGGTAATATTTATTAGTTATAGACACAGGACTGTAAAACATGATGTAAAAATGCATAATAGAAGAGATTCACTGCTTGACAAAAAGCTGTTTTACAGCTAATGTAAAGTTTTAAAAGTAATCTCTTAAATAGTGAATTTAAAGTGTGTTGCATGTTTTCTTTTTCTCTTTCTCTAAAGTAGAATGCCCGTCTTTTTCATTTCTATTCACTACTCATGAAGAATTGAAAATACCAAAAAATGTCATGGAAACAACTGTGAGATCTCCATGGCGCTACTGGTTGGGTCTACACTGACTGTTCTGTAACCTTCAGCCTGTGTGTTGAGGCTGCACATCTTGGTCCCAGCCCTCACTGACCCTGGGGGAATTTGGTATGTACCACCTCTGTGGCTTTCACAAGGAAAAACAGGTTTGAAGGACTATGATGTGCTCTGTTAACAGGACGAAAGGAAATGGCCTCAATGTGCACCAGGGGATACTTGGATTGGTTGTTAGGAAAAATTTCTTCACTTACAAGTGTGGTCAGGCATTGGAACAGGCTGCCCAGGGAAGTGGTAGAATCACCACATCTGAAAGTGTTCCAAAGGCATGCGAATGTGACCTAGGGATTTGGTTTAAAGATGAATATGGTGATGCTGTGTCAATGATTGGAACCAATGATCTTAGAGATCTTTTCCAGCCTTAACTATTCCGTGATTCTATGATTAACTCTCTTTATGAGAGGCTGACTGTGACACTGGGACAGACCTTGTTATGCCCAGAGAGCTTTTTTGCCCCACAGTTTAAATACAGCATCAGAAACCCATATTGCAAGACAAAGTTAAGTAATAAGCTTCTTGTCTAAAGGCTGTCAGTAACCATGATAACAAGCAAGTCAAGAGCCAGCCCCTTGCTGGAAAAAGGGACTGAATGATGATTTCCCTTTCTCTGCATTCACACCACAAGAAGAAGGGTCTTCATTACTCAGACCCTCTTTGCAGAGCTGATGGCACCTGAAGTGTCTGTAATGAGTGATGTGCCTATACAACATGGGCTGAAAGGCATTTAATAAACCATTCAACAAATAGCAAACCATATCAATGGATCATCAAGAAAGACATAATAGTGCGCAGAGTCATGAGATGCTCTGAAATTTCCTTCCCCTTTCCCTCTTTGCAGCATGAACTACAAGCACCCATTATATTTTAAAAATTGATGCAGCCACATGTCCTTGAATTTTCAAGGGGCAATTAGGAGAAGCCTAAGCCAGAAATACTTGAAAAGTCATTCAGGAAAGTTGTAAAGGGAGACAACTATTAAAAATGAGAGAATTTAGATGTTACTTCTCTCATTGTCTCCTTTTCAGACTTCTTTTAGGACAATAATAAAGCCCTAATACCTTTAATATAGATTTTTTTTCAATCATACATCCTCAGACAAGGAGCGATTCCATCAAAAGCAGTACTAATTCTCTGTCACAAAATCAGGTGTGTTAAGAGAAAGTGCAGCCCACCTCCTGTCTTATTTTAACCTGAGAGTTTTAGACTTAACCTTTGCACTTTTGCACTGAGTGTTCTGACCTAAAAGTACTAAATGAGAGATGTCCTTTTGGGCAGAGACAGCTCCCATCTTAGGGCACTGCTCCAAAGAACAGGGGACTGGAAGGACCTTCTTTAATGCCAACACTGAGTCAGCACTGGCCATGCAGTAGATAATGCCTTCATAAAGTAATCATCTAGCTCTGTCCCATAAATTACTTGTGTCATTTACTCCTTCAGCTCCAGCTGGAAGCTTGTTCTAGAGCACCACTGACCTAGTGGTAGGAGATGTACTATTTCCAGTCTAAATTAATTCAGAGCCAGTTATTGTGCTTAAAGAGCTTTTCTTCTTCCCAAGGGGAAACTTATTCAGTGATCTTTGTTCCCTTATTTACTCAGATATTATTCACAGAGGAAATTATCTCTCCTTCAAGCCTTCTCTGGCTGGCTTGAATAACCAAGATCTTTCTGTCACCTCTTCTTTGCCTTTTTCTATCAATCTCACTAGAAATTACTGAAACTACAGTCCATAAATGCCAACAATCAGCATTTGATGGTTTTTTTAATGCAAAATTGGGACGTGTCTGGCAGTGGTTAGGATCTATTGAATGAGAGACCAGAGTCCTTGTGATTTCCTCTAATAGATGAAAAGAATTCATGGATATTTTTTAATACATCTATACTATTTTTTAATGAAAAATTGTTCCTGGAATTCAGCCTGACCCAGATGCTTCTTTGTAGGTGACCGCATTATGGTCTCAGGGATGAGAACAAGAAAAACTCTCAGAAGATGAAACTACATCCTGTATCAGGTAAAAGTTATAAAGCCGTAGGAGGGAGTCTCAAAGATACATCTGCCAGCTTTCATTTAAAGGCTGGATCTCTGTGTCCCTGCCTAAGGTAAGGGGCCCACTCTGAAGTAATACCAAGGGGAAAAACCTGTAAGAAGGCAGGTCTGCAACCATGGGAGTTAAGAGGGAACCCTTACATTAAAAAAAAAAAAAAAATTACACATTCCCACTCCACAGACCACCAGTGAGAGCTCCAGTCGCTGCTGTCTCTGTATCAAAGACATGAAATTAAACTTTTGCTTTTACTTTAGTGAGGAAAAAAAGAGATAATTTTTCCTTGGAAAAATAGTTCAAAGTGTATTATACCACTGCTCAGTTTGTTGGTGCCCAGTTGAAAAAACCAGGATTGCTCCTAGAGACTGCTGCATAGCTCTGCACCCACATGACTTCCATGGGAATTGTGATCACCAACAGGATCACACAGAAAGGCATTATGCACTTTTCCCTGCTCATGAGTTTCTGGGCTGTTTTAATTTGTTCTGTTCTGCTTTTATATTCTTTTAATAAATCTGAGGGCCTTTCATCACTAATGCAGCACTAGACAAAACAAGTGGGAAGGATTATATGAAATTTGATCAGCAGCAACAAAAAGCCAATTTAACTGGGGGGTTACTGCTCTGCTTGTGATGTTTTAACTTTTGTGAGAGGCAGAGGCTTAGTTTACACTGGGATTTCCTGCATGATTTACAAAGCAGGAGTGAAACCCCTCACATCCATTCTGATAGATCTCTCCCTTCATCCATCAGTGCTGACAGCGCTAATCTGTGAAGAATTAGTGAGCTAGAAGTTCAAGTCAGCTCTTCCCTTCATCTGGCTATAACACTATTCATGGAAACTGCATATAAAAGGTACCAATAAATGTCAGTGTGCAATGGAAACAGAAATGACTGATTGTAGATTTTTGCATGAGAAAGTGTTTTATAACAAAAAGACCGATTATCAAATCATTGACATAAAAATGGGAATGGAGACAATGGAGTCTTCTGTGAAGAACTTGATTTTTGCTAGATAAATTGTTTCTGTTCTCTTTTCAAAAGGCATCATTTGATCAGACTTAAGTGACAGCACTGACATTGCACCATAGACGGTGTCTATTTACAAGTCAACTTCTAGTTTCATGTGGGACACCTGATTTCTCAGTGGACTAAAAGCATAGCTGGTGTGGAGCTGGGCAGGATCATCTATGTCTAATTCATTAATGAAATGGTTTAGTGGCACAGCATAGACTGAGGAAGTCACACTGACTTTGAAGACCCAAAATGCATGTGATTGGCTCCTGCCTGATTGAACCTGGGAATATCTGCTGCCTCCAGCTGACCATTTTCAAAGGGCTCTAACTCATGTAGATATTGAAGCCATGAGCTGGAATTGATGTGCACAGTTCAAAGTCAAGACATACGAATCTTTGGTCTTTCCATGAGGAACAGCAGCATATTTTCTCAGCAGGAAAACATATGAGGTATGGTTACCGTACTGCTACAGAACAGATCAGAAACACAGGCTTTACTTCTTCTCCCCTCCGTGGTTGCAAAATATGCAGACTGAAGAAAAGAAACTTTTCAAGGAACAAGAAGGCCAATAGTTCCTCACAGTTTTTTACCTCCTGCAGTCTTATAAAAAACCAGCAACAGAGTCACAACAAAACAATGAGGGTGCTGACTAGACCTCACAGTCATCCAACATTTTTCCCAATAAATTAGTTGACTAATACAACTGAGCGGTGCGAGGTAAAATAATTGAAAGAAGCAGTAATTAGGGAATCCAGTATGGCAGTTCTCCTTTTCTCCTTCTTAAAGTACCCTTTTAGGCTTCTAAGGACATTTATGACCAGTTGCACTCCAGAGCCTGTCTAAGGGAAGCCAGGCTAACCCTAGGCAGGGGCAAATAGCATGCTTGCTCTGGGGTACTGTATTTTACAGGACATTCCCTGAAATCTCTTGGCTGCATTTCAGCCAACATCTCCTCCTCTACAGGCTGGTGCTTTTTCTCTCTTTTCTGTGAAAAGTGGTACCAAGCAAAATGGGTTTGACTTTCATAGGCGGTCAGTGCAGGCCTCCCCAACAGACACCTCTTCAAAACCCTGTCTGGATTAGAGATAGGAGAAATTCCTGAATGCAATTTAAATGTCAGTTTAAAGAGTTCATAGCTTGACAAGGAGAAATACTTCACAGTGTCACAGAGCTCCTGCAATGCTGGGCAGGTGCTCATGACCATTTCTTTGGGGTAGTTATAGAAAAGTACTCAAGCACATATCTTGTACTGAGGTGTGCTTGGGCTTGCAGGGTCTGGCAACCTTTTGTCACAGCACCAAACTTCACACTTATCCCTTGCAGGAAGTGAATAGATTCAGGTTGAAAGGGCCACTTGGG